>FR997730.1:21987105-22414061 GCA_905475445.1 Ochropleura plecta | reverse complement strand
TACGTTTTATAAAAGATTTAAATTTATTGAGGCTTAGTGTTTGAATATCGCTTGGTAGTTTATTATAATAACGTATACATTGGCATGTGAACGTACCCCCTATTTTTTTGAGCCTCGTTGCAGGAACAACAAATTTGTGTTTGTTCCTTGTATTTATGTCGTGGATATCACTGTATTTTTTAAACAATTTTATATTTTTATGCGCGTACAAAAGGTTTTCGTAAATAAACTGAGAGGGCACAGTTAGTATGTTAATCTCTTTAAATTTTTTCTCTGAGGGAGTGTCTAGGACTTAATTTATACATTGAACGAATTGCCCTCTTTTGCAAAATAAAAATTGTCTGAATATCGGCGGCATGGCCCCACAAGAGAATACCATACGACATCACACTGTGGAAATAACTAAAATAAACTAAACGGGCTGTCTCTAAATCAGTCAAATCACGAATTTTTTTAACGGCGTATGCTGCAGAGCTAAGCTTTTTTGACAACTTATCTATATGAGGGCCCCACTGAAGCTTAGCATCCAAAGTTAAGCCTAAAAACACTGTGTTATCTTCCGGTTTCAACTCTTCATCCTTGATTAGTACACTAGTTTCCACTTGTCTAACATGAGGTAACGTAAACTTAATGCATTTGGTCTTTTTCTCATTTAGAAGTAAATTATTAACGTTAAACCAATTAACGACCTTTACCAGAGCGCTATTAACATCGTCACTAGCTAGCTGCTGACGTTTTAGTTTAAATAAAAGAGAAGTGTCGTCTGCAAACAACACTACATCATGATTATCCTTTATGAGGTAAGGCAAGTCATTAATATAAATAAGAAACAAAAAAGGACCAAGAATGGAGCCTTGAGGTACTCCCATGCTTACTACAGATCCGGGAGATCTTTTCCCGTTAACATCAACTCTCTGAATCCTACCACTCAAATATGACGTAAGAAGATTCAGAGAGGCGTTCCGGATTCCGTAGTGGTGTAGTTTTCTGATTAATGTTTTATGGAGAACGCAATCGAAAGCCTTGGACAAATCGCAAAAAATCCCCAAAGCATCGCATTTATCTTCCCAGGCATTATAAATGTGTCCTAGAAGTTCAACACAGTAGTTGAACGACCCTTTGTAAAACCGAACTGTTTATGATGCATTAACTTATGTTTATTGAAAAATCTTTGCATTTGATCTAAAATTATTTTTTCAAAAATTTTACTAAATGTTGGTAGCACTGAAATTGGTCTATAGTTAGTAGGGTCTGATGTACTACCCGATTTAAACAATGGTATTATTTTACTATTTTTCATTAGATCAGGAAACTCACCACGGTCAATACAATCATTAAATATAACAGCTAATGAAGGAGCTACAATGGTTATAATGGACTTAGCAACGTCCACAGAATGACCCCATAGATCAGCGGTCTTCTTAACATTTAACATATGAAATGTTTTAATTACATCATTACAGTTAACATATTGAAAATTAAATTCGGAATCATTAAATGGAACGTTTTCCTTTAGTAAAGCATCTGCAGCCGCAGGCGACGAGTTTAGCGATTTAGTAGTCGATACAGGAATATCCGCAAAGAAATTTTCAAAAGCTGTAGCAACTTGAGTATCTGATTTTATGATATTATCGCCGATAGCAAGGCTGTAGTCACTATTTCGCTTGCAAGACCTTCCTGCTTCGCTATTAATAATGTTCCAAGTCGTTTTAATTACGTTACTACTATTTTTAATTTTTGAACTCAAATAATGTGACTTAGCTATAGCACATACTTTTTTAAAAACTTTAGAATAATTCTTAACATACAAATTAAATTCTACAGTATTAATACAAATTCGCTCTTCATACAGCTCGTAAAGCCGTTTTCTACTTTTATGAATACCAATGGTGGCCCAGTCATTGAAAGAAGCGTTATTATTAACCGAGATAGTCTTAGGAACAAACGTGGTATTAAACTGTGTGCAATACATACTAAAAAAATTGTTATATTGTTGATTGGGGTCATCACTAGTTGACAAAAGTGGTAATTTAGTTGAGAGTTTAATTTTAAAAGTTTCTAGGCGACTTTTAGTTTTTGGGTTGACAATGATATCCATTTTAGCTACTTTTTTGTTTACATTTGGAATTGTGATCAGTTGCCCGCAATGATCTGAATCTAATAAGTTAATAATTACTTTGTGGGTTGGTATAACATCTGTATAAATATTATCTAGGCAAGTGGCACTAGTCTGGGTTATTCTAGTGGGCTCCAAAAATTTGTTTTCAAGGTTGTATGACTGAAACAGGTTTGTAATTTTAGTACATAACACAGATTTTTCTAGCAAATTAATATTAAAATCACCACAAGTTATTATAGATTTCTTTGAGCTACAGACTTTATGCAACACTTCATCCATTACCTTTTCAAAACAATCATACAAACCTGAAGGGGGCCTATACACACTTAATATGATAAACTGCTCCAATTCTATACAGGCTATTTCAATTGTTCTCTCAACAGACAGGTTTACAATATCCTTACGTTCTTTAAATTTGAGCTGATTATTTACTAAGATTAATGCGCCGCCATGTATAGCATTTACTCTACTGAATGAACTACCAACCTGGTGATTACTAAAATTAAAAATTAATTGATGACTTTTGAGCCAATGCTCTGTGATACAAAGAATATCTATGTTGTTACAGTTCAGGAAAAGCCCTACTTCTAATTCTTTGTTCAAAAATCCTTGAATATTTTGATGCACCAGGTTGATACAATCAAAATTCCCAATTATTTCAACTGATTTACTATCTGGCTTCCTTACGTTATTGCAAGAGGCTGCCTCTATTGTCTCAATCTCTAATTTAAATGATGAACTGATTCATTAATTGTGATCAAACTATTGGCTGAGTAACTTGACTGAGTATTGCAATGTTCAATAGAGGCAACTCGCTTAGCCAAATTCTTGGCTGTTATAGTAAAAAAATATGATAGCGACACAGCTACTTGTCTTCTACAATAGTTTGAAAGATAGTACCGATCCACAAAAAATCTATCTTTTGTCAAATAAAAATAGTTACCAACATAGTTATTGGTGTCAATCAAATGGAATACATTACTATCAAATGTCAAATTATGTAATGTCTTATTCATATTGTATCGTATGTAATTTTTCATTTGCCATGGTAATCTGCTCCTCATACAACTCGTACATTTTGCCTATTGTTAGTTTGCTATCCAAGTACAGTCTCTTGTTTTTATTTCTACAGTAGTGTGATTCTAGCCGTGGAAAAGAGTTGATGTGATCAATAACCTGGTCAGATTCTAAACAATGCAGTTTTATTTTAGGGACTCGAGTCCCTGTTTCCTGGATAATTACCCAACTCATCGCTGTATTTCAAAGCTTCATTTACTGGTCCATTTGAAATGCTTCAAGTTTTAAGAAAGAAATCTTACAGACTCACATATTATTATAATTTTTATGAAAATAATACGCACAGCTACCTATGCTTATTATTTTCATAAAAATCAATTAGTCCGGTTTTTTACAGAGGGTATACCCACTTTCATTGTTTTTATTGGCTGGGGCACTAATTTTTGCAGTAAAAAGTATTTATGTGCATTAAAATAATCAATTATCCAGTAAGCTTCGAATATTTTTATTCTGTTATCTTCAGTCATCTGCACTTTAAGAAGCATTTTACAGGCTTGTGTCTTTTGGCAGACATGAGTTGGATTTTTTACCTAAATAAGCCAAACCGTTTTGTTTATTTGATTTTGCTATATTAGCTTCAGCTGGCTGTTCAGTGGGTATTTGACTATCTACACATACATTATCACGCACATTATCTGTACTAACAAGGAGTGCTTGTTTTTTTTTTGCGGATGGGAAATCATCAAATAACTTCCCCCGCTCTAGGCGAAGCGGGGGGAGTGTCAGACTTCCACCCATGTTCCTTCTATTGCCCTTTATGCTTCGAGGCCGCGGTATCTTTTTCGAACAACCCGCAACCCCGGCAGTCGGTGGCCCTGGCAGGCCCGATGCCGATGTCAGCAAAGCAGAGTTTGCTGACATCTCTTTGAGGCGCGCGTGGAACACTAACGCGACGTCGACGTGGCCTGTCGTCAATAGATGGACGGACGGTGAGCTACCCATTTACTGTCACACCGTCCACAGGCCCGCATCTACGGTGTCCGGGGGTCGTCTCGCGATGCCCGACGCCCAGGGCGTCTCCCGCAGCGGCTGGGTTGGTTTAAGGTTCTCTCTCTCAAACGCCCGGCCACCTCCCTCGTTAGTATGACAGTTTCGCAGGAGTTGACCGCTTTCCATTCCCTCTAGCGTCCGGCCTGAATCAGGGCAGAGATCGCCGCCGCCGATCGCCTCCAACTCGGGCACCGCGCTGGGCAGCCCGCCACAGTGTGCTCCACCGTGTCCTCCGGACGATAGTCACAATGGTGACACCCGGGCGTTTTCTCCCGCCCGATAATGTGCAGGAAACTTCCAAATCAAGAAGTGCTAAAGTAGAGTCTTGAGCAACAGAATTTGCATAGTTGATTTCTTGAAAAAGTCCTTCAAAAAACCCTGAATATTTGCTGTATTCTAAAGCCGCACAGTAGATCTTCTTCTACTATCGCTTTTACTAGAAGACCTTGCAACTTACACTCGCCTTTGTTTTTTGAGCCGTTTATCTTTCTCACCATCTGGGTACCATCCATGAAACGCTCGAATCTGAAAAAGCTCGAATAGGGGAAGAACTAAACTCTTCAATGCCGCCTATGTCTGAATGTGGACTCGCACGAGACGTTTGGGCTTTGGTGAAGTCTTGGTGTTTATTATGCGATAGATTTTTTTCAGTTTTATTCTCAATGGAAACAATAACGTGGTAGGGTTCAGCCAACAAAGGCGCGGAGCGGGGTGGAATGATTGTTGGCAGATTTATTGTAGGACTTAAAACTGAAGTAAACACAACGAAACGTGAATGAATGAAAGTCACCACGCGGCTCGCTAAACCCTCGCGCCACGACAAACTCACTAACTCGCAGGCGAAATTTGCTTTATACGTATCAATGCACGTCGAAGTTGCATAAATAATAATTAAAACACTTTAATTATTATTCTGAATAGATCTTATGCACCACCATAAATACAAAAGAAATCATTAAAATAAGTTGACGACTTTTCGCCTTTGAAATATTGTAAAAATCATTTAAAAATAAAGAGTGTAGAGTCACTATGTCGAGTTAGTTAATTTTTGCTTTCGTGTATTTTAACCAACGATTGATATTGAATACTCACTAAATCATTTTAGTTATGTTTTGTATACCTAAATTCATTTACATGCATTAAAAAATAAAGAGAAAAAGTAATTTAGTCGTTTTAGTTTCGAGTTTTGAACAATTGAAATAAATGTAAAATAATTAACTTAATTAGTTAATTCTCCCATTGCGCCCTGGGTTCAAAAGGGTGGACTTACTTACTTTTCACATTTCTTAAAACAAAAACGAAAGCAGCTACAAAAATCACGGTTTCACAGATATTTAGAGAAAAAAAAATGTGATACGCATGACATTAAAACTCATTTTCGACTTTTTCGGACTTAATGACTTTTCGCTCTACGGGGACGATATAAATAATGAAATTAGTGAAAATAGAAACAGCAAACACTTAAAACGAAATAATTTAGCAAATTTTTTTTTAAAACAGTAATATAATTTGAATGTGAAATAAAACGCACATAATGTGGCTCTCCGGCCATAAAATACGTAATTCAGATAATGAAAACAGATATTAAGGTCTCTGATTACGTTAGAGGGACACTTGGAAAGGCAGGAGTGGTTTTTAGTCGGTTCGAGTCCGACACTACCTCGACTGTCTCACTACCTGTGAGGCAGTCGAGGTGTCCGTGGGGATTTCCCACTCCTGCCACAAAAAAAAAAAAAAAAAAAAAAAAAAAAAAAAAAAAAAAAAAAAAAAAAAAAAAAAAAAAAAAAAACCTAACCTAACCTAACCCAAACCTAACCCAAACCTAACCCAAACCTAACCCAAACCTAACCCAAACCTAACCCAAACTAGCTAACTAGCTGAGATCTTAAAGGTGGCGTCAGCGTAACAAACTACGCTGGCGCCACTAGGGAGGTCGGCACACAACACCCAAGCATAACTGAAGTCTAAGACCGATCCCTGTGGGACACCGCACGACATTTATTACTGATTCCACTCCAGAGTGACCGGGGTAGATGACAGCCCTGTCAAATATACCCCGACCACACGACGAAGGTACGTCGGCATCTGGTGGCACCGGATTGCCTCCCAGGTGCAGCGTATGGGCGCCCCCACGGATGTCCATCCAGACTCCAATATCTCCTCTGACGAGACACTAGTCTCTATGAGGGTTTTCGCCGCTCTGTACCTCTCAGACAGCTCCGCTTCAATGGTTGCCGCATTCGGTGGCCGGACGCAGAACGTACGTTGCCTGGTGTATGGCTTTTTTTATTCTGCTATAATAACAAAGATATCCCACCAAAAACATTCTGTAAAAACCCAAGTCTCGATGGAGCTGCTTGTTTATCTCTAAAAAAAAGTAATGAAATCTAGTCGTGCCAAGTTTAAGGTTCCTTACATCGATTTCTTTATTATTATAGTTAATGTTGTGTGACTTGGCCGTTGAACATTCTTTATACGTTAGTGCTTATAAGTAATTTTCGTTTACACGTAATGTATATCTGCTGTAACTGCCTAAGCGACTAGCCTATACTGGTATTGGTAATTGGACGCTAGTGTCTCATTTTAGGCTATTTTTGATTGTGCAACACATGCATTCAGGATTGACAATGCTGACTTCCTCTCTCTCCTTTTTGGAGCGTCAAATCGACCACCGAACTCACATAAAATAGACGTAAAGACGGACTTCTATCAATGATTAGAAGTCCGTCTGTATTGGAAATAATATTTTATACTATTTGTTTTAGGCTCGCCTATACATAGTGTACAAGTCTCAAAAATATCTTGATGTAAAATAAAACTAGGGTGCCCAGAGTAAGACAAATTTATTGAATGAACCACCGCTGAGGTCGTGTTCCGCAGGAAAATCTTAACACCGCGATTCACAAAAGTGACGTCATTGCTTTCTTTCCTTCCCTCTTTCTCCCTCACATCCAACTTTTTTTTGACGTGATAACGTCTTATAATTCGATAGAGCCGGCTGCACGCATGAAAAAACATGACTCATGCGGCGTTACCTCGCTCTGAGGCGTTCCATGTAAGGCTTGAGGTCGTGGTATACGAAACGGGGCACGGGTGGGATGTGGGAGTATTAGGGTAGGGGAAACACCCGGGAACGACCTTAAGGTCAACGGCCTTGACCCCAAGGTCAATGACCTTGACCTCAAGGTCAATGACCTTGACCTCAAGGTCAAAGGTAAATTTATAAAAAATACCAGAAATGCCGGAAACCCTTAAGATCGATGACCTTGACCCAAGGTCAATGACCTTGACATCAAGGTCAAATTAATAAAAAAAACACCTGAAAGGCCGGGAACACTTAATATCGATAACCTTGACCCCAAGGTCAATGACCTTGACCTCAAGGACGAATTTAAAATAAACACCGGAAATGCCAGGAACTCTTAAGATCGATGACATTGACCCCAAGGTCAATGACATTGACCTCAAGGTCAAATTAAAAACACCGGAAAGGGGTCAAGGTCATCGATCTTAAGGGAACTTAAGATAGGAAATGCCGGGTACCCTTAAGATCGATGACCTTGACCCCAAGATCAATGACCTTGTACTCAAGATCAAATTTATAAAAACGCTGGAAATGCTGGGGACCCTTAAGGTCGATGACCTTGACCTCAGGGTAAAAGGTCAAATTTATTAAAACACAGTAAATGCCGGTAACGCTCTAGATCAATTACCTTGGGGTCAAGGTCAAAGGTCAAAGGTCAAATTCATAAAAACGCAAGAAAAACCTAACACGAAGGGGATGACGGGGGCTTCGTTCGCTCGCTTCGCTCGCTCTTGAATGAATTATTCGTTAGGGAGTTAATCTAGCTGACAGAGCCCGGGTAAGGTCGACGGAGGTCCCTCCGGGGCCTCCTCTCTATCTGCCTCCAAGGGTCAACAGTAACCTAACACGAACCTAAACTGTCCGTGTCGGGGTGCCCCGAATTTTTTTCTAAATCCAGGACGCCTTAAAAAGGAAGGTTACATTTTACCTTCTATCTTAGCGGTTATTTTTCAACCGAAAATTTTAATGTTTCCAAATTTAAAATTTTCTTTTGAAAAATGCTACCATTCCATCAGTATTTTCAAGACGTTGTCACGTTCAACTATCGTCAGTAAACCGACTTTACAGACAACCATTTTTTTTTAAATTAGCCTATGTCCGTCTCCTGGTTCCCAACTATCTCTGTACCAACATTCATCAAATTCGGTTAAGCCATTAAAGCGTGAAGAGGTAACAAACTCACTTTCGCTTTTAAATCCTTAACAACTATGTTAGTAGCACTTCACTGCACTATGTCACTGCGCGTTCATGTGGCACTTGTCCGTGGAAGCGCCGGCACACCACTCCTTGCGGGCAAAAGTCCTCTTCCAAAACGAGGTGCAGATAACACGTCGCGTCGGTACACGCAGCACAAACGCCTTAAAGTTGACGTTGCGACGCGACTTCAACAACTGCACTCTCGCTACGTACTTGAGCTTTTGGCGTACGTACTCAACGATGCCTTCCGCCGTAGTAGTGTAGTGTAGGCGGGAGATGTACACCGGAGTGTTCGGCTTAGCGGCTCTTAGGGTGACGTTTGGCTCCGATGGAGCCGTGCTCCAGCGGTTCTTGTTGGTACGTTGACGATGCTTCCTCCTCAACACCGTCACGAAACCATCATCAGCCCGGATCGGTACCTCTTCAGGCATGGGCTTCTCAACGCGAGCAGTAATGCTCGCACCTACGCTAGCATATAAGGTTAGCGGAAAAACAAGCGTAAGCGCGTTTTAAAATACAGTCAGCGCCATCTAGCGACGTGTGTGGGTATCACCGCCACTCTTAGTCGAATGCAAATGTATATTTTGACCAAATTTTCAGCGAAATTAATATTTTAGTGTAATTTGTATTTCATTTGTGTAATGTTTGAGTACGTTTGCGCACGTTATGACGACTGATAAGAAATAAGATAGCGTCAGCGCGGCGTGTATATCGTTTCGATTCTACAACACCGCGTGCGCCAGTTCGCTCCGAAAAGAGCGGTTGGATTGTTGGGGCCGTCGCCGTGCTTGAGATCTTCAATGCAGCAGAAGTGAAGACCCGACGACGCAGGAGTTCGGACTTCGGACGCAGAGCTCTTCAAGTCTTCACACACGCAGCGATGTTGACACGACGGCGGCCCGCAACAGAAAAGGACCGTCGCGCGGGGGGCACCCGATTTTATAAGCGCGCCACACTACACCGCGATCGCGTATCGCCCGCTCCTCGCCCCGCGCGCCCCGCGACCCGCGACGTCGCGAGCGCGCCCTCTATCGACGTGTGTAACTTGTAAATATGTTAACTATCCGCTACTTGCACTATGGTATTTGTAAATATAAATAGGCCAAATGTTATCAGAAAAGACAGATATACAGACATCGGAACGAGTAACAAGTGTCTTATTTACTCTACACTCCCTCACTCCTAAAAGATCAACGCTTTGGAATGGGCAACTACAGTACTTTCACAAGTTATTATGCCTTGTGACCGGGATTGTAGCAGCATCATTTTTTTGTTCTTGTTTTTTTTGACATTCAAAAGTGCCTGTAATGGTCTAATTGAAATAAATGCTTTGAGTTTGAGTTTTGAGTTTGAAAGCAGCGATATATCGTGTTTCAACTCATTTCATGCACGTTGACGACAACTTTAGACCTAGCTGGAGAATAGAGCTGCCATTGAAGGTCTGACGATGGAGACGGAAGGCTTTTGAAAGAGGTTCTTATCAATTTACAGCCGCAATATTGTGTTTGGGCTCGTTTTATTAACCTTGATGAGGACTTTGAGCCAATCTGGATAATTACTGTCACTGAAGATCTGACGATGGAGACGGAAGGTATTTGCAAGACGTTCTCAACAGTTTACACCAGCTATATCGTGTTTGGGCTCATTTAATGCACCTTGACGTGATCTTTAGACCAAGCTGGAGAATTACGGTCATGGAAGGTCTGATGATAGAGATGGGCAGTATTTACTAGACATTCTCAATAGTTTACTGCAGCTGTGTTGTGTTTAGGCTCATTTCATGTACGTCGATGAGAACTGTTGATGCCTTGCTGGAGTATGATTGTCATCAAAGCTATGGCAGTGGAAATGGAAGTCAGTTACAAGAGGTCCCCTACAGTATAACGCCATTTGGGCTTATTTCTTGAACTTTATTAAAAACTGTAGACCTTACTGTGTTATGCGTGTCATCGCCGGACGGATGCCCCTTTTTTGAAAAAAACATAATAAGTATGTTTTAGCCATTACTGCAAGAATTAAATATCTGTATATGTGCAGTGCATAGTGGGTTAACCTTTCAGTAGCTGCATTTCAGTCAGCGCGCTCATCATGTGGATTAACACCTTATTTGGTTCAAAATTTGATAATGATGCTAATAAAATGTAGTCCCAGGTCTTGCTTTATCGAGGGTCGTCCCTTGAAGTTTTTGTAAATTGACGGCCTAGCTTAGAATTACGGGCAACATCATGCGTTCAAAAATATTTCTAGTACGTGTTCTTTTGAAAATTGCAACCAATCGAGGTCTAGCAACACAGTCATTGCTATCACTCTATTTCCTTTGCTTTCATTGTTAACACAATTCTTCAGATTTTTGGTAGGTACTAGAATATCTGGAGGTCTATTCCCAAAGACTCGATAGTGTTTCGAATTCATGGTAGTCATCTTAGTACCTACTTGTCAACCTGTTTGACGGTAAGGAACACTCTTATCGAAGCTCCCATCCCCGAATCCTTCATCTTACGCGTCTGTTCGCCTATCAAGGATTTTTATTAAATATCAAAAGCAACTAATGTGGGTTCAAAATAATAGCTACCAAATATTTAGTAGTCGAAGTATATACTTCGACTACTAAATATTTGGTAGCTATTATTTTGCAACAAACAATGATCGACGATCAATCAAGTTGTCAACGTTTACCATGTTCCGTTATGAAAATCAATAAATAGTTTGTTTGGCGCCGACTTGAAATTAATCTCATACTTTAACTTTGGAGCTTAGCTGCTAGATTAAAGGTTTTTTATTTTTCACTTTTCGTCGGTTCAATTTTTTGTTAAAAAGTTTTTTTTTGAGTGAGTGACTAAGTGTCAGTGAGTGTCTCAAGTGTCTGTCTGCCGCAGCACGCCAGGCAATGTTGGCGGTAAATTTAAATTGCGGAGGGGAAACCTTTTGGATTCAAGTAATACTTAATGTTTATACAGTCAACATGGATGAGAAATTAAAGGATGTGCATTCGGAACGAACGCCCATGTTTAAAAATTTCTAAGGAACTTTCTTTTCTCTGAAAACAAAGAGGATTGGCCCACTTATAGCTGGTGTTCCAATTTCCGAACTTTTTTTTCATCACTTCAGAAAAAAACAACATTTTGATGACTTGTGAGGATAACTCCGAAACTTTGAACTATATAAAAAAGAATTATAGCATAACGGAGCGGCAGACGTTAGATGTTCTCACGGATTTTCGATTGTCGATTGGCAGCTAGTTTTTTGTAAAGGCAGAATGTCGAATATGTCGATGTCTAATAGTTTGGTTGGGCTCTTGTGTTTTCTAATCATGGTCACCACGTACTCCAGATCTTCTATTATGCTAGTTTTTTATAGTTTTCCCTTTATGTGGCCATTAAACCCTAGCTCTGTACCAAATTTCAGCTCTCCGAGTTAATGGGAAGTACTAGTTCTATTTTGATGATCATGAGTGAGTGAGTGTAAATAAAACATATTATGACGGAATACACAGACCATAGTGTATTAAAATAGATTTTTTCACACGTTGGCGTGAGCGGTTGATATAAAGAACTGGTGAACTGAGCTGGGTGAACTTTATGGTTACACTGGCTTTTGCCCGCGGCTTCGCTCGCGTTAAATTCGGGGTAACACAGTTCCCCTTGCGCCTTATTGATTTGTAATAGCAATTAAATTATTATCAGTTATTTCTACTAACTGTGTCACAAAGCCACAAAATTTTCCCTATTACCAAATTTAAGACAGCAGTTAGGGATAAGGTCATTGCCGATAACCATAATGAACCAACTGCTGGTCATTTGGGCATCTTTAAAACTTATAGACGCTTTGTACTCAGGTATTATTGGCCGGGCTACAGAATACGTTGGATCTTGGAGCAGTTGTCTTCAATACAAGATTTAAAATCATGCTACCATTGGTGAAATGGGTGCAAAGCAATGCTCTCGTCCTTACCAAATTATATCTAAGGACTTTTAGGAGTGAGGGAGTGTAGAGTAAATGAGACACTTGTTACTCGTTCCGATGTCTGTATTTACTGATTAAAGGAGACGTTCAACTAATGTATGGGCCTTGGACCTAAAATAATTTTTAATTTGAACAGCAAGCTGACCTATACAGGTTGAAAGAGCGTAATTATTTTGATTTTTTGAGGCATTAAATAAGATTTTACAGGCCGCCGTTAATTAAAAAACGAAGTTGAAAAAATATAAGCTTGTAACCCTACAAACATTATTTTAAAGGGCTAGCAACCCTGTAGCAATTGCCATGACGGTATATTTTGTATATCTGTGGTAATTATATATATCTGTGGTGGCGACAACAAAATGTAAACAAAACAATCTGACGACTTTCCGACATCGTATTTACCGCGTTATGATCATAAGTGTTATCATGCTGGTGTGTTTTTACTTCCATTTGACCTTTGCATCTGCTCCACGGACTCCGAACCCTCTTTAGTGATCAACCTACCGCTTGTGTTAACTGGACTGATATTCTTTGCGATTTGGACTATCGTTTGTTCGAAAACCATGGCTGTATGTGTTAATTGCTGTGTTATCTTGCAACTTGAGGACGTCAGGTCAATAAATACTATGCTGCAGAACTGAGCCCAGAGCTAGCTTTGATTATTGAAGAATGGTGCGGACGTGAGGTTGGTTATTATCTTTCTTTAATCGACTAGAAGTATTAATTGTTTTATTCACAAACAAGGCTTTGAATGCCTACATTAGTAACCATTAGCATTATTTTGTGAAAGTTCGAATCCACAATACCAAAAAACTCATGACTTGAAGGCCAACCCTATCAAAAACTGTCTTGCTTTGTTCCGGGGTCCATTACATTGTGGAATGACGTAAAATAAGTTTCTTCAGACGTATTGTAGTGTTAAATATTATTTTAGACATAAAATATATAGTTGTTCTTACATTAGTGTTTCACTAAATAGATTTTATTTCAATCACTGAGTTATTAAATAAATAGCATAATAAAATTATTATTTTGATTTACAGATTAGTGATAACGATCGGTTATGCCAAGCATGTGTTCACCTATCTGCACAAGAAGCCAATAATCGCACTAAAAATCCCGCCATCAGACTGGTTTCACACATACTTGTATGCATATCTTGTGGCATTACATTGGGTCAACGCACAGGAAGATGACATCGCACATTATTAGAGGGATCTCATGTGAGAAATTACATAGAAAATCAAATATATTCCCGACAGGTAATAACATCATTAGTTGTTTATTACTTTGCTTACACAATAATAGACTTTTGTTTTATTAATATATTCATTTCAATTATGAACAGGTCCCAGATGAAGCTTGGGCATGTAATGCTTGCTGGATGAGGGCTTATCATAATATACCCCGGTTACAAACGGAACCTCCTGTACCCATGGAATTTGAAGTGCCAGTGGTCCCAGTCCAAGTAAATGAGGTGTCAGTTCCAGAACAACCGAATGTTGACTCAGTTCCTGCATCAAGTTCAATAACTGTGCCAAGCTCAGAAACAGAATCTTGGGCTGATCAGATGTCCAACATTCGACCACCAATCGATACCATTAATTTAGTTTCATATGCGCGGGCATATGAAACTAAATTAATGGCAAAACAGTGGGATGCTGTGTCTGATGTGTGGACATCAGACACAGCATCTCACTGTTTTGCACCAGACTGTGTGAACCCTGAACGCATTAGAGTTCCTCACTATTTAAAAAGATCAATCTTGTCTCAATTTAAAAATATATTTCTGAGAATGTTAGAGTATGTCATGAACATTTAATGTTATATAACTGGGATATTCCACAGTTTCAACAGAATGCAAATAGAAGATATGTTAGATTTGTTGTGGCATAGACCAGCTGTTTGTTTGTTGTGCCTAGAGCATTTAAATAATTCATTTTTATTAAGAGGAAGATTAAGGTCACGCCACCAAAGCAATAAAATATATATTGTTGAATTTAAATAGTCGGAGTACAGATTGGTGTCAACGTATTGCACAATATTATTGCAGTTGTATTATAGGGAAACATACTATTGGGAGCCGTGCCCATGTTATGACTATTGTTTGGTACTTGGGATGGGCGCTGCATCAGGAAAACGTAATTCACCCACCTGCCAGTTTCTTAGATAATATTTTAGTACGAGGCGATATAGAAAATGAAGAAGATGAATAAAGCACAAATAATAATTAACCTGTTTTTTATTACCTACTACTTCTATCCCTATGCAATGATGACTACTATAGTTTAAGTATGCACATTTAAAAATGAAAAATAGAACACTTTCTTTTCTTTAGACTTCACATGTTCATCATGAATATTAGTATTTTACATGGACCTACTGGGATACTGCCATCTGAACTCTGTAAAACAAAATGTCCTCTGGCTTATACCAACTTAACCGAGTTAAAACACTTCATTCAGAGGGATAAAGCCCAATAGCAGGGCTACAAGCAGCTTGGGTTTCTGATACCTAGCAGTCTCAAGATAGTTTGCACCTTTTTTATTTCATCCTTAATGAATCCTACTGGATTTTACCAAGGGAATAATAAGTATGGATGTGTGCTAGATAAACATCCTTTTAGCAACTGAGCCGGTGTCGACTATTTTGCCATCAGCGAGGCGCAATGAAGTACTTTGCGCCTTGTGGCAATCATAAAGCTCATTTCAATCTGGAATTATATAATATTGATTGTAATTTGCATTTCCCATCAACAATTTATTTTAATGTCAAACGGCAACTGACGTCAAGTCGATTATTTGACAAATTGTCAATCTGACATTTACGAATTTGTCTTTTCTGCCACGTTTTGATATTGCAATATTATGATAATAAATATTTTTGTCTCAATTGCATGTTACTGTAGCTTAAATCATCATAAGATCAAGAAGTATTAAGTAGAAAACTCAATTTAAGAACCATTTTAAATAACTATATGTCTCAAAAACCAAAATAAAACAAAATGTGCGTTTTGTTTTTACTAATACATTTTTCAGTTTTTTACAACAACGGGGGGCTGAAAAAAACATATTTATATATAATCGAGTAGCATAATAAATAAGCTTTCTAATAAGGTATATCATATTGCTGTTCAAATTTCTTCGGAATAAAGGCCCACTTTTAGTCGTCTCCTTTGGCCTATTTATATTTACAAATTTACAAATAACGGGAGAGTCGACGAATGTATAAGAGCCCATTCACGACTTCGGTCTTAGCGGCGAGCGGCGCGGCGGGCGGCGCGGCGGCGGCAAGCGGTGCGATTTACACGCCACGTACTCTCAGTAGCGGCGAGCGGCAGCGGCCGAAGTGGACGGATTTAGGTAGTCAGAACGTGCTCATAATAATGGCGTTATCAAAATTATCCCTTCTGTGTTTAGAGAGCAGTATATTTTTAAAACAAGATATTCTTAATATGAGCAAAGGAATGCACGAACTTAATAAAGATCGATATTTAAATGGCGAATTTCGTGACCTATACGGAAGATTACAGAAAATATGTTGTTGTGTGTTGGGGATGTCTGACATCCGTATAGGGGGTCGATTTAAATTTTCTGTTATAAACGCCTCGGTATCCATTACCGACACAAAATCATCTAAAAAATTTTTTATAAGTTCGCCGCCGAGTCCGTCCCCCCTACACCGCTGTCCGCGCCGCCCTGTTTCGTGGCGTCGCACTCATTCGCTTGTACTTTTGATCCCGCCGCGCCCCGCACCGCGCGCCGCTATGGCGATTCGCTCGGACAAAACCGCGCGCGTTTTCGCTTTGAGCGGCGACTCGTGGCGTGCTTCAAACATTTCCATACTTTTGTTTTCACCGCTCGCCGCCACCGCTTTCGCCGCCGCTCACCGCGGCAAGGTCGTGAACGGGCCGTAAGGGCACGGCGTTGAAGCCACGTCGACAACGCACCGCCGCCGCCGGAAAGAGCAGAAAGTATCAGGGTATGCATAGGAACTGTCGATTCTTGGTGTATAAAATAAAAACTCCTTCATTTTTTAGTTAGTCGTCTTTATTGGTCGTGTCAAAAATTACACAACGATTCAATAAATTATTTTTATTTTATAAATCTTTCTTTATAAAAAAAAGATACAGATAAGCCAGCACTGAGCGGCGCGCGCCCGCTCGCGAACCGCCCGGACACACGCGCGGGCGCGCGGCCCGGCCGGGCTCGCGGGCGGCCGCGACTCTTTGTGTACATATAAAAATAGATCACTTATTTTACACTAAACTAGGAGGAGAACGCGTCGGCTACTTACTCGACATTTAAATGCACAGTTTAAAGTATGATATGAAACTACAATTGGAGCACCATTTCATTAATATATCCCCGCGACGGGGCGCGGCGTCTCGCGCGCACAGTCTTACCGCTCGCACACCCCACGTACTCGCGATTCCCAATAAGAATATTATCTATCTAACATGACGCAAATTAAACAAAAAGATGGGAGCCGTATGATACAATGTGATTATCATGTGAATTGTTGTTGTTCATAACTGAGAATTTAAATAAATAGCACAGCCACACGAAGTAGTGAAGCGATACACAGTACCAGTTATGGTATTGGTACCGAAGTAGCGAGTGACCTTTGTTTTGGTGTCACGCCTGTCAGTCCCATGCGTGTCGTGGTGTCGCCCTATGTTACCAGGTGTGCGTCCTTCTTTCATACAGAATGTACTTGAAATGTGATTGTTCCCGGCGTATCTCGGAATTTCATTGTGGAAAAAGTAAGTTATACAAATAAAAAGATTATCACCTTCCTTCAGATATTTACAACATGATCTATCTAATTCGTAATTTACTAATACTATGTACAAGTCTTATACACCCTATGCCGTCCGCTCCTACCACGCGCGGAGCAACGAACATGCACGTTCACAGATAGTTATATACAAAATACATTTTCGTGCATTATATTAACTGTTTTGTTTGATAAATCATTCGAATCATTATTATAGTTCATCTATGGACCAACTTTCGTATTTTAATCAATTTAGTTTTTTTCTTTGTCATTTGTAATACAAATTTCGCAGTCACAAACAGCAATTGGGGATCATTACCAGTAGTTGGTCTATAACAGTTATATATAGGAAGTTCCGAAATCACAACCAACTTTTACCTATCGCGCCGCATCATCCACTTTAGCTTTACTAAAATCCATCGATATTACAATTTATACGACGGCGACTTTTAACGGTAGAAGTTTAATGATATATTTCATTCAATATTTCTATTATACTATATTACAAGGTACTTCAGCCTTCTGCACACCGCAATGTTGGAGCGTAAGTAGTGTTCAGCACGCACGAGCTCGCCCCGGACGCGCGCGTTACAGTCCGCGCGCGCAGCCGCGCGAGTGCGCGCGACGCCGGCGTCACACGTCCGTGTGGCGCGCGCCCGGCGCCGGCTCCGGCTCCGCGTCCGACTCCTCGATCTCGCACAGGTTGGCCGACAGCTCGCTGCCCGAGCCGTCGTCGTCCCCGCCCAGCAGCGAGTTGCGTTCCTCTGTGCACACACAACGGTAAGGTCAGAGAGTGCCGGAGCGCGAGCGAGGCGCGGGCGAGGCGCGGAGCGAGCACTCACCCAGCATCGTTATGAGACTGGCGGCATCCGGCTCCCGCAGCGACCGCGCCCGGAGTTGCTCCGAGTCGTCGGTGGCGCGAACCCCGTACTCATCGGTGTGCAGCAGGTAAGAAGAGGCTGCAATGAGCGAAAGAATGTTCAGGTCAGAGGGACGCCTGGTGCGCGGGGAGGAGCGGAGGAGGGGGGAACTGTACCATCAGTGAGGCGCAGCGCGTCGGTGTCGTCGCTGTCGGGCGCGGCGCGGGGCCGGCGGCGGCGCGGCGCGGGGCTGGCGCCGGGCGACGCGGCCGACGACGAGTCGGGCCGCTCGGAGCCCGCCACCTCGCTGATGCCGGGCAGCGCGCCGCCGCCGCCGCACCAGTCGGAGCAGTCCCAGTGGTAGCCGCCCACCAGGTGCGGCTCCACGGCGCCGCCCGCCCCGCCGCCGCCCATCCCGCCGCCGCCCGTCGGCCCCGTCGGCCCGGTTGCTCGCCTCGCACATCCGGGTGACCTTGCACGTATTCGGGGCTTACATCCTTTTAGATCTAAAACATACAGTTTAGTCATTTTAAAACATTATTTTAAATGAAGTTATCCAGCAGGGCTTTCGCCTACATATTACTCAAAAATATACACAATTTAAACAATGGCAGAGTCGACATTTAACGAGCTCACCGTTATATATCTTGTTGTCGACGAAAGTCTGGAGATGCATCTGCTCGGACCAGGGCTTGCGGTCGACGACGTCGATGTTGAGATTGCGGCGGTAATCGGGCGGGATGCCCTCGAGCTCGTCGCCGGCGGAGCCGTACGAGCGCAGCGTGTCCACGTTGTTGAGCGGGGGCGGGTCCGCGCAGGACGCGGGCCGCTCGCGCCGCACGGCCTCCAGGTTGGACAGCTTGGACGCGCGCGGCGCCAGCTTGTCGCGGCACGCCGGCGGCGACGCGGGCGGCTTGCGGCGCGCGCGCCGGCGCAGCGCCAGCGGCAGCGCGGCCGCCAGCAGCAGCGCCAGCAGCGCCGCCGCCGCCGCCGCCAGCGGCCAGCGCGCCGCCAGCGCCCAGCGCCACGCCGAGCGCAGCGCGCGCGCCGGGCCCGCGCCCGCGCCGCCCGACACCACCGCGTCCGAGTACAGCGGGTTGCCGCAGTTCATGCCTGCCGAACGGAGACGCAGATGATGATACGATCCAGACCGATGGAATATGGCGTACGTCGATCTAGCATCGAAGCTTTCTATTACAAGATAGAAAAACTGATATGAACTATTTATTACTCTTAAACTCATCGGCACCTGTCTTATCTGGCGGACAAAGGCAACGGAAGGAGCCGGGCTCGTTGACGCAGGTGGCGCCGTTGAGGCAGGGCTCGCCGGCGCACTCGTCCACGTCGTACTGGCAGCGCGGCCCGTAGTAGCCGCGGCAGCGACACGACGGGCCCCACTCGCCCTCCTCGCACGCGCCGCCGTGCGCGCACACGTCGCCCGCGCACCAGCGCCCGCGCTCGCAGCGCTCGCCCGCCAGCCCGGCCGCGCAGGCGCAGCGGAAGCCGCGCGCGTCCGCCGCGCACGAGCCGCCGTGCAGGCAGGGCGCCGACGCGCACGGCTCGCTGTCCAGCTCGCAGCGCCGGCCCGAGAAGCGCGCGTGGCACGTGCACGCGTAGCCCTCCGAGGCATCGGTCGTATCCTCCAACAGGTCGGCCACGTCCCGACACGTGCCGCCGTTGAGGCACGGGTACGACGCGCACGGCGTGGGCGGCGGCAACGCCTCGCACGCACTGCCCACGCGCACGCGGACGCGTCGCACGAGTTGAGCGCGTCCGTCGCTCGAGGTGCCGCCTTCTTCCAGCGGTAGAACGGCACCCCCCAGTTTCACATCCGATATGCAGCCATGAAAGCCGTATGTCACCTGCGAAATCGAAAACGGTTAAGGACGTCTAGTGAGAGTTGCGAGCGGCGCTATCGATCACGGACAGATCGTACCTGTTCGGAGGCGAAGGCGTGCGCGTGTCGCTCCAGCGCGGCGCCCAGCAGCAAGCGGTCGGCGCGCACGTCCAGCACGGCGGCCGGCGCCGGCGTCTGCGCCTGCGCACTGCGCCGGTCCACCGTGAGGCGCATGCTGGCCCCGCGCCGCTCCAGGCGCGCCTCGTGCCACAGCCCGTCCGCCACGGGCACGGCCGCGCGCACCTGCGCCGGGCCCGCGCCCAGCTCCATGCGGAACTGCAGGTAGCCCTCCGCCACCTCCAGCGCGGCGTAGTCCACGCGGCCGGCCGCCTGCAGCAGCGTGCCGCGCTCGCGCCGCGTGCGGAAGCGCAGCGACAGCGTGAGCTCGTCGTCCAGCAGGCGCGCGCCCGCCACGGCGCCGCGCTCCAGGCGGAACAGCAGGTAGCCGTCACCCTGTAGCTGCGCCACGGGCGGCGCGCGGCAGGCGGCGCAGTCGGGCGGCGCGCGGTCGCAGCGCGGCCCGCCGTAGCCGGGCGCGCAGGCGCAGGCGCCGCGCAGGCGGTGCGGCGGCGCCACGAGCGCGAACACCTCGCTGGCCACCGCGCGCGCCGCGCCCGCCCGCAGCGCCACGCGCTCTGCGCAGGCGCCGTGCACGCAGCCGCCGCACGCCGCGCGCAGCAGCTCCTCCACGACGAGGCGCGAGCGCTCCTCCAGACGCTCGAGGTGCGCGTGCAGGCGGCGGCGCAGCGCGTCGGCTGGCAGGAAGCCATCGACCGCGCGCACGGCGAAGGCCACGTCTAGGTCCTGCGCCACCTGGCGCCGCACGCGGCCCGTGTCGTCCGCGTCGTCCGCATCGTCCGTGTCTCCGGACGGCTGCACGCTCACTATGATGACGTCACCGGGTTCGCAGTCGGTCGCCTCGCCGATGGCTCGCACGAAGCCTTTGCGATGGCTCAGAATAAAATCGCGATCGGTCACTTCCCGGAAACGCACTACTATCGCTTGCGCGAGCATTTCGTCAGATATGAGTATGACAGTTACCTTGACGACGGCAAAGCCGACAAATTTTCCATCACCGACTGTGATATTGAGTCGGTAATCTCCCACGTCTAGACGAGGTGCAGCTTTTAATGTTCCATCGGATGTATCAATTTCAAACAAGTCTGTCGGAGGGTAAGGTGCGCCGTCGATCGGAGCAATGGCATATGTCAAAGTGTCATAAGCGTCGCGGTCTGAAGCGAAAACTCGTCCAATGATACCACCCGGGAATTCGTCCAAATAAGAGTTGACGACGACTTCTAATGGCGTTACTACCGGTGGATACTGCGATTCTTCTATCACTCTTATGTACACCCACGTATCGGAGTAGAGTGGCGGCGTGCCGTTGTCGAACACGCGAACTTGCAACACGTATCGGTCTTTGATGCGATGGTTGAAGCGAGTAGCCGACCGCAAGTAGCCGTCCTGTTCCAGACGAAAAGCGCCCATTTCATTGCCAGACTGAAAATCGAATGTGTAAGGTGCAGCATTGGGCGGAGCGTCAGCGTCTTCTACGACGAACTTTAGGATTGTATGTCCAAGCGGGCGATCTTCCTGGACGACTGCGCTGTAGTTGGATTGTGCGAACAGAGGCGGGTTATCGTTCGCGTCGACCACTTCGATGTTGACTAGAGCGGAGGCCTCGAGAGTGGGAAGGCCGTGGTCTCGCGCGTGCACTTCCAGCACATAGGCGGGCGCGGTCTCTCTGTCCAACGGCGCCGCGACGGACAAGTAGCCGGTGTCAGCATCGATGGCGAAGCGGCCTTCGCGGTCCCCGCGGGCGATGGAATACGTCACACGACCGTTGGCGCCCGAGTCGGCGTCGTCCGCGACCACCTGCAGCACGTGCGCGCCCGCCGCCGCGTCCTCGCGCACGCGCGCGCCGTACGACGCCTGCGAGAACTGCGGCGCGTTGTCGTTGCCGTCCGACACGCTGATGTTGACCGTGGCCAGGTCGCTGAGCGGCGGGGTGCCGCCGTCCACGGCCTGCACCGTGAGCAGGTACTCGCGCCGGCGCTCGTAGTCCAGCGGCCGCGCCACGGTGAGCACGCCGCTGGCGCGTCCCACGGCGAAGTCGTCGCGGTCGTCGCCGCCCACGAGCGAGTAGTACACGTCGGCGTTGACGCCCGCGTCGCGCGACGTGGCGCGCACGCGCAGCAGCTCGGTGCCGGGCGCGTCCAGCTCGGGCACGGCGGCGCGGTACTGGTGGAACTCGAACTCGGGCGGGTTGTCGTTGACGTCGGCCACGGTGAGGCGCAGCGTGGCCGTGGCGGAGCGGGCGGGCCGGCCGGCGTCGCTGGCGCGCAGTAGGACGCGATGCTCGGCCTGCGTCTCGCGGTCCAGCGGCGCGCGCAGTGTGATGATGCCGCTGTCGGGCGCCAGCTCGAAGGCGCCGCTCGTCTCCTCTACGAACGAGTAGCGCACCAGGCGGTTCTCACCGATGTCTGCGTCCGTCGCATGTACCTGAGTGTACAAAGATTATGGTATATAAGTCGCAATGCTCACTTGAAATCGAGTTATAATTGCGCAACTGCGGCTAATGAACTCTAGTTCTGAAGCAAAATGTTATTTTTTTCTAATTAAGACAAACTGCTTACTGTCCAAAGGTTGTTTGTGACGAGATGAACCGGATTTCATACTCAACAACAAGCCTATTGCTTTAATGCAGTTGTACCGTAAAATGTGATTTGTCAGCCCAAAAATAAAATCGTTTCCCAGCGGTTACTTCTGCATAGAGTTACTTAATTTGTTGTACTTAAATGTTTGGTTGAAGTGTTCGTTAAGAATAAAGAACGGTGTGCAGTCGTACCTTGGCGACTAGAGTGCCGAGGTCGGCGTCCTCGGGCAGCGTGACGCTGTAGGTGTCGGCGGAGAAGCGCGGCGCGTTGTCGTTGACGTCGTCCAGCGCCACCAGCAGCTCCGAGCTGCACTCCCAGTCCGCGCGCTCGCGGTCCTGCGCGTGCGCCCGCAGGCGGTACGTCGCGCGCGCCTCGCGGTCCAGTCGCGCCGCCACGCGCACCTCGCCCGTCTCCTTGTGGATGGCGAAGTGCTGCGCCAGCTCGCCCGTGAGGTAGTAGCGCAGGCGCGCGCCCGAGGGCTCGTCGGCGTCGCCGGTCTCCAGCGTCATGACGCGCGTTCCGTTCGCCGCGTCTTCCGGAAGCCGCGCATAGTACCGGTAGCGGAGACAGTACGGTGGATTATCTGCAGACGGAAGCGGTCGGCGTGAGTGACGGGTTCGAACGGTGAAATCGCAACGAGCGGACGACGACTCACCGTTGACGTCGAGAACAGTGATGCGGACGCGCGTGTGCGCCGTGAACTTGCCGTCGGTGGCGGCGACTCGCAGGTCGTAGAGCGGCTCGGTCTCGCGGTCCAGCTCGCGCGCCACGTACAGCTCGCCCGAGGCGCGCAGCTGGAAGCGCGCGCGCGGGTCGCCGTCGGCCACGAAGAACGCGAGCGGCGCGCCCGCCGCGTCCGCGTCGCGCACCTCCAGCCGCGCCACCACCGTGCCGGCGGCCGCGTCCTCGCGCACGTCGGCGTCGTACTGCGCGCGGCCGAACGCGGGCGGGCAGTCGTTGTAGTCCACGAGGCGCACGACGAGCGTGCCGCGCGCCACGCGCCGCTCGGCGCCCGCGTCGCCGGCCAGCAGCGCCACGCGGTGCTCGGCGCGGGCCTCGCGGTCGAGCGGCGCCAGCGTGGTGACCCAGCCGCTGTAGGGGTCGACGGCGAACAGCGCGGCGTCGCCGGCGCTGTCGGCCGCGAGCGAGTAGCGCACCTCGCCGTTGGTGCCGGAGTCGGGGTCGTCCGCCATCACTGAAATGTTACATCTCCTTTGTTCGTCAACGAAACTTATACATATGAAATTGAAAAAAAACCGCCCCTAAGGGTGGAAAAATAGGGATTGATTGATTTTTTTTCATACTATATTTGCAATTGTGAACCGTTTTGTTTAAATATTGTAATTAACACTTGAAACGGGATATTTACCATGTTTATTATTTATACCGAGTTTCCGATATTTCGGCGATGTTGCAAACGCCATGATCACGGATAAACTAAAGTATAATTGGGATGCCTAAAGAAGCCTCCTCGTGTAGCGCAAGCTGTTCCAGCAGTCTCCAAACCGAACCAAGCGCTCGGCGCATCCTGGACAGTCACACCCAACACCTTCTGTGACTGACCAATTCTTTCTCTGCGGTGGTAGGGATCACACCCGCCTGGCTCGCGACCACCCTCCCACCGGAGCTCGGCGTCAAGCAGGCAACTGTGTTTCGTCGATGCGTGGGAGTACCAGTGCCTTTGGGAATGGGGAGTTAGTAGATGCGTTGTCCGAAACTGGTCGCAGCCTAGGAGCGAACTTCGTCATGGTAACTCACTCTGGAGGGTAGCGGGATCCGAAGCACGGTCTTGCCGTTGGCCGACCGCAGGAAGTTGGGGGCCCAAGTAGCACACTAGCCACGTGCGAAAGGCTGCCCCGCCACCTCGCGAAAAATCCCGATTTGCACCACCGTGCCAGTCGGCGACTGGATGGGAGGACCCGGTGGACATTTTCGGGGGGGTTCGGGCGTCCCCGCAGTCTCCAGGTGAGTTTCCCTCTATGTCGAACTAAGCTCCAGGGAAATGTATAGTCAATCGCCTCCGCCTCACTTTCCCTTTATTCCCAAAAAAAAACAAAACTCCAAAAAACCCATGAAGCGCAAAATAAAAAGAAGTAAGTGTAACCAACGGCAGCACTTCCTCCCTCTTAAAGTTCAATTCACTAACATCCGTGGATTGCACTCAAATATCGATCCGGTCCATCACCATCTTGAGACCGAAAAGCCTCACTTACTCTTTTTAACGGAGACAAAGATAGCAAACCCCTCAGACGTGGCGTACCTCAACTACCCAGGATACTCACTTGAACATAAGTTTAAGAAGCAGGCTGGGGTCTGTGCGTACGTCCGCGACGACATTTGCTGCCAGCGTCTCCGCTGCTGCGAGGTTGCGGGTTTTTCTACTTTGTGGCTGATGGTGAACACTGGCATTTCTAAGTCCATCTATGTCGGTGTATATCGGTCGCATAGTGGTGATCCGGAGACGACTGGACTCTTTGACCATCTTACGGAGGCAGCCGAGTTGGCCCAACTTAAATACCCGATGGCGGAGCTTGTTTTTCTGGGGGATTTTAATGCCCATCATAAAGAATGGTTGTTCCCGTACCAGAAATCAGACCATGCTGGAAGAGAGGCGCGCAAGTTTGCGTTATCGCTAGATCTCGACCAGCTGGTTGATCAAGCTACCCGCGTCCCGGATGTTGATGGCCACACACCCAATTGTTTAGACCTTCTGCTGACAACTGATCCGGACAGGCACTCTGTATCGGTCTGGGCCCCGCTCGGATCGTCAGACCACTGTCTGGTGAAAACTGTATCTACCTGCTCTCCTCCGGATACAACCTCCAGGGGCATGAGGCGAGTATGGAAGTACGGGTCAGCAGACTGGGATGAGATGCGGCATTTCTTTGCATCCTACCCATGGCGGCGGACCTGCTTCTCTTCGAGCAACCCGTCCATCTGTGCTGACGCAATTGTCGACGTGATACGTCAGGGAATGGAGTACTATATTCCATTCTCTGACGTCCCACTTGGCTACGAGGCTCGGCCTTGGTATAATACAGCTTGCGCTCAAGCAGATTTGCGTAAAGAGCAAGCATACCAGGCCTGGGCCTCGGCCCGTAGTGTCGGGTGCGCCAGTCTCGGTGTTCGCAACATGAAGAGAGCCTTTAACTCTGCCGCCAAGGACTGCAAACGGGTGTTACAGAAGGCTCGGTTCGACCATATTGGAAGAATTGGGGCCAAATTGGCGACCTACCCTTCAGGTAGCAAGCAGTTTTGGTCCCTTTCCAAATCGGTCGAATCGAACTTCTGTCGTCCTTCGCTGCCTCCGATGCTGAAACCGGATGGAACACTGGCTCACACCGCGCAAGAGAAGGCAAATTTGTTTGCTACTCTCTTTGCTGAAAACTCGCGTCTAGACTCAGCATCTAATTCACCACCTAACATACCTCCTTGTAACTCCGTAATGCCGGAGATTGCAGTTCACCTTAAGGAGGTCCGTAAAGCCCTATGCAGTCTAGACGTGAACAAAGCCAGTGGACCGGACGGTATACCTGCTCGAGTCCTTAGGAGCTGTGCTCCAGAGTTGTCTCCTGTACTGACTCGCCTGTACCGCCTCTCTCTTAAAACCGGAGTGGTGCCCAAGTCCTGGAAGCTTGCTAATGTGCAACCGGTACCCAAAAAGGGTAGCCGTGCTGATCCTGTCAACTATAGACCAATCGCCATCACCTCCATTCTCTGCAAAGTGATGGAAAGGGTTCTTAACAATAAGCTGCTGACATACCTTGAAGACAATGAGCTCCTCAGCGACCACCAGTATGGCTTCCGCCGTGGTCGGTCGACCGGAGATCTTCTCGCGTATGTTACGCATCGCTGGGGTGAGGCCATCGAGAAACACGGCGAAGCTCTTGCTGTGTCTCTCGATATATCAAAGGCCTTTGACAGGGTCTGGCATGCTAGTCTGCTTGGCAAGCTTCCCGCATTTGGTATCCCTGCTGACTTTTGCAACTGGTTATCGGACTTTTTGAGTGAACGATCGATCCGAGTGGTCATTGACGGCTGCGCATCGGATCTCATGGCAATCAATGCCGGTGTTCCTCAAGGGTCTGTTCTCTCTGCTACTCTTTTTTTGCTGCACATCAACGACCTACTTCAGCTAGGAGCTGTTGGGTACGCAGACGACAGCACAGTCTCAGAGAGATACATTTCCAGTGCAAAAGCCGGTAGGGACGAGATAGCTACTCTTAGAGAGGCCATGGTTGAGCGGATGAATTTGACCTTAAACCTTGTTTCCCAATGGGGTGATGACAATCTGGTCAAGTTCAACGCTCAGAAAACACAGGCTTGTCTTTTCTCAGCCAAAAGGAGCCCATTTAATTTATCCCCTACTTTCCGAAGTACATCTGTACCCATTACCGACCGTCTGGAGCTCTTGGGCATGGAGTTGACGTCAGATCTCAACTTCGGTCCAACCATCGAGTCAAAAGCACAGACTGCAGCTAAAAAGCTGGGCATCCTAAATAAGGTGAGGCGATGCTTCACGCCGGGACAGCTTTGTAACTTGTATAAAGCACAGGTCCGTTCCTGTATGGAGTATTGCAGCCACCTGTGGGATGGCTCGGCAAAATACCAGCTCGCTGCACTCGACTCGGTGGAACGCAGGGCCAAAAGGCTCATAGGCGATGAGATGCTTGTGTCCAAGCTTCACAGCCTGGCGCATAGGCGTAACGTTGCCAGCTTGTCGGTTTTCTACAGATTGTACTTCGGAGAGTGTGCGCTGGAGCTCCATGACCTGATCCCACCATCTCCGTTTTACTACCGGGCTACCAGACGAACGGCAGGGTACCACCCGCACTTGGTCGATATACCGTCTTGTCGTACTAAGCGCTTTTCCTCAACTTTTATTGTGCGCACGGCCAAGGTGTGGAACTCTCTGCCAGCTTCTGTGTTCCCTACCACATACGACCCGTCTGCCTTCAAAACAAGAGTTAATAGGCATCTTCTGGGCTCGCTCGCTCCATCGTAGACCTCATCTGTCGCTTACCATCAGGCGAGATCGAGGTCAAGAGTGAGTTCATTATAAATAAAAAAAAAAAAAAAAATAAATAAATATACTAGCTTTCGCCCGCGGCTTCGCTCGCGTTAAATTCGGTATAACACACCAAGCAGATCTGCAGTTTTTATCTTGCGCCTGATTGATTTGTAATAGCAACGCTAAGTTTTCCCTTTTCTTCCCTAGTTCTCCTCGTTCTCATATCCCACTTTTTAACCGACGAAAAAAAGGAGGTTCTCAATTCGACATGTATATTTGTTTTTTTTTATGTATGACCTACCTTTGACCTATTTCCTTTGCTTTCATTGTTAACTTGTGTTAACAATGAAAGCAAAGGAAATAGAGTACACGATATATCGCTGCTTTAAACTGTTGAGGACCTCTTGCAAAATGCAAGTATTTTCCGTCTCCATCATCCATCATCAGGTCATTCTAACGGCGTATTGTCATCAGAACTACATATGTGTTTCAAATTAAACAAAACGATATAAGTCTTTAAACTGACATGGTTGCTTACATTGTAATTAACACTTGAAACGGGATATTTACCATGGTTTTTATCCTTTCTAATATTATAAAACTTTTTAACAAAAAATTGAACCGACGAAAAGTGAAAAATAAAAAACCTTTAATCTAGCTAAGCTCCAAAGTTAAAGTATGAGATTAATTTTGAGGCGGCGCCAACAAACAATGATCGACGATCAATCAAGTTGTCAACGTTTACCATGTTACGTTATGAAAATCAATAAATAGTTTGTTTGGCGCCGACTTGAAATTAATCTCATACTTTCAACTTTGGAGCTTAGCTAGATTAAAGGTTCTTTATTTTTCACTTTTCGTCGGTTCAATTTTTTGTTAAAAAGTTTTATAATATTAGAAAGGATAAAAACCATGGTAAATATCCCGTTTCAAGTGTTAATTACAATGTAAGCAACCATGTCAGTTTAAAGACTTATATCGTTTTGTTTAATTTGAAACAAATATGTAGTTCTGATGACAATACGCCGTTAGAATGACCTGATGATGGATGATGGAGACGGAAAATACTTGCATTTTGCAAGAGGTCCTCAACAGTTTAAAGCAGCGATATATCGTGTTTTAACTCATTTCATGCACGTTGACGACAACTTTAGACCTAGCTGGAGAATAGCGCTGTCATTGAAGGTCTGACGATGGAGACGGAAGGCTTTTAAAAGAGGTTCTTATCAATTTACAGCCGTCGTCGTCGTCGTACATTGATCGTCGATCATTGTTTGTTGGCGCCGCCTCAAAATTAATCTCATACTTTAACTTTGGAGCTTAACTAGACTAAAAGGTTTTTATTTTTCACTTTTCGTCGGTTAAATTTTTTGTTAAAAAGTTTTTATTTTTCTCTTTTTGGTTTTCTTTTACAACATTTTTTTCTTTTGTCGGTTAAAACCGTTTTCTTATTTCAGCCTTTTTTATTTTACTTCATTTATTTGGGAAAACAAACAGTTATACATTGAATCTTACACTAAGTTATACTGATATAAAAATTAGCATAATCATCCATACACATTAGGAGAAAAAATATGTAATTTAGAAGATAAGTCAAACTAAAACACATAAAATATAGATTTTGATATCTGACCTCTTCCCTTTCCATTATAAGAATAATTTTGAATGTCGGACCACAATTGATAGAGAAATCGCTTAACAAAAATACAAAAAAAAACATAACAATGGAATTGAGAACCACCTTTTTTCTAAGTTGGTAAATAGTATCACAATAGCATCAGGACCAGAATCTGAGCTATCAGTGGTCATGCTCTTGACATAGGAACCTAACAAACCGCGCCACGTCTAAACAGTACCTACTGCTTACTAGGTAGGCTCCGACTGCATTGTGGCAATGGAGGTAAACGTGGCTACTCACACTGCACGAGGCTGGAGTGCGGCGGAGTGTTCTCGGCCACGTGCACGACGTAGGGCTGCGAGTGGAACGACGGCGCGTGCTCGTTCACGTCCAGCACGTGCACGCGCGTGAGCAGCAGTGAGGCCGGCGCCGGGCTGCCGCCGCCCTCTGCGATGATACCTGTCGCAATCCACAATTACGTAACTGATCTTAACTAGTGGCATCGGCGGCTTATCTTAACATTTTCAGGCTTACATAGCATGCAAGTCTATAGATACTGATGTCGAAAAAGTTCAAACATGCCTAAATTACATAATACAAAAAACATTTATTCTGCATCGGTCAAGTAAAACCGCACTCACCTATGAGATGTTCAGCGGCGGTCTCTCGGTCTAGCTGGCCGGAGAGTACCAGCCGGCCGGCGTCATCCACGGCGAACAGGTCGCGCGGCCACAGCGCGGGCGCCAGCCGGTAGCGCGGCGCGGGCCCGTCGGCGCGCAGCTGCGCCACCAGCGTCCCGCGCGCCGCGTCCTCGCGCACGAACAGGTCGGCGGGCGGCGCCTGCACGCGCGGCGCGTCGTCGGCCGCGCCCAGCACGAACACCACGACGGGCGCCTCGCCCGCCAGCCCGCCGCCGTCGCGCGCGCGCACCCACACCTGCACGCTCCGCGACGCGAACGGAGTGGCGTCCCGCGCGAACGAGAGCGCGCCGGTGTGCGGCTCCACGGCGAACAGGCCCGAGGCGTCGGAGCGCACGTCGCCCTCGTACACGGAGTAGGTGAGGCGCGCGTTCTCGCCGGCGTCGGGGTCGTGCGCGGTCAGCGTGAGGAAGGGCAGGCGCGGCGCGCGGTCGGCGCGCACGGCGGCGCGGTACTCGCGCAGCGGGAAGGCGGGCGCGTTGTCGTTGAGGTCGGCCACGCGCACGCGCACCACGGTGTGCCGCAGCAGGCCGCCGCCGTCGCTGGCGGCCACGGGCACCTCCCACTCGGCGCGCAGCTCGCGGTCGAGCGGCACGCGGCTCGTGAGCGCGCCGCTCGTGGCGTCTATCGCGAACGTCTCCCGGAGACGAGCGGACGGAATCGAATATGACACCGTTCCGTACTCGCCGGCGTCTTCGTCGTATGCCTTCACCTATGAAAGTAGAATTATGACAATAGTTTAAATCAGCGTTTTTAAGGTCCTGTTACCAAGAGGTAAAAACGAAACTCTTATGGATTCCATAAGTCACAGCCACATTACTCCGATACCACACAGTTCAAATCGGGACAGTAAGTGCTTTCTATGAACCGCTACCAGGGCTTGCATTATCCATTTATGTTACTACTCGGTTAAAATAAGTTTATAAATAAAAAAAAACAACATTAAAGAAATAACATCGGTGAACCACAAACTAATCATCCTATCTTCGGGGACGTCAGCAGTCAGTTCTTGCTGGAGAATCTTTTTCCAGCTGGTGTAATCTTGTAACTGGCGTCCCTCAAGGCGGTATTTTATCTCCACTTTTGTTCTCTATTTTTATAGACCTCATAACTGCCCAGCTTCAGTGTTCGTATCATCTTTACGCTGACGACTTACAGCTTTACTGTCAGGCAAGTGTCGACAACGTGTCGGATGCAATTGACGAGTTAAATCGGGATTTAGCTGTTGTTAAAAACTGGTCTGATCGTTTCGGGGTGGCGGTAAACCCAACCAAGTCTCAGGCTGTTATTGTTGGAAGCCTCCATAGCGTGAGAAAGCTGAATAGTCTGGCAGTGTCACCGATTATCTTTGACAACACAGTCATCCCGCTTAGCTCCAACGTTAAAGATCTGGGATTGTATGTGGACACTTGCCTTGACTGGCGTAAGCAGGTCGCTACTGTGAGCAAGAGAGTCACCGGAACGTTGCGTGCGCTTTACCGTTTGAAGAATGTTCTCCCATCACACATAAAGGCAATGCTTGTTCAGTCCCTTATCTTCCCCTTAATTGACTACGGTGATGTGTTTTACTATGACCTGAATGCAGATCTTCTCAATAAACTTGACCGACTTCTGAATAACTGCATTCGATTCGTATTTAATCTGCGTAAGTATGACCATGTGTCCGTATATCGGTCGCTTTTAAAATGGTTGCCCATCCGACAGCGCAGAGCGTTGAGGGCCTTGACTACACTCTTTTCTCTACTCAACAAACCCACTTGCCCTTCTTATCTAACTTCACATTTTTAATATTTATGCTCTGCGCACAGTAAGAATCTTCGTTCCTCCCATAACCGTCTTCTGCGATGTCCTACTCACCGCTCTGGTTTTCTTAAAGCTTCTTTCCCTGTCCAGGCAGTCTTCCTCTGGAATGCGCTCCCTCTGGATACCAGGTTGGCCACCAGTCGGTTCACTTTTAAAGTAAAAGCTCGGGAACATTTGCTGAAGAAGCTGGCAGATTCGACTCCAAGTTAAATGATTGATTGATTTAGATTTTCTTCATAAATTTTTGTATATTTAACTCTCTTTACTTTTTTTATTATTATTTTGTTTTGTATGTATGTATATAAGTATTTATAGTTATATTTTAATTGTAATTATTTATATAATTCTTTCGAATACTTTCTGTTAAGCACCCTGCACCTACTTTGTTTTCACTCTGCATCACCTCAAGGTAGACTGGTAGAAAATGCCCAAGGCATTAAGTCCGCCTTTGTACATTGTTTTCATACATGTGCATAAAGTTTTAATAAATAAATAATCAGTGCTTTATTTTCTGGCTCTGAAGCGTGAATTTTACTAAAATAAAATAGTAACTAAAATGAAGTCATCAAATTAAAAATAACAATAACAATGAACAACATTTGAAAAAGAGTTTCTGGATACAAAAGGCAAAATAAAATAGTTATATTTTTAGGATAGGATTTTAAAATAAAACAAATGGGCGTACGGGTGGGAATAGTTTTTTAGCGCAACCTTGAGCGGTACCCGTTGTGCCATCCTTAATGCATCCTACTGGATTTTACCAAGGGAATAATAAGTATGGATGTGTGCTAAATCTTTTAGCAACTGAGGCGGTGTCGACTATTTTGCCATCAGCGAGGCGCAATGAAATACTTTGCGCCTTGTGGTAATCATATAGCTCATTTCAGTCTGAATCTATATAATATTGATTGTAATTTGCATTTCCCATCAACGATTTTTATTTTAATGTCAATCAAACGACAACTGACGTCAAGTCGATTATATATTTGACAAATTGTCAATCTGACATTTACGAATTTGCCTTTTTTGCCACGTTTTGATATTGCAATAATAAGATAATAAATATTTTTGTCTCAATTGCATGTAACTGTAGCTTAAATCATCATATTATAAGATCAAGAAGTATTAAGTAGAAAACTCAATTTAAGAACCATTTTAAATAACTATGTCTCAAAAACAAAAATAAAACAAAATGTGCGTTTCGTTTTTACTAATACGTTTTTCAGTTTTGTACAAAAACGGAGGGCTGAAAAAAACATATTTATATATAATCGAGTAGCATAATAAATAAGCTTTCTAATAAGGTATATCATATTGCTGTTCAAATTTCTTCGGAATAAAGGCCCACTTTTAATCGTCTGCTTTTAGGTAGGTACTTATACGGCGATTTATACGGGCTAGTAAAGCCTGGCTTGTCCATTAAGTTCGCGCATATGAACCATCCGATGACCGGCCTGAATATAGTTGCAAGAACAAGTGCAACAAATTGCGAATGACGATTGTTATTATTTAATTAATTTAAAATTTTAATTAAGTAATTTTAATTTTTAATTAATTAATTGTTATTATTAAATTAATCCACAAAGATTATGATGATGATCCAAATGATTACTTGTAAAGGCCAGTAGGTATGTTTATTCTATTGTTTTGAAGGACCGTGACAAACTTTTTTTGGTATAGGTAAAAAAACGTATCAAAATCCGCTTTAGAATAATGCATAATAGTTATTTCGTATGTCATTTTGCATGATTTATACTTTGAGAGTTTGTGAATGTTAAAAGATGAAGAGTTTAATAAAGAATTAGATTTTCATTAATTGAGATCAATCATATTTTTTTAAGTTAAGTATATGTTACATTTTCAAACGTTGAATATATATTCGTAAGCTTAAAAACAACTAATCGATAATTCGTAATATGCCATCTAGTGGCCATCGATTGAATTATTTTACGAATTATTAAATCTATGTTAAGAGATGGAACTTTGATGTCACGTGGAGTCTCGGTACCAATAGATGGCGCGTGGAACGTTTAAACCCGTACGTGAAAGGTAAATAGGTAATAGATTTTTTTAAACTATAATTTACAATAATTGTTTGTGTGACTTTTGACAGTCATTTTCTGAAATGTTGTTTGTAAAAACGTCTTCATATATTAGAACTAAACTATATTAATTTTAAATTAACACATTGTACTGACGTGTGTTCACATAATTTTTATTCCATTTCTATACGTGTTGACTTGTAATTCTGTTTCTATGATTTCTTTTTTTTATGTTATGTTTTTATATAGCTGTAAGTCTTCCATGGTATATTAAATAAATAAATAAGTAATTTTTAACTTCATATAAATAAACCTAACAAATTGATTAAATCCTAAATATGGTTTCAAAGAAACACAACCAACTAGGTTTATCTTAAGGCTTAAGGCCATACAGCTTAAACAGTCGTTCCCTACTTTTCCTAATACCCTTTGTAGCCCAATCACTGAAAATAAACTTTTGGCAAATGGTTTTAGTTTTAATTTTTAAAGTACACACATCAAAAGTATCTAGGGATCAACATATATTTTTGCAATAACTTTTCTCCTGATTGATATTAATTAAAATTTTCTTTAAGGATTCATCAAATAAAGTGTTTTCGTTTGTCACAGTAACGATAAACCAAGTCACCTTTGCATTAATAAAGAAATTTGCCATTTTCCTAATAAAGGGATTTTTGACATTTGAACCACTAACATTAAAGTTCGAAAAAAAGACTGAAATAACAGTTTTCTTTAAAATTTTATTGGGTAACTTAAACAATTAATAATCCGTGTTTCTACCGCGAACACTAACAACACAAGAACATCGGTTTGGCATACTCAAAATGAGTTCATCCAAATCACGCTGTGGAATGGCCGCCCATGTTCGTTGCAACAACAAAAAAAGGTCTTCTTGCGACTGGATACCCTCCATATTCGGCAGAGCTCTTCTCTGTAGCATATCCCATGCATGCTCAATCGGGTTCAAGTCTGGCGACTGAGCAGGCCAGGGCAGGACATTGATGTTAGCTGCGGCGAGAGTCTGTCTTACAACTCTTGCGGTGTGCGGTCGTGCATTATCATGCATTAACTGAAATAAGGGACCGATTTGCACTTGTAGAGGAACGATGACGTCTGATACAATCGTCTCAGCATAAATTTGAGCGTTGAGGTTGCCTCTGATCCAAATCAACTCAGTTCTTCCGCCGATCCAAATACCCGCCCATACCATGATGGTTCCACCACTATAAGGATGGACTTCCTGGCAGGATTTTAATCGCTGTTGGCGTCCAGGGGTTCTCCAGTGTCGTATACGTCTTGTATCCGGTCTCATACCAAAACGAGACTCATCAGAAAAGCACACGAAACGCCATTGTTCTTCTGCCCAATTTCTGTGTTCAAGAGCCCATTGATATCGAATCCTACGATTGTGCATTGCTATAGGTGGTACCCGTAGCGGTCTTCGGGAATGAAGGTTCACTTCATGCAAGCGGTTTCTGACTGTTTGGTCGCTAATTAAGTTCCCTGAAGAGTGATGAAGCCTCACGGCTAACATCATGGCGGTTATTGTTGGAGCTCTTCGAGTTAAGATTTGAATGTATCGGTCTTGTCTCCGTGTGGTGCAGCGATACCGTCCTCCATGGCGCTCAGCCACGGTACCAGTGCTTCGGTAACGTGTCCAAAGTCGACTGATAACACTCTGACTTGTATTCAGAGCTAAAGCTACAGTACGTTGCCGGGAACCAGCTTCTATCATTCCCACGGCTCTGAGCATTTCTTCCCTGCTTAAATGACGTCGCCGCTCCATAATAACGTTGGTTTTAATCAGTAGTAGGGAAACAGTAGCACTAATAATGTCTTCAATGCGTTGTATGTTTTTATAGGGAAAATATTGACAGCTTATTTTCATCTTTTACTCGAATTTGATTGAGAGTTCCTGATTCAAATTATGAAATGCACCAAAAAGGATCCATATAAATTTATAAAATCATAAATTTATTACAAAGCCACATCTCAATCTCAAGAAATCCGCATAAAAATGCTTGATCCCTAGACACTTTTGATGTGTGTATTATTGAACTCAGTGTGCACAACTGAAAAGAATTCATTATACAATTTATTTACATTGTCGCCATCGAATCTATGAGTTTCAGTTTTCAGATGCGGTCCATATGTTTGACACCCAGTATACTTGCTAAATAGCTCTTTGACAATTCTGTCAAATGCAACTATCCGTAAAATCCGGATAGTCATGCATAGTAAATCAGGATTTAAAAATCGACCAATGTCAGGATTGTAAGCCCTAACCGTGACCTACATCTAATGAGAAAAATTAAAATAAGGGGTGGTTTTCCATAAAATACTTCTAACAAAATTGGTACCTATGAATAACATCAAATGTTTGAGATATGGGACAGTTTAGGTGCTACCCTGCTACAGGAGTAAAGTGTCGGTACCGTAGTGAGAAGCAGAGGTGGTGGTTGATTTTCGAGTGCTCTCGCTTCGTGCACGAGATGCGGGAAGTGCGGCGGCGCGCGGTTGGACGGCGCCAGCGACAGCTTCACGCGAGCGAACGCGGCGTGCGCGCCGTCCGACACCGACACGTTCAGCGAGCGCAGCGACGCGCCCGGCGACGCCCACGCGCGCGGGTTCACCAGCGACACCACGCCCGTGCGCGCGTGCACCGCGAACGTACGCTGCGCCGCGCCCTCCAGCGCGAAGCGCAGCCGCGCCGCGTCGCGCGCGTCCGGGTCCCACGCCGCCACGCGCGCCAGCTCCGTGCCGCGCGCCGCCTCGCCCGACACCTGCGCCGGCACCACGCCCCGCTCCATGCGCGGCGGGCTGTCGTTCACGTCGTCCACTGCGGACAACGGGCTCGGTGAGAGTGCGCGGGAGGGGGCCGGCCCGACTCGACGACGGGTGCTCACCGGTCACGAAGAGATGCGCGGTCGTGAGCAGAGGCGGCCGCCCGGCGTCCGTGGCCGTCACCAGGAGATGGTAGTGCGCGCGAGTCTCTCGGTCGAGCGGGGTGGCGACACGTACTGCACCCGTTTTGGGCTCTACGATGAAAGCCCCTTCGGCTGCAGATTCCATTTCAGCGAGCGAGTATGTCACTTCACCGTTTTCACCTGTAAGAAAGATGTCATCTATGAAAAACGTGCGAGACGCGAGCCGATCGCAGCGCGCACGCGAAGGGAACGCGTCGTACCGGTGTCGTTGTCGGACGCGTGCACGGTGACCACGAGCTCCCCGACCGCAGCGGCCTCGGACACGGCGGCGCGGTACACGTCTTGCGGGAACTCGGGCGCGCAGTCGTTGACGTCCAGCACGCGCAGGGTGACGGCGGCGTCGGCGTAGGCGCCCGTGACGCCGTCCGTGGCGCGCAGCACGAGCTCGTGCGCGCGCGCCGTCTCGTAGTCCAGCGCCGCGCGCGCCACCAGCACACCTGCGCATCGCACACATTAGCACACGCGCCCTGGAGCGCTACACATTTTATTCGCGTGCCGCATATTCATTAAGCATGCGTCTAAAACTCGGAACTGTCTTTTTCAATTCATGCTTTAACATAAACACCAAGCTTCACACTCGAGTGTCCGGATGATGATATGTAGCTAAATAAAATTGACAAACTAGTGACTAGCCTACATGCCCATGATTAGATGCATCGAGGAAATATGACAAATGACAATGGCAACATTTCAGTGTCAACAACACCTAATGGTGAAGCAGCAACAGCGCGCATAGAGGGGTCAAGATAGTTGTGCGCGGGGAAGGCAAGGAGGCAAGGGAGGGAAGGTAGGAGGGGGGTCACACTAAGCGCGGTAACGAGACATGCGAAGTGCCTGGAGGAGGAGGGAGGAGTGCTGGACCACTGTATATACTCACATGGACTATTGCCTCTGTCGGGTGCTGCGGATAAAACCAAGATGTTAGTAAGGCAGTCAGTTCGGCCGCCCCCCGCCACCCGCGCCCGTCACACCGTGCGTTGTGCGGCGCGCTCTACTCGCGATACAAACACCCAAATGATGAACGTTACACACACTCATCGACTTGTGACTCTTTGTGAAACTTTTTTGCACATTCGTTTTATTTTGAATGTGTTGTTTCATTTTATTTTCATTACTATTTTAGCCACACTAGGGCCGTTCAATTGTATAACTATGAGAGGAGACCGGGAGAGCACTGTTATTAATGTATTTAGTTATGGTGTAATTTTAGTCTACGAACAACAATACCCCCACTAGGGCATGCAATACCGGTTTCCCGGTTTTCATTTTTACCGGTAAACCGGCCATTTTCGCGATTATTAAATTACCGGTAAAAAAAATATGTAACCGGTAATTTACCGGTTTTTAATAAGTTGAATTTAAGTTCATTTTGATTTTATAAGATTTGTTTAAATAAATCGAGAATGTAAGATGAAAGTTAATTTGAGTTTATGTGGCCAATCACATTGTGATTGTCGATTATATTATATTATTATAAAGAAAACGTTGTAGCTGATTGAAAGTTAATTTGAGTAATACTTAATTGTTTTTTACAACTACTGCGGAAAATATTAAGTTGAAAATTAAGACTACTAAAATTGGTAGGTTACATACTGATTGTTTTTTATTTGAAAAACCTTTACAATTTGATTGTTTGTTAACATATTGTGATAACATATTGTTTAAATTAATTATGCGACATTTACCCATGACTGCGCCAAAAGAAATGCCATGTTTTTAGAATTTGTTTTCCTATGCTCATTTTAAGCAATAATATAAACATGTTTACCACCGTATACCTTGAATATATATTAATTTTTTGCTTTAAGACTACCAAATCATATTGTTATTATATCACATTGAAATATACAAAAATTATCGGTTTACCGGTAAAAATATTTCTATTACCGATTTTTTACCGGTAATTGCATGCCCTAACCCCCACGTCGTTTTATGTAGAAATTAACGTCATAAGTATGAATCCCCAATTGTACCCCTCCCCCCATTTTCAACGATAAATAAAATATTTTCTATTGAATTTAATATCGATGAAATAGAACCGACTTTTTGCGAACGGTTTTCTCTGTGGCCTGGCATATGTACGGTGCGCAATCAACCTCTTGAAAGTGATTTTTAATGCAACCGGGGTAAATCGATACTTGTCACATCGCGTCGGTGGAGTCGTCTAACTAAAAAAGCTCGACTCGTATGTCGAGTCGGCATGCCACAAACTTTGTCAGCGTCGCGGTCTCGTACGTCGCATACAAACATCGCGTCCATTTTAAAATACTATACTGTCATTAAAAGGTCACCTATAAATTACCCTTCATGCAAATAGTGGTACAAACTCATGAACAGTTAGTATTCGTGCGCTACCACTGTAGAGCTCATCGTGCCCGGCTCACCCGTGTCGAAGTGCACCTCGAAGAGGCCGGCCGCGTCCTCCAGCAGCGTGTAGATGAGCTGGCGGCCCAGCGGCGACGCGGCCTGCAGCGCCGGCGCCAGCGCGCCGCCCGGCGCCACGTCCTCGCGCGCCGCCAGCGCGAAGTGCGCGCGCGCCCACGCCGGCGCCGCGCCGCCGCCCCACACGCGCACCGTCACGCCGGCCTCCGCGCCGCACGCCGGCACGCCGCCGTCGAAGGCCGCGATCACCAGCGAGTACAGCTGGTTGTGCGCGTCCACGGTCTGCTTCAGCGAGATCTGGCCGCTGCGCCGGTCCACGCGGAACAGCTCCCCGTGGCCGCGCTTCATCTCGTAGCGCACCTCGCCGTTGTCGTTGGCGTCGGCGTCGACGGCGCGCACGCGCAGCACGGGCGCGCCCGGCTCGGCGCCCGCCAGCACGGCGGCGGCGTAGGGCCGCTCCACGAACACGGGGCAGTTGTCGTTGACGTCGCTGACGGTCACGTGCAGGCGCGCGCGCGCCACGCGCGGCTCGGGCGCGGCCGCGCTGCGCGCCTGCAGCAGCAGCGTGTAGGCGTCGCGCTCCTCGCGGTCCAGCGCGCGGCCCGTGCTGCGCACTGCGCCCGACGTCGCGCCCACCTGTCGCACACGCCCCACGCGCCGCACGTCCAGTTAATCCGAACAATCACAAAGGTTCTAACTATAATTATTTCTAAGCTATATTTAGGCTAACGACCGGCATACTCATGCATACCAATTTAAAATATAGAAAAAAGACATTTATACGACTGTATGGATTTTGACGGGATATTTACTAAAACATACTAAGTAAGGCTACCTTTATTTTTAAAATGATGTGTACTGACCTCAAACCCTTCGACGGGGTTTAATATCGTGAATTCGATATGCTCGTTGAGCGCCGCACCGAGCACGTTGAGTACTGCGATCGTGGTGGGCTTCGTGGAATTTTCAACAACTGAGCCGTAGTAGTCTGATTTCTGGAAGGCGAGGCCCGAGTTATCGGCCTCGCGCACGCGCACCTCGACGCGCGCCGTGCTGGAGTACAGTCCGTCGGACGCGCGCACGCGCAGGCGGTAGGAGCCCGCCAGCCCCGTCGCGCGAGCCACGCCCAGCTCGCCGCTCGGCGCCAACGCGAAGGCGCCGTCCGCGTCACCCTCGATGATGTCGTACTTGATGGCGGCGCCGGGCGGCAGGTCGGGGTCGCGGGCCGACAGCGTGGCCACGGTGACGCCGGCCGACGTCGGCAACAACACCGTGGCTTCGTAGACGGACTGCGCGAACGTCGGCGGACAGTCGTTGACGTCGATCACGTCTACGATCACTTTTGCCACGCTGCCCGACGGTAGTCTCGGGGTGCCCATGTCGATGACCTGCGATGACAAGCGTCGTGTAGCCACGAGATCGACAGCCGACTCACGGGTGTCGTAGCGCGACGCACTCACCCGGACGCTGAACTCGTGGGTCGCGGCGCGCTCGTAGTCCAGCGGCGCCAGCAGGTGCAGGGCGCCGGTGGTGGCGTCCACGCGGAACAGCGCGGCGGCGGCGGGCTGCAGGATCTCGTAGGCGCGCTGGCGGTGCGCGGGCCCGTCCGCGTCGTCCGTGAGCAGCACCAGCGGCTCGCCCGGCTCGCCGTCCGCGCCCGCCACCAGCGCGCCCGCCGGCGCCGCCTCGGACACTCGGCCGCGGTACACGCGCCGCCGCAGCGCGGGCGCCCACTCGTTGCGGTCCAGCACGTGCACCGCCACGCGCGCCACGGCCGTGCCGCCTCCCTGACGGATTCAAGTATTCATACGATATACACCGATACACGGGACCTTTTTAGGAAACACGTCTGTGTTCAGAATAATTTAAGTTATATGATATTATTTTGCTACTGAATTTTACCATATTGATAGCTGTGACGGTTAAATTGTAGAAGTTCTGGGTCTCGTAGTCGAGCGGCGCGGCAGTGGCGAGCAGGCCGGCGGCCGGATTCAGGCGGAACAGGCCCTCGCCGCCTTCCAGCGAGAACCACGCCGCGCTCGCGCTGCGCACGTCCAGCGCGGCCAGCGGAGTGCCGGCCGGCTCGTTCTCCAGCACCTCGCACGCCAGCTCGGCGGCGGCGAAGCGCGGCGGCGCGTCGTCCGGCTCCACCACCTGCACGTGCAGCGGCAGCGACGCCGCGCGCGCGCCGGGCGGCGGGTTGGCGGCGCGCACGGTGAGCGTGTAGTCGCGCGGGCCCGCGGGCGGCAGCGCGCGCGCCAGGCGCACGTCGCCCAGCGCCGCGTCCACCGCGAACACGCCGCCCGCGTCGCCGCCCGCCAGCGAGTACACGATGCGCGCCGCGTCGCCCGCGTCGGGGTCGGCGGCGCGCAGGGCGGCCACGAGCGCGCCGGCGGGCGCCCCGCGCGACAGGCGCACCTCGGCCAGGCGCCGCCCCCACGCGGGCGCGTGCTCGTCCGCGTCGTGCACGCGCACCGTGACGCGCGCGTACGCACGCGACGCCTTCGGAGCTTGGTCACGCGCCCACACGGTTAGCTCGTGAACCGCAGCGCTCTCCCTGTGGTTAAATAAAACAAAATGAGTAAAATCGCACGTCTGTGGGTTTGACGTATGATAATAGGGTTTATTCATCGCTGACCTGTCGAGCGGGTGCGCAAGCTCGAGTACTCCGCTGAACTCGTGCAGACGGAACAGCCGCGCGGAGGCGGGAGCGCGCGCGGCGTGCACGCCGTACAGCAGGCGACCCGCGCCCTCCGCGCCCTCCGCGCCCCCCGCGCTCGCCCGTAGTGCCACCAACGCTTCGCCCACTCGCGTCGCCTCTGAAGTCTCCACGACGTATTCCTCTTGGGTAAATGACACTCCACCTTCATTTGCGTCATTAATCACGGTTATATTCACCTGTAAATGAGATGGGACGTGTGGGTCACAGTTTAATATAAGATTAGCACTAGGATAGAAAACTGGCGGCGCGGCTTCTTACCGGAGCGTAGACCACGTGCAAGCCGTCGGTGACAGAGATATTGAGTGTATATTGCGGCTGTCGCTCCCAGAGCAGACGACGCGCCAGGACTAGACTACCGTCTTCTCTCCCGATGTAAAACTCTTGTCGAGGGTCGCCATCTACCGATATGAATAAATTATTAACAATGTTGTTTTACGATGTTTCGGTGCTCGTTCACGTTAGGTCGCGGGCGCGGTCACATAATATCAAACACATAGCAAGTGGTCACGTAGAACATGCACGGCATGTGGCGTACCCGATATCGTGTAGTAGAGAGCGTCGCCGTCGGGGTCCGTGGCCTGCAGCACGGCCAGCAGGAAGCCGGGCGCGTCCAGCTCGGCCACCTGCAGCGGCGCGGGCGGCGCGAGCGCGGGCGCGGCGCCGGCCCCGGGCGCCACGCCGCGCACGGCCGCGCGCGACACGCTGCAGCGCGGCCGCGGCCCGCCGTCGCACGCGCGCACCTGCGCATGCCAGCGTATCTTAACTTATACAATAGTGATCATTTTCCACAAATCCGCAGTCAGTTATCAGACGCCCAGCACAGATTCCAACCGGGAAAAAGCACTTCTAGCTTTCCTTCTCGCCATTTATGATTAAAATATTTAAAAAAAGAGATATCCATGTGGTATTTATCTACTAACATTTCCACGTCTAAAATTTTGCCGGAGAAGCGATTTATGTTCTGGTGATAAAGTAAAATTATTATTTTTATTTAGCATCATTATCAAAACTGAAAATTGGATAATGATGCTAAAAAATGTAGTCCCAGGTCAATTCATGCTTTATCGAGGGTCGTCCCTTGAAGTTTATGTAAATTGACAGCCCAGCTTAGAATTACGGGCAACATCATGCGTTCATAAACATTTTAAGTACTTGTTCTTTTGAAAATTACAACCAATCGGGGTCTAGCAACACAGTCATTGCTATCACTCTATTTCCTTTGCTTTCATTGTTAACACAATTCTTCAGATTTTTGGTAGGTACTAGAATATCTGGAGGTCTATTCCCAAGGACTCGATAGCTCGATAGGACTCTTTTTAACAAAAAATTGAACCGAAGAAAAGTGAAAACGTGAAACGTGTTTGATTATGTGGATCATACAATTTTGTTAAATAAATTATACAGGTATGTATGGAATTCGGGGTACCTCATTAGAGCTCATAAGATCATATCTTACCAATAGAAAACAGTCCACATTAGTAACTCGTGTCTGCACCAAAACAAGAAAAAAAATTTAATTACGCATCGGAATACAGAGAAACCAAACAAGGAGTTCCACAAGGAAGTGTTTTGGGCCCTCTACTATTCATCATCTATATAAACGATCTTCCAAAAGTAAGCAATCATCCCACAATACTTTTTGCTGATGACAGTACTGTTGTTTTTACAAGTAAGGACAAGGTATCCCTAGAACAGAATATAAACAGCACTCTAAATGACATTATAAAATGGTTAAATGATAATAATTTAAAAATGAACTTTGACAAAACAAAAATAATGATATTTCGCAATCGTAAAGCAAAATTTATTGACATTAATATAAATTATGCAGGGAACAAAATAGATGAGACAGCGACTACAAAATTCTTAGGCATGTCAATTGATTATAATTTAAATTGGAAGACACATGTTGATACCTTAAATAAAAAATTAAATAGGCAATCATACGCCCTACATATGCTGGCGAAAACGGTGAAAACCTCTGCTGTACTTGCAGCATACCATGGCTACGTGGGATCCTTGATAAAGTATGGCATTATATTCTGGGGTAACTCCACCAATAAGGATATGGCATTATGCTTAGGTTACAGTTATATAGTTTTAGTTTGTTAATTTTTGGATTACAGTATTTCGAAATTTGTTGGATGATAATGTAAATAGATCAATATCCGAGAAATTTGTGTTATAATTATCTGCTTTACGACGTAGAGGTGCGCGAACTCCAGCATTAGTGCGGCAAGATGGGATGGCGAATAGTGGACGTGCGCGCACCCCGCGTCCCATAACAGTTCTAGGTACAACATGACTTAATTTATTTACCAAATCTGAGCAGTCATATCTGCTACTACATATGTCATATAGAAACATCATCTCAAGTAACAGGCGTCTAGACTTCAAGTCCATCAACTTAACATCCCTACAGGAGCCACTAGGGCTCAAACTATGCCGGCAACGGTAACGCACCGCTTTAATAAATTTGCGCTGAACATTTTCCAAGCTATCTACGTATCTTTTGTATAGGGGATTTCATATTAATACGGCGTATTCAAGTTGTGACCTTATTAGTGACTTATAAAGATGTATGTAGGTATCAGGACGCTTAAAGTCTGAGGCGGTTCTCATCACAAAGCCATACATACGATATGAGTTATCAATAATTTTTTGAATATGTTGATCAAGATGGAGCTTACTATCTAATATTATCCCCAGATCCTTCTCCGACATAACTTCACACAAAGGAGCATTACTGAGAGTATACGCACGTTTTATAATATTTTTCTTTTTAGTGAAAGTGATAGATACACATTTAGAGGTGCTTAATTGAATTTTATTCCTAATACAGTACGCAGAGAATCTATTTAGGTCGTCTTGAAGTAAATCACAGTCATTAAGAGTGCGTATTGCCCTGTATATTTTGAGATCGTCTGCGTAGAGTAAGAATTTTGAATGCAAAAAACAATTCCAGACGTCATTGATAAATATAATAACAAAGCAGGGGGCCTAAAATTGATCCCTGGGACACGCCAGAGGACACGGTGATCAGTTTGGATTGATATCCCCTAATCACAACTCGTTGAGTTCTGTTCGTTACGTACGATATAAACCAGCGAAGTAAGTCTCCTCGAATCCCGTTGTATGCAAGCTTTTGAAGAAGTAACTCATGGTCCACCTTATCAAAAGCTTTCCGGTAGTCTGTGTATACGGCATCAGTTTGAATCTGAACCAAAAGCATTTTTAGTATGGCGCCGCGTTTATACAATCACCTGCCAAAGTCCATACTAGAAACTACATCCATCGAAAAATTTAAAAAAAAACAAAAAAAAATCTTGTTGTTTAAATGTTATTATAATATTCAGGACTATTTGATGGAGGATGTAAAGACATTGTTGATGTAACTGGTTATTGTTGGTGCAATAATTTAATTATTAATATTATTACTTTGACATTTACTTTGACTTTCTTTTACAATATATCTTGACATTCTCAATCAATTACTGACATTATTAAATGGATGTACTTCATAAATTATTATTCTTATTTTATCACTTATTCACAATATAATGTATCTTGACATTTTACTTAAATTTCCGACAGACTTCTGGTGACATTATTATTATTTGAGTGTTATAAAGCTTGTGTTTTGCATGCCGCAAGGTTTAATATGGTTGGTCTGTACTATTTAATTAACAACTTTATGTAATTACCCATATTAGCAAATAAATGATTATGAATTATGAATATGAAAAAATATGAATTATGAATGAAAAATAAAAACCTTGTAGTCTAGGTAAGCTCCAAAGTTAAAGTATGAAATTAATTTCAAGTCGGCGCCAAACAAGCAAGGAAACTAGCTTTATTAATCATCGATCATTGTTGGCGCCGCCTCAAAATTAATTTCATACTTTAACTTTGGAGCTTACCTAGACTACAAGGTTTTTATTTTTCACTTTTCGTTGGTTCAATTTTTTGTTAAAAAGTTTTTATTTATCTCTTTTTGGTTTTCTTTAACAGCAAATTTGTTGTTGCTTAACTTAGTCTAATTTGTATTTAATATTTGTTTGTTATTAAAATTAACGCAACGAATACATCCGACAGAGAACCAAAGTTATCGACATAGCTCAAAGAATCAGCAAGCTGAAGTGGCAGTGGCCTGGCCATATCTCACGAAGAACCGACAACCGTTGGGGTAAACGTGTTCTGGAGTGGAGACCGCGACTCGGCAAGCGTAGTGTAGGACGCCCTCCGACCAGGTGGGATGACGATCTAAGAAAGACTGCAGGCAGATGCTGGATGCGGCAAGCTGAAGACAGGGCGCTATGGCGCTCATTAGTGGAGGGCTATGTCCAGCAGTGGACTAATATAGCCTGATGATGATGATTAAAATTCAAATTTTCTCGGCTTTTATATAAAATCTTTTAAATAAAATATTGCTTTCTTGCTTTCTAGTTTCCCTTTTTGTCGATTTTTTGTTGACTTCTACTTCATGCTCAATGTTTGGGTGCTATTATTATGGAAATATCTAATATAAATATAATATAGGATTTTTAAATATCAATAGCAAGTAATGTAGGTTTTACTTGCTATTGATATTTAAAAATCCTTGATAGGCGAAGATTCGAGCATGGTGCTCTGATAAGAATGTTCCCGACCCTCAATCAGGTTGACAAGTGCTAAGATGACTACCATGAATTCGGAACACCATAACTTCCTTGGGATACCTCCAGATATACCTAGACCTACCAATAATCTGAATCTTGTGGTGCCGATGAAAGCAAAGAAAATAGAGTGAAAGCGATGTCTGTGTTGCTGGATCTCTATTGATTGCAATTGCTAAAAGAACAAGTACTCAAAATGTTTTTGAACGCATGATGTTGCCGGTAATTCTAAGCTGGGCCGTCACAGTACATAAACTGCAAGGGTTGGCCCTCGATAAAACATGACTTCACCTGGGACTGAAAGTTTTAGCGAAATTATCAGATTTAGAACCAAATAAGGCGTTCATCTACCCGCATGATGAGCGCGCTGACTGAAATGCAGATACTGAAAGGTTAATTCACAGAAGTTTAATTCTTACCGTAAACTTTAAAACATACATATTATGTTTTTTTTAAATAAGGGTCTCCGTCAATGATTTTTTTTTGCGGATGGGAAATTATCAAATAACTTTCCCCGCTCTGGGTGGAGCGGGGGGAAGTGTAGACTTGTACTGACAAAAACCCACCCATTTTCCTTCTATTGCCCTTTATGTTCCGGCGTAGCGAGTTATTCGAAAGAGATACCGTGCTCTTTCGAACAACTCGCAACCCCGACAGGCGGTGGCCCTGGCATGCCTCTCTACTTTGCTGACATCTCTTTAAAGAGGTAACCGCTTTCCATTCCTTCTGGTTTTGGACCATGAACTGAACCAGGGCCAGGGAAGATGGCACCCTTAACCCAATAAGATCTTAAGTTGTCCTTAAAGTTCAAGAAATGAGCCCAACTGTTGGGGACCTCTTGTAACTGTCTTCCGTTTCCACCACCAGAGCTTCGATGAAAATCATAATCCAGCAAGGTCAACAGTTCTGATCGAGGTACATGAAATGAGCCTAAATATAATACAGCTGCTGTAAGCTATTGAGAACGTCTAGGAATCGTCTCCATCATCAGACCTTCTATGACCGTAATTCTCCAGCTAGCTGTAAAGATCTCGTCACGATGCATGAAATGAGCCCAAACACGATATAGCTGCTGTAAATTGTTGAGAATCCTTTGCAAATACCTTCCGTCTCCATCGTTAGATTATTCATGACAGTCATTATCCACCTTGGAAGAAAGATCTCTTTAAGGTGAATAAAAGCAGCCCAAACACAGAATAGCTGCTGTGAATCCATGCGGACCTCTTGCGATTGCATTCCGTCTCCATCGTCAGACCTTCAATGACAGCGCCATCCTCCAGCAAGGTCTAAAGTTCTCGCCAACATGAATGAAATGAGTTGTAACACGATATATCGCTGCTTTAAACTGTTAAGGACCTCTTCCAAGTTGCAAGTGTTTTCCGTCTCCATCATCCATCATCAGATCTTTATAACGTCGAATTGTGAACTACATATATTTGCCAAATTTAAACAAAATTGGTTCACAATTGAAAATTCAGTATGAAAAAAATCAATCACCCCCTATTTTCCCACACTTAAGGGCCGTTTTTTTTTTCAAATTAAAATGGGACCAACTTTGAAATATACTCAGTCCAATAAAAAAAGAATTTTTAAAATCGGACGTCTCAGTAAAAAGTTATGCGTGGTCATACATAAAAAAAAAATATATATATACAGGTCGAATTGAGAACCTCCTTTTTTTCGTCGGTTAAAAAACCTTTTAGTCTAGCTAAGCTAAAGTTAAAGTATGAGATTAATTTTGAGGCGGCGCCAACAAACAATAATCGACGATCAATCAAGTTGTCAACGTTTACCGTGTTACGTTATGAAAATTAATAGATTGTTTGTTTGGCGCCGACTTGAAATTAATCTCATACTTTAACTTTGGAGCTTAGCTAGACTAAAAGGTTTTGACGTGATAACGTCTTTAAAATCGTTTTAGTCGGGTGACATGTTCAGAAACTTGTGTCACACCAAAACCTCACGAGCGACATTTCATAAAAATAAAAAAACTACGTTAAAAAAACCGACTTCCAAAAATACTAAAAAGCAAAAAATAACTTACTCAATTTATAACACTATCCTCTACTTACCTACTAACTACTTATTCTTTCCGCTTACTGCTTGGTTTGAAGTCGGTGCCAAGACACAGCATAATTAGCAAACCTACAATAAACATTATACAAAAAAGTAATTAGCGCCATCTATAATGAAAAAGAAATATCACGTGTTGTGCTATTAAACGCTAGATGGCGTTGTGACGTGACGTCATATTTTTGAATAGCGGTGTTTAGATTCCATGACTCCATGATTTAATAAGGTCAACAAAAATTTTGGCATAAATTGCATTTAAAATTCTAAATTTTAGACGCATGCTCTTGGTTTATGCTACGATTTAGTTCTTCAATTTAGCACATTTTAGAGTTATCAAGATATATGGCTTGGCACCGACTTCAAACCAAGCAGTAAGCGGAAAGAATAAGTAGTTAGTAGGTAAGTAGAGGATAGTGTTATAAATTGAGTAAGTTATTTTTTGCTTTTTAGTATTTTTGGAAGTCGGTTTTTTTTAACGTAGTTTTTTTATTTTTATTTTTTGCTTTTTAGTGTATGATTTAAAAATATATAGATCCCTTGAAACGGGGACAGAAAAAAAAGCTCGTCTTCAAAGTAATGCTTCGCGTAATGCTATTTCACGTTCTTTAGAAACACAGAAAGATCGTAAAGAACTTTTATTGGCTATTATATATACCATCAATGCTGTGGACGAGTCACGAGAATCGTCAACTTATGGTAAGCGCCCTCCACATAATGTCATTCCTGCGGATGTTAATAACTGTGGAGGACTATTACATAGCATTAAAATAGGTGTAGGCTCAAGGGTGATGCTAAGGAGAAATATGGCAGTCTCAGATGGTTTAGTCAGCGGAGCAATGGGTGTTATCAAAAAAATTAAATGGCCAGCTCTTTGTCGAGATCAATTAGAAATAGGAGAACACCTAAGCAGTGTTAATGGGTCCACCCTTTATAGCAGAAGTTTTTATGTCATAATTTTATTTTGCATAACAACGGATAGCATAAACTTCATTTCGCGTATTCGAAAATTGTTTGGCAGACACTCATTTATCCTACTTACATTCAAAACTCATAATTTTGTAAATCAGAATCATCTCTTGACATAAATTTCATATATTTAATATTTAAAAAGTAGAAACATCATATCGCAGAAAGTTCATAGTCAGAATCGTCTTTTGGCATATATTTCATATCGATAATCATTAAACGGCAGAATTGTCACGTCGCAGAAAAATTATAGTTAGAATCATCTTTGTCATTATTTGTTGTCATTTATTTTAATTATTTAAATCTTTAAAATAATGTAATTTGTTTTAGTTATTATTTAATTGACTTTGAAATAAGCTCATTTATTTTAGTTATTATTTAATTGAGTTTGAAATAATTTAATTTATTTAGGTTATTATTTAATTGAGTTTGAAATAATGTCATTCATTTTGGTTATTATTTAATTGAGTTTGAAATAATGTCATTTATTACAATAAGTAATTAATTATCCTAATCTAAATAGTTCAGTTCCGGGTAACCTACTAAACAATCTCTTTTTTCTATTAATGCAAGTCGTTTCTGCGAGGTCACAGTTTTAACCTAACCTAACCTAGCCAATTCTGCCATCTGCATAGTATGCCAAGTGAAATTATACCAAATAATCATCGCTCTAAATAAACATAATGCTAAACGGAATTATGCGAAATTTTCACTCTGCCAATCGTAATTACTAAATGTCATTCTGCCATCTTAAACGTATGCCATTGTAGATTCGAAGTTTTAAACATTATGCGAAACGATAATTATATCAAATAATGTTTATGCATTTAAAATGTTCGTTTAAAGAACATTATGCTAAGTGTGTGTTATGCCAAATAAATTTCGGAGCATCAAGATTCTGCCAGATAGAGGGAACCCACGTGAAATATCTGATGTTTCAGGTGCACCAGGCGGAGAACGCACACCCATGTTACTCTGGGCAAAAGGGCTGTAGGCTATGATGTGAATGTTCGCTTATTATTTATTTAACAATCACAGAAAATCATTTAACACTATTAAACCTAAACGTTAATGAGATTTACCTTCAAGGTCAACCTAATAGCCTCAAGGAATACTATTCTCTATCCATATGTACGTATAATTTTGAAAGAATTTTGAGGAGTTGTACCTTCCATCATCAGCTCATCCATAGGAAATCATCATCGCAAATAATTGAACAAACTGTATGATATTGTCTGAAACGTAACAGTTATATGCTTTTAAATTGAATGTTCTTCTCGATTTCCTTGGGATCCCATCATCATATGACTGACTAGATGACCAGGGTACCAATTTGAATATGTACCCTAACGAACAAAAAAAGAATTACGCAAATCGGATTAGAAATGTTAAAGTTATCGACATACTAATATACAAAGTATCGTTAAAAGAACATCGTCCAAATAACAATAATGCTTATAAAATAAAAACTACTTGACCAAACTGAAAGAAATTTTTATGGGACCATCTGGCAGCTATTTTGCGAAAAAAAGAATCACGCAAATCGGTCCATTAACCGCGGCGTAATCGATGTACATACATAGAAAAAAAAAAACATACCGGCCGAATTGAGAACCTCCTCCTTTTTGGGAAGTCGGTTAAAAAATGGTAGCGCCATCTGTTACTTGGCTCGAAAAAAAAACTTTAAATTAGTACTTAATTTCATTTTAGATGTCACTACTGGTGATAACTTATATCACCAATAAGACGTTATCACGTAAACATCTCGATCGTAAACCTACTTTACAAACAACCAATTTTTTTATTTTTCACTTGTCGTCGGTTTATTTTTTTGTTAAAAAGTTTTTTAGATATAGGTACTAAGACCATTTCCAATTTGAATTACTACAGTGGTCTGCTCATTCAAATGTGGATGTTTAATTTTATGAATAAGCTGATTGTGCAGGTTGTGGTGACAATGGTTCACTACTGGTTGTTGGGAACAGTTATTTGATAATGATCCCAAACCTGTTCCTAATCTATCACAATACACTATAAGACATTACTTTGAGTGGGTTTCAAGGTTTCTAGGGTATTGTCTTTAGAAATGGGTAGAACAGCAGGAACAACATCCTGTGACATGAGAGCTGGTGGAATGGCAGCACAACTAGAGGTGAAGTTGTTTGTCAGTGACTCATACCTCTCTGCGCTCTACTTCACCAGGTCCACCAACTCACAGACCTCCTGCATACGATCACTCAACATCGGTTGACTACATTCATACTTACAAAAAATTTCTTTAAGTGTTTTTTCCCTATTCAGTAATTCCCTTTGCAGGTTCTGTATATCTAGTTAGTAGTGAGCTAGTAGTAGCTATAAGTGTATTTTCCCTATTCAGTAATTCCCTTTGCAGGTTCTGTATATCTAGTTAGTAGTGAGCTAGTAGTAGCTATAAGTGTATTTTCCCTATTCAGTAATTCCCTTTGCAGGTTCTGTATATCTAGTTAGTAGTGAGCTAGTAGTAGCTATAAGTGTATTTTCCCTATTCAGTAATTCCCTTTGCAGGTTCTGTATATCTAGTTAGTAGTGAGCTAGTAGTAGCAACGGAAGTTAAGGACTTACACACAGGACAAACAGTTTGATAATGTTGCAATTTTGACACAAAACGTCTGTATTTTCCTTTGGTAACACCATCAAACTACCCCTTCGAGTCCAAGAGTGCAGTAATTATCTTTCAAAGTCTACTTTGCCGAGACCATAAATAAATCTTAGGCCAAACTCTTCATTTAGCAGGCTTAGCGGAAAACTAGTTTAATACGGTGAGTTATATGTGGCCTGCTCCGGAGTAAGCTTTCGGAAGTGCCTGGTTGTTCTAGCATCTGAAGGATAACCCGGGAAAGTAATAAAAAAGTAGCATATTCATTGATCGAAGAGAATGATCTCTCATGTTTTGCATTAAAAGTTATTGATACAGTATTAAGCTGTGAAATGAGCGTACCGTGACGTCGTAGGAGTCGCCGGGCGCCAGCGCCAGCCGCGGCGCCATGTACAGGCGGCCGCTGGCGGCGTGCACGCGCAGCAGGCCTCGCGCCGGGCCGCGCGCGCGCGCCCAGTAGCGCACCGAGCCGTTGGCGCCCTCGTCCGCGTCGAACGCCACCACCTGCGGACAGCGGCGCCGTGAGACAGCTGCAGGCGGCGCGGCATGCGCGCATGCACGCGGGCCTCACCGTGGCGACGTACAGCCCAAGCGGCGCGGGGTCGTCGTACAGGTCCCAGGCCGCGCGCGCGCCCGAGCCCTCGTCGTCGTCGTCGGCCTCCCACTCCGTGCTGCTCTCGTCGGCGCCGGCCGCGTCGCCCGCGTCGCCCTGTGGAACAACGCCACGCTGCACACTAACACTCCACACGCAATACTGTTACGGCTCAAGTTAATAAATATAACCACTCCACACGTTACGCATCAATGTTAAAGCATGCATGTTTGACGTGTAAACTCGGCTATTATAAGTGGAGTGGATGAGCGTACCTGCGGCAGGGCATGAACGCTGGGTTCATGCGGCGCTGGGGGAGCGGGAGATGCGGGCACGCGGATGTCGTAGAAGCGCTGCGCGAACACGGGCGCGTGGTCGTTGATGTCCAGCAGACGCACGGCCACGCGCGCCGTGCACGCCAGCTCGCCGTCCGACGCTTGCACCTCGAGCGCGTGGCTAGCCGCCGCCTCGCGGTCCAGCGCGCGACCCGTCGTCACTATCTCACCTGTACAGATCAAAAATATTATGAGCAACTTAATAGCAACGCCACGTTGCGATCGGATAAGGGTGAGGACTCGCAAAGTATTATCTGCCACGCGAGACCGTGCACGTACCGGTGTGTTCGTCTATAGAGAAGAGTCCGTCAGGGTTGCCGGCGACGATGGAGTAGGAGACGTTGGAGGGCGCAGCGTCGGCGTCAGTTGCGCGCACGACGGCCACGCGCGTGCCGGCGCCGCAGTGCTCGGGCACGGCCGCCGCGTAGGCCGCGCGCGAGGGCCACGGCGCCATGTCGTTCACGTCCTCCACCTCGATGTACACCTGCGCACGACATGACCCAGCCCATCAGAATCCTTAACGTCTGCTTATCACTTTACTGGTTCTAATTAAAGTAAGACTAAGACCATGTACTAAGAGTTTTTTTTTGTATGTGTTTTACTCCATTTCTTTTTCAATTATGGCAACTCGCGAGGTCCCATATCAATTTGATTTATACTGCTTGCTTTTATGATTATGTCTATATCGATGATATGCTAATCTGCTAAAAAATAACACAGCCGGCTTTAGGGATTCGTTTATAAGCCTTAGTTGCGATAAATGAGAAAAAAGCACGAGTGTGAATATATACAGCATGTTGAACCTAATCGTAGTGAAATAAGACTTAGTTTTCGAGGAAGTGTATTGAAAACTTATTTCAAATGAAATAACACACTTATTTTTGTAGTCAGAGGCTAAACACAATGTAACGATAAATACCTGCACGCAGGAGTGGCGTGGCACGAGGCCGTGGTCCTGCGCGCACAGCGTGAGCCAGTAGTGCGCTGTCGACTCGCGGTCCAGCGGCGTCAGCGTGCGGATCACACCTGCGGCAGACATTTTGTTAACGATAGAGGCGGCGTAGGCCGAGGGCGGCACAGGCCGTGAGCAACGTGGCTCTCTACCTACGGTCCCAACGACCTTTGCGAACCTTGAATAAAAACTTAAATATAAACTTTAGAAAACACTAAAAATAAACTGTACAGTACAACATTGTTCGGCACAAAAACTGTACAACGTTGTTCGGTTATGAGACTGTATGTAAAACCCGCGGAGTTGTGGAGATAAAAGCAAATTATGTGTATTTGTGATATTCTGTTAAAACACACAATAAATTGTTTTATTGAATACTAGCTTTTGCCCGCGGCTTCGCTCGCGTTAAATTCGGTAGTGCTTTATTGATTTGTAATAGCAACGCTAAGTTTTCCCGTTTCTTCCCTCGTTCTCCCTCATATCCAGCTCTTTTTAAAAAAATAATAGCCTATGTCCGTCTCCTGGTTCCCAACTATCTCTGTACCAAAATTCATCAAAATCGGTTTAGCCATTAAAGCGTGAAGAGGTAACAAACAAACAAACTCACTTTCGCTTTTATAATATTATTATATAAGTAAGGATAGTAAGGATGAAGGCCTTAATTAAATGCGCATACCAGCTGTAAAAGTAAAACTGCCGCCTAAAGGTATTTGTCGTTGTGAAACCAGAAAAAAATAAAGCCATCGTTGCGATAAATGAGAAATAAACAGGCGGATGCCATTTTTCGATGTGTGTTTAGAAAAAAAACATCCCAACAGTTTAATAAAGTTAATAATTAATTTGCCTATCAATTTAGTCGGGTAAGTGTTCACAAGTGTGTAGTCGTGTGCGTACCTGCATCGTCGACAGAGAAGTGAGCCATGCCGGAGCCGGCGACGAGGTAGTAGGCGAGGCGCGAGTCGCGGCCCGCGGGGTCGGCGTCGGTCGCGGCGGCCGTGAGCGCCACCGCGCCGCGCGCCGCGTCCTCGCGCACGGCTCCCAGCAGCACGGCGTGGTCGCCGAACACCGGCGCGTGCATGTTCTCGTCCACGTCCACCACCTGATCGTGATCACACACCGTATTCAACATTACACATCACTTAACAAAACAACAATGACGAGCTTAGAGTCAATTGTTACGTGTCGGTGTGACTGTGTACCTCTACGATGACAGTTGCTTCCGACCACAGCGCTGGCTGACCGCCATCCGTTGCACGCACCGTAACACCGTATACCTACAATAAGTTGAATTTGTTTAATACATGTGAAATTTTCAATCAGAGTTCTATTTGCATCCTTATTTACTCCGTTATTGATATCATAGCTTACTTGTCTCTCCTCGAAGTCTAATAGTTTAGCCGTGCGCAAGGTGCCAGACGTCGCATCAACGGTGAAGACCACGTCGTCGGGCGCCTGATCGGGCAGCGAGTAGGTGACGATGCCGCCCGCGCCCAGGTCCGGGTCGAAAGCCTCCACGACGGCCACCAGTGTGCCCGCGGGGACGTCCTCGCGCACGCGCGCGCCGTACGTGCCCAGTGCGTACTTGGGCGCATTGTCGTTGACGTCGTCTACGGCCACGCGTACTAGCGCCTCGGCGTGCAATCCGCCGCCGTCCGTCGCGCGCAGCGTGAGCTCATAGAGCGCGCGCCGCTCGCGGTCCAGCGCCGCGCACACACTGAGCACGCCGCTGTCGCGCTCCACGCAGAAGTCGCCGTCGCCGGCGCCGCTCACGCTGTACGTGATGCGCGCGAAGTCGCCCGCGTCGCGGTCTGTTGCGTTGGCGCGGAAAATAGACGTACCATTCAGCGCGTTTTCGGTTACACGAAAGCTCGCAAGGGTCTTTTCAAAGCGTGGTCTGTTATCGTTGACGTCGAGCACGGTGACGGGTAAGAGGCGAGAAACAGAGTGTTGCGGCGTACCCAGATCATACACTGTGATGTTTAGATAATATTCACTCTCTCGTTCACGATCTAAGTAGCCGATCACCTGCAGTTCGCCCGTGTCCGGATCGATGCGAAATGCGGAGTCAGCGTCTCCTCCGGAGATACCATACACAAGCAATCCGTTGTAGCCGAGATCCCGATCGCGTGCTCTTAGCTTTACTAGAGACGTGCCGAGTGCAACCGACTCGTTCACTTTTACCTCTACGGGGAAATCAAGGAATTCGGGAGCGTGTAGGTTCTCCCCATAACGAGAAGGAGCCAAAGAAAATTCATCCGTGAGATCTTGAGGTGCGTTGCTGCGCTCAGCGGCTGCCAGCAGTTCGGTGAGGCGGCGCGCGACGCCGGTGTCGCGGCACTCCAGCGCGCCCGCGTCCGCACCCACGCCCGCTCCGCTGCTGCTCACCAGGTGCAGCGTCAGCGAAGTGGCGTCCGCGAAGTGTGTACCGTCTGTTGCCGTTACGTTCAGCAATCTCGAGTCAGCGCGGACATCGCCCAGGTCGCAGGAGAGACTCATAACGCCGGTGCCCGCATCAAGCGCGAAACAATTGTCTTCATTACCGCCGATGATTCGATAAGACACCACGTCACCGGCGTCGAAGTCGATCGCCGAGAGAGTGACGATCTCCGAGCCGATGGCGAGCCGTCGCGGCAGGTAGCCCACGCAGTCGACGCGCTCGAACTGAGGCCGGTTGTCATTGACGTCTTCGAGCCGCACCACGAGCCGCATCTCGGCCTGCCTGCGATACGGTACTCCCCAGTCACTAGCTCGTATCCGCAGCATGTACTCGCGTCGCATGCTCTCGTAGTCCAGGAGGCGTGTCGTGCGCACAGCGCCTGAGAAGTGGTCCACGTCAAATGGGACCGGCTGTAAGTTCGCAATACTGTAGGAGATGTACGCGTTATCTCCGGAATCAGCATCCCGAGCGACCACACGTGCGACCACGGCGCCGCTCGGTCCGTTCTCTTGGACCGTCACCTCGGTCACTTCCCGTTCAAAAATGGGGTCGTTATCGTTCGAGTCGAGTATGGTAATTTTAACTTTCGCAGAAGATTGTTTTCGTGTACCGGCATTACCCTGATCTATGGCTGACACAGTCAAAATATAAAGTGCTTTGTCTTCAGCGTCTAGCGGTACTGCAGTATATAAAACGCCCGTATCCGGATTTACATAGAATTCTTCTCCTTCGTTGCCGCCGACGACTTCGATATAGACGCGAGCGTTTCTTCCGTCGTCACGATCGCTCACCTTGAGCCTGATGACAGGCGTGTTCGGCGGCACGGTCTCGGGTATGCTCGCTTCGTACACCTCGCGACTGAACACGGGCGCGTTGTCGTTGGTGTCGACGAGCGCGACGGGCAGCGTGAGGTAGGAGGCGCGGGGGGGGTGGCCGGCGTCTACGGCGCGCAGGGTGAGGTTGTAGCCAGCGGGCGCGCGCTCGCGGTCCAGCAGCGCGTGCACCAGTACGTCGTACTCGCCCGCCTGCGCCGATGCGCGCACGCGAAAGTGCCCGTCGGGGTCACCGTCTACGATTTCGAGGCTAGCGATGCGGCCGTGTTCTCCAGCATCTTCGTCGCTTACCTCCACTATGGCATAAATTTCCGCAGTGGAGTTTTCCACTAGCTCAGGCATCCGTCGTACGTGAAGCTCCGGAGCGTGTAGATTGACCCGTTTGACTCGCACGGCGACAGAGGCGCTAGCGGCCGGCGCTTTTTCACCTCGCGCGAGTAAAGAAGCGCGGTCGCGAGCCAGGACCGTGAACTTGTGATGCGTACTCTCGGCCGCCGACAGCGGGCGTGTGATGGTGATGACGCCTGTCGTTGGGTGAATTGCGAAGCGGTCGGTAGGTTCTGCCAAGCTATAGTAAATCTCGCCATTTAGGCCGAGGTCAGCATCCTCGGCGGTGACGCGCGCAACGCTAGAGTGCAGCGGCGCGTCCTCCGGCACGACAGCTTCATAGTCGGTGGGGTAGAACAGCGGGCTGAGATCGTTTTCATCGGCCACAGACACAGCCAGCACGGCGTCGGCTTCGAGCTGGCGGCCGCCGGGAAGCTGCGCGGTGGCCCGCACGTCGAGTCGGTACGTGTCGCGCCGCTCGCGGTTAAGCACGTCGGCGTGGCCGGCGCGGGTGCGGATTGACAGAAAGCAGAAGTCACCAACGGTGCGCTCTTCCGCCTTGAAAAACTTGTCTTTGTCTCCGTGGCGAATGCGGAAGCGCACGCGAGCATCTGGCTCTGGCAGGCGCACGCCGAGCGGGTCCGCGGCGGGCGGCTGTTGTGCGTACGTCCGCGGCGGGCTGTTCTCTGGGATGCTCAGGTTGTATAGCGCGGCCGTGAAGCGCAGCTCGGGGGGCGCGGTGGGCGCGGGGGGCGGGCCAGGTCCGCCGCTCACCTGCCACACCAGCCCCCACACTGCCGCCAGCGCCAGCCACGCGCGCCCGCCACGCATCGCGCTACACACTGCGCTGACAAACTGAAACAGTAATCATCAACACCGAATTTTCATGTCATTCAAGATATAGACAAACTTGTCAGATTTCTGGCTAATCATGGATTTACTAAATTAACACTGTCACTGTCTGTCAGTTACTATATTATACAATATATCTTCCGTGATATCCTATTATTGTCAGCTCCCGATATTTCCACGCTGTTGAAACGTTGAAAGCGCAGCAAAAATATTAGTTAATTATTCCAAATCTCTTTTTCTAAGTCCTTTGCTACGCGCACCACTGGAACTTGATTTATAGTCACACAATATCACTAAATGTATTACAAGCTTACAAAAACTATTGAAATATTTGTATGTACAAGCACCTAATATACCATACACCTGCATTCGAGTCATCCTGTGATCAGTGCGCTCACTTGCAAGTCGCAACAGTGTCGAAATATCGGGAGCTCACAATAATAGAAAATCGCAGAATGTATGCAGTAAGTGACAGTGTTAATTTAATTATGGATTGTTTCCTTTTTATTTATTTCTATTAGGAGGGCTTGCAGACAAATAATGTTTTAGATTACATTGACTGAATAACAATTTGGCTAATTCAAAGCCCACACATTTAAAAGAAAAGAAAAAATTGACATCATAACACTAGAGAGAAAATAAATAAAAATAACAAAAACATATAACTGATAGTATAAATTTAGAATCGAATCGCTTGAGAAAACCCCCACTTTTTTTCGGATGGGAAATCACCAAATAACTTCCCCCGCTCTGGGCAGAGCGGGGGGACATGTCAGACTTGTACTGACTAAAACCCACCCATGTTCCTTCTATTGCCCTTTACGTTACCCCCCCTGACATCACAATGACAGAATCCTCAAATTCAGGCGACTCGATTCTAAACCCAACCTAATAATTGCTACCTCATAAAGTGTGTGTGCGCGTGAGGAAGTGCGCGGCGCGCGCGCAGCACTGGTCACGCGATCAGTCGTAGCGGCGGGCGCATCCCCGAGGACCTGCAGCCAAACACTGGGCTAAAAAAATATGTTGGACCAAATTTACCCTCATATCAACACATTTACTTTTGCACAAAAATCAAGAATGTTTAAATAATAATATTATAATTAATATCCAACCAGTATTGCGATGCGTAAAACGTATAGTTACTATACAGTCAGTTACTATTTTTAACTGACTTCAAAAAAAGGAGCAGGTTTTCAATTCGTCGGAATCTTCTATGTTTATTTTTTGTTTTTTTAAGTGCCTATTTTCACCGATCACTCAACGACGGCTGGACCGATTTGCAAAATTCTTTTTTTGTATGATAGGTGGTCCCATATCAATTTTATTTATATTGCCTAAGCAATTTACCTCTTCACGCTTTAATGGCTAAACCGATTGTGATGACTTTTGGTACAGAGATAGTTGGGAACCAGGAGACGGACATAGGCTAAAAATTAAAAAAAAGTGGTATGTGACTGGTATGTGACTCGAGCGCGAAGCAAACACTGCCGTACTATTGCTTCGCGCTCGACTATCCTTTACTGGAACCATTTCGCCGCATTTTCAGACCCCTATTTTAGAACCTCTGGATAACACCAGAATGCAGAAATTTTCGTCATCCAGTAAGCTATAACACACATCACATACTTAAAACCCAAAATTTCAAGTCTGTAGGTCATTTAGTTCCGAAGTTAATCGAAAGCAAAGTTTCGCATTTATGACACTCACTCACTCACTCACTCATGATCATCAAAATAGAACTAGTACTTCCCATTAACTCTGAGAGCTGAAATTTGGTACAGACCTAGGGTTTAATGGCCACATAAAGGGAAAACTATAAAAACTAGGATAATCGAAGATCTAGATTACCTGATGACCATGATTAGAAAACACAAGAGCCCAACCAAACTATTAGACATCGACATACTGCCTTAACAAAAAATATACAAATTGGTGGGCCGCTTCATTTGATGTCAAAAATCGAAGGTCTGAAGTATCTGATGAAGAACCTTCAGCTGGTCTCAGCTGTATTAGAGATATGGTAATGCCCCCTTCTACTATTGGTACATAAAAAAATCGACTGTCATTGCAAAAATCCAGCGTAGTGGGACACATCTTCTAATTTAATCTCGCCTATAGCGTCGTTTAATCATGCTGGGCGAATGCCTTCCCTTTTGCTTAGATATTTTCGATAAAATTAAAGGAAAACTTTGGATAAGACTAGACTGGCTTTTATACTTAAACTTACAAGTTTACAAGCAGAAATAGTCAAACGATTAAATTTATTCTACTCGAACATTACACAAATGAAATAAACAAATCACCCGCCGCGTTACAGTCGTTTACGACATTCTTCTACTGCGCTTGAAAACGTTTGCTAGGGATTAAGAGGGATTACTTGCAGCAAATAAGTAAAGTTTATTCAAATTCATATTATACTAATTTACAAATGAGCCCTTAATTATTAAAAAAAAAAATTGGTTGTTTGTAAAGTAGGTTTACGATCGAGATGTTTACGTGATAACGTCTTATTGGTGATATAAGTTATCACCAGTAGTGACATCTAAAATGAAATTAAGTACTAATTTAAAGTTTTTTTTTCGAGCCAAGTAACAGATGGTAAGAAGATGAACATCTTTATGAAATGTCGCTTGTGAGGTTTTGGTGTGACACAAGTTTCTGAACATGTCACCCGACTAAAACGATTTTAAAGACGTTATCACGTCAAAAAAATTAAATGTACTACCTAACTTATTAATAAATTAAAAAATAGCGTCAAAAAATTCGTCCTCAACGCTGTCATTGGCAATGTCCCCAAGAGACTGGCCGCGTTGCCACGTTGTATTTTTGCAACGCTTTGCCTCTGGCCAAAGTAAAAGCCAGCCCTTGGGTCAAGGCAAACGGCTCAAAAATATTGTTACCAATAAGGTTACTATATTTACACCGCTTGAGGTTCTCTGCAGCCCCAGCAGCAGCGCCAGCGCAACACGAAGAACTAGGAAGATGAGATGGCGCAAGAGTATCGACGCACGTTGCGTTCCACATTAAAGGCCTTCCCAACTGATAAAGAAATCGCAGTAAGGAACCTTAGACTAGACTTTGTCTAGATTTCAATACTTTTTAGAGATAAACAAACAGCTCCATCGAGACTTGCCTAGTTTTTACAGAATATTTTTGGTGGGACTCAAATAGTCTAATGTTATTTACAATTAGCAAGTCAGTGTCAGATTCTATGTTGACTAAAATACCTACACATAAATCGCAACCGCAAGGATTATTTATTTTAACTATTTATTATCATCTTTACAACTCTACATTATATATGTTTATGTAATCCCAGTGAGTTCTTCATGAATAGCCATTTATTGGGATTTAATGAACTTAGAGGATTGTGTGACATTAGAAAATAAAACACCAAGCGAGATGCCTCAGAACACGCTGTAAAAAAAAAATTGCTGGAATAATATTTCGCTGGTTGCGTAACCTTGTTTAGCATTATTTCGATTCATATAGATATAAACGTTATTTCAATCTATTCCAGTTCATTGTTTTATCTCCTAAGTAATATTATTATTGTTTTCTCGCTGCTCTGAAGTGAAAATTTATGGGTGTTATGCGAGAGCAAAGTTATTTGCATTAGTTGGTGCCTGTGAATTCCTCGCCACGCTCGGGAAACAAAATTAGCACTCGCATATATTCAGATGGCAAAAGATCCCCAACCATTCAGAACCATAATATTTGTAGTTAAAATTTATACCTAGGTAATAAAAAATTTAACTGCGATTTAGGGCGCCGGAGTTGCGGGTTGCCCCGAAACATAAATGGCAATACGGCGGATTTCCCATCCGCAAAAAAGCAGGCGTCTGTACTATCTCAAAAACTGAATGCGCACTAGTTTTATTTGTGCACAAATATAAGCTCTTTAATCGTTCGTTTAGAATGTTCCTACTACAAAAACGTTACTCTAACAGTGTTTTCGTCTCTAAAACGGCTAAGCACACGATTTTTCATTTGGCGCGCATTATTATGATAAGAGCGCGAATGCGCTCTTGTCTTTCTTTCCACTCATATTACTCTTGGAGCCACTTTCTTGCTGGAGTAACGCATCCCAAAAATAAAGATATCGAAAAAAAATATTGTTAAAATAATAATGATGTGAGTCACGTATTATCACATGTTTAGGTCGCAAAAATGTTTTTAGTAGTGAATTATAATTGTAACGTTTTATTCGCAAATTGAATTCGAGTTGGAATTGTAAAGTTCAACGTCCACAAGGCGCAGCGCGCAGGTAGCAGGGAGCGGCTGCAGTGCGGGAACAGGAGGGACGAGCGGCTGGAGCTCCACGGGCTCCTTATGCCGCCTGCCGTGCGAGCATTCTGCACACACGGTCCGACGCGTGACGTTGCGTTGCAGCTCAGTGAAGTCAAGACCACCTTTCAGTACCGTCAAGATGAGTGTGAGTTGTTTAGAAAACATCGTCAATAAAAGTAATTAGGTTATGCCGTAGAACTCCTTTAGATCGAAACATTTAATAAAATATTAGTCTATTTTTATTACATTTTTATACTTCCTTTATGTTTGTTTTAGTTACGTTGCCAAACAATCGATCTAATCTTGATGATAAAACATAAAGCGAACGGCGGCGCCTAGCAAAGATAAAGAAACGGTTTTGGTGTTTTGATAAGCACGCATTCAAACTCAAATATAATCCATTAATGTTGTTACTTTGTTGGATCCAGTACGTATCGCGTATACGCTTGTTATAATACGGTAGATACATGGCCTGTGTCAACAGCATATCCGTAACCATACGGTAGGTACAGGGCCTGTGCCAACAGCATATCCGTAACCATACGGTAGGTACGGGGCCTGTACCAACAGCATATCTGTAACCATACGGTAGGTACGGGGCCTGTGCCAACAGCATATCCGTAACCATACGGTAGGTACAGGGCCTGTGCCAACAGCATATCCGTAACCATACGGTAGGTACGGGGCCTGTACCAACAGCATATCTGTAACCATACGGTAGGTACGGGGCCTGTGCCAACAGCATATCTGTAACCATACGGTAGGTACGGGGCCTGTACCAACAGCATATCTGTAACCATACGGTAGGTACGGGGCCTGTGCCAACAGCATATCCGTAACCATACGGTAGGTACAGGGCCTGTGCCAACAGCATATCTGTAACCATACGGTAGGTACGGGGCCTGTACCAACAGCATATCTGTAACCATACGGTAGGTACGGGGCCTGTGCCAACAGCATATCCGTAACCATACGGTAGGTACGGGGCCTGTACCAACAGCATATCTGTAACCATACGGTAGGTACGGGGCCTGTGCCAACAGCATATCCGTAACCATACGGTAGGTACAGGGCCTGTGCCAACAGCATATCTGTAACCATACGGTAGGTACGGGGCCTGTACCAACAGCATATCTGTAACCATACGGTAGGTACGGGGCCTGTGCCAATAGCATATCTGTAACCATACGCTAGGTACGGGGCCTGTACCAACAGCATATCTGTAACCATACGGTAGGTACGGGGCCTGTGCCAATAGCATATCTGTAACCATACGCTAGGTACGGGGCCTGTGCCAACAGCATATCTGTAACCATATGCTAGGTACCTGGCCATGTAAATGACTGGAAGCCGACGTACGTGACGTTACGTAGATCACGACGAGTGAAGTGAGCAGAGCTGTGCTCCGGGACCTACTCCGTGGTCCTACTACGCTATGAGCCAACGGCGTACGAGTATGTTGGCCTACTTGCCGTCCATGAACTGATAACAACCCTCGCGTGTTTGTATAATCCTATTAAGTACTATCTGGCTCCACGATAAGCATTGACTTAGTCCGCAGAACATTGAACCGTTTGTGGATGAATACAATTCGGCATGTTGTACTACATGATTGTTATATGTGGCAACTAGTCTACGTGTGTATATTAGCACTATACGGAAGCTGGTTACTAGTAAAGATCTACATTGTTGGTATAAAAGTGAGGATAGCGTCAATTCTGGCCCATTTATAAACCTTGGTATACCCGCGTCAAATGACGGCAACAAGCGCGTCTGCTTGTCTGTCTGATCGAAAGTTTGGACGTCAAATCCGGGATACGTTTAAAAAAAACTTATTCATACCTATTATCGTTAAAATATAAATATAACATTTTTGTAAGCGGTAGTGAAATATGACTATGAGTTGAAATAATCACAAAAAAGTAGACATTAACTTTCGCCAATTCACAAGACAAATGTACCGGCAGGTCTCACAGACAGACAAATTACAGCAGTTAATACGGCTGTATTATGCTATTCTCACAAGTACACTTTTTGTTCTGAAATAATATCATGTAGCTAAAAGGAAGTACAAAATGCCATCATCATCTTACATGGTATAATGAAGCCGCGGCCGCTGTCTGTTCGCTTAGATCTAATACCTATATATACAATATATTATTAACGAGCTGTGCCCCGGAATGTGTTGCAATGCAATTTTTCTACCTACCTACACAAAAACCTATACTGCCTTTAGCTTTTTTTTTTCTCGCCGTAAAAAGAATTGGTAAAATTGGTCCAGGCGTTGTTGAGTTATGCGCAGAAAAACGACTTTTAATGATTTTTTATTGAACATCACGTCTAAACTTGTAGTCTTATTTCTTTGAAAAAAATATATGCTATACTAGACAATTTTATTCATAATTTGATATGTAAAATGTGAAATTATATTTTAATAACATAGTGTAATTAATTTGTAAAGATTTTCCACGTTAGACAATACGTCTAACGTTGACAAAAAAACGACAATCACGCTAAAACTATGGGGCGTATTTACATGAAACTTTAATCATATAAAAGACAATTTAATGACCCATATTTTAGTATACGGTTTTTATTTGTATTGTGTTTGATAAATCAAGGTGGGTTGTTTTTTCGAATAATCTTGGTGCGCGTTGAAGCGGGGCTCTGGCGGGCGACATGCGGCAGTGTATGGCTGACTATTGTCACGGTTAATGTCGCCTTAAGGAAATTAACATCAGGACAGTATCTTGGAATACATCTATGAAAACATGTAAGTACGTTAGGAACAATCTGCAAAACGTGATATTGTGTTCACAGTGGCAGCCCGGAGTTTGAAACCTGGCGGCAAGATACCCCCGTGCGGCGCGCGGCGTGCCTCGGAAATCACGTTAAGCCGCTTGTCCTGCGAGCTGCGCCTTATTTCTCTTCGGTCGGATTGCCCTCCCATCGGACTATGAGAGTGCACCTGTGCCTGCTCACACACGCGCTACAATGTCTGGTTAATCTCCGCTGAGATAGGCCGCGCCGCCGTGGCCGAAAACGGTCAGGAGTTACATATTAGTATCTACATTGCACCCGTGCGAAGCCGGGGCAGTTCGCTAGTTGATTGTAATTATGTTATGTTTTATCGGTCTCACAGACCAACGCAGGAAGATCCAACCTTGGACGAATTTTTATTTATTTTTTTAACCGACGAAAAAAAAGAGGAGGTTCTCAATTCGACATGTATATATTTTTTATGTATGACCACGCATAACTTTTTACTGAGACGTGCGATTTTAAAAATTCCTTTTTTATTGGAAAAAGTATGTTTCAAAGTTGGACCCATTTTAATTTGAAAAAAAAAATAGGCTCCTAAGGGTGGGAAAATAGGGGGTGATTGATTTTTTTCATACTAAATTTTCAATTGTGAATCGATTCTGTTTAAATTTGGCAAATATATGTAGTTCTGATGACAATTCGACGTTATAAAGATCTGATGATGGACGATGGAGACGGAAAACACTTGCAACTTGCTAGAGGTCCTCAACAGCTTAAAGCAGCGACATATCCTGTTATAACTCATTTCATGCACGTTGAATTTGAACTTTAAAACTTGCTGGAGGATGGCGCTGTCATTGAAGGTCTGACGATGGAGACGGAATGCAATTGCAAGAGTTCTACATGGATTTACAGCAGCTACTCTGTGGTTGGGCTCCTTCACCTTAAAGAGAACTTTGAGCCAAGCTGGAAAATTACTGTCACGGATGATCAAGCGATGGAGGCGGAAGGTATTTGCAATATGTTCTCAATATTTTACAGCATCTTTACACAAGATCAAGACAAGACAAGATCAACAAGACTTTACAGCTAGTTGGAGAATTACGTTCATAGAAGGTCTGATGATGGAGACGGAAGGTATTCACTAGACGTTCTCAATTGCTTACATCAACTGTATTGTGTTTAGGCTCATTTCATGTACCTCGATGAGAACTGTTGACCTTGTTAGATTATGATTTTCATCGAAGCTCTGGCGGTGCAAACGGAAGACAGATACAAGAGCTCCCCATTACTCCCCAACAGTATAAAGCCACTTGGGCTCATTTCTTGAACTCTATTGACAACTTTAGACCTTATTGGTTTAAGGGTGCCATCTACCCCGATCCTGGTTTAGTCCATGGTCCAAAGCGAGAGGGAATAGGAAGCGGTTACCTCCTTAAAGCGATGTTAACAAAGCAGAGAGGCTTGCCAGGGCCACCGCCTGCCGGGGTTGTGAGTTGTTCGAAAGAGCACGGTATCTTTTTCGAACAACTCGCAACCCCGGAACATAAGGGCAATACAAGGAACATGGGTGGGTTTTTGTCAGTACAAGTCTGACACTCCCCGAAAGTTATTTAATGATTTCCCAGCCGCAAAAAAGGGGTTCCATTGACGGACGGATGTCCTTATTTGAAAAAACATATTAAGTGTGTTTTAGAGATTACGGCAACAATTAAATTTCTGTATGTGTGCAGGCCATAAGTTAATCTTTCAAGTCAGCGGCGCTCATCACACAGTTAGATTAACACCTTATTTGGTTCTAAATCTGATAATGTTGCTAAAACTTTCAGTCCCAGGTCAATGCATGCTTTATCGAGGGCTGACCCTTGCAGTTTATGTACCCTGACGGCCCAGCTTAGAATAACCGGCAACATCATGCGTTCAATAACATTTTGAGTACTTATTCTTTTAGAAATTGCAATCAATAGAGATCCAGCAACACAGATATCGCTTTCACTCTATTTCCTTTGCTTTCATCGGTACCACAATTCTTCAGATTTTAGGTAGGTACAACAATATCTGGAGGTATCTCAAGGATGCATTGTGTTTCGAATACATAGTAGTTGTCTTAGCACTTGTCAACCTGTTTGACGGTGAGGAACATTCTTATCGGAGCATCATCCTCGAGTCGAGTTAAGCAACATAAATTTGCTGCTAAAGAAAACCAAAAAGAGATAAATAAAAACTTTTTAACAAAAAATTTTACCGACGAAAAGTGAAAAATAAAAACCTTTTAGTCTAGCTAAGCTCCAAAGTTAAAGTATGAGATTAATTTAGAGGCGGCGCCAACATACAATGATCGACGATCAATAAAGCTATCAATATTTCCCGTTTTACGTTATTAGTTTTCTTGCTTGTTTGGCGCCGACTTGAAATTAATTTCATACTTTAACTTTGGAGCTTAGCTAGACTAAAAGGTTTGTATTTTTCACTTTTCGTTGGTTCAATTTTTTGTTAAAAAGTTTTTATTGTAATTTATGCTCTAATATTTTTTTCATTTATGCCAACATAATTGGAACCATGTGAACAGAGAATTTGCCAAAAAAAAACATTATTGCGATCTTTGAACTTCTACAACTTGTTATGTTATGATGACGCAGTCAGGTTTTTAAGGGATTTTTGAGACAATTGTTTAGTGGGTAGGTATTTGTTTATGTGAATTTTAATTTGATCGTAATATTGATAGTCAAACATGAGAAGCAAAGCATAAAGTTTGGGAGTGTGTGATGATCGCCAAGTAAGTCAGTAGTGGATGGTGTAAGTAGGGCGCCACGGTCGGTTGGAGATGGGTCCGTGACGTCATCGGTGAGTCACGCGGCGCGCGCGCTTTGTGTGATCGTGAGCTATCGAAGAGACGCCGCGCGCCTCTCGCACACGTGGCGCCGTCAGTAACTCGGCTTCCTTTGTTTACATTGTAACTTCCTTTATTCACTTATCATCTATTTATTACATACAAAACATTTAATTATACCATAACTAAAAATGCTGAAATAACAACTTTTATGTATAAACAATAAATGCGACTTCCAAAACCGACTTCACTTTTTAGTTTTTTGGTTTAAAAAACGTTTTTTTTGTTTTAGTTAAGTAAGGTATGATCACATATTTTTATTAATATAAATAAAAAAATAGTAGATTATCCATGTAGACAGAGAAAAAAATATGTATTATAAACGATAACTCATAAACTATCTAAGCAATATAAATAAAATTGATATGGTGACCACCATATCAATTTTATTAGGAAGTACCTCCTATCAAACAAAAAAGAGAATTTTGCTAACTGGTCCATGTGTCTTTGAGTAATCGGTGCACATAAATAAAAAAACAATAAATATTCCGACGAATTGAGAAACTCCTCCTTTTTTTGAAGTCGGTTAAAAATAGTGTTCCACCGGCATCGGGAGCAGGGTCCAAGCTACCGATGGTTAGGGCGACAGGAACCTCCGCACGATGCGGGCCGTATCGAAGAGTTCTTACTGCCTTCTAAATCAGGCACTTGACCAGCGCGCCGCGTATTTTTAGTCTATGTTACTATGTATACTATTGCACATGACGACAACCTCGTGTGCCAAGTCGAAATATTTTTGTTGTTACTCTTTATCAGCTTTCACGAGGTTCTCGTCATGCAGGATGGTAACATCGACTATCATTACGCGCTGATCGGTCTATCACCACTATATCAGGCTTATTGGCGACAAAAGTCCTGTCAGTGATGATAGACTGATCCCAGTACAGCGTGACATCGTCTCGATATCTGGGTCAGGCACTTACATGTAATATGGTACATTATAGTAGTTGTCATGACGAGCTCGCGGCTAAATGATGACGTATCGGATGCAATTGACGAGTTAAATCGGGATTTAGCTGTTGTTAAAAACTGGTCTGATCGTTTCGGGGTGGCGGTAAACCCAACCAAGTCTCAGGCTGTTATTGTTGGAAGCCTCCATAGCGTGAGAAAGCTGAATAGTCTGGCAGTGTCACCGATTATCTTTGACAACACAGTCATCCCGCTTAGCTCCAACGTTAAAGATCTGGGATTGTATGTGGACACTTGCCTTGACTGGCGTAAGCAGGTCGCTACTGTGAGCAAGAGAGTCACCGGAACGTTGCGTGCGCTTAACCGTTTGAAGAATGTTCTCCCATCACACATAAAGGCAATGCTTGTTCAGTCCCTTATCTTCCCCTTAATTGACTACGGTGATGTGTGTTACTATGACCTGAATGCAGATCTTCTCAATAAACTTGACCGACTTCTGAATAACTGCATTCGATTCGTATTTAATCTGCGTAAGTATGACCATGTGTCCGTATATCGGTCGCTTTTAAAATGGTTGCCCATCCGACAGCGCAGAGCGTTGAGGGCCTTGACTACACTCTTTTCTCTACTCAACAAACCCACTTCCCCTTCTTATCTAACTTTACATTTCCAATATTTATGCTCTGCGCACAGTAAGAATCTTCGTTCCTCCCATAACCGTCTTCTACGATGTCCTACTCACCGCTCTGGTTTTCTTAAAGCTTCTTTCCCTGTCCAGGCGGTCTTCCTCTGGAATGCGCTCCCTCAGGATACCAGGTTGGCCACCAGTCGGTTCAGTTTTAAAGTAAAAGCTCGGGAACATTTGCTGAAGAAGCTGGCAGATTCAACTCCAAGTTAAATGTTTGTTAGATTTTCTTCATTAATTTTTGTATATAAATTTAACTCTCTTTACATTTTTTTTATTATTTTGTTTTGTATGTATGTATATAAGTATTTATAGTTATATTTTAATTGTAATTATATATATAATTCTTTATTATACTTTCTGTTATGCACCCTGCACCTACTTTGTTTTCTCTCTGCATCACCCCAAGGTAGACTGGTAGAAAATGCCCAAGGCATTAAGTCCGCCTTTGTACATTGTTTTTTATACATGTGCATAAAGTTTTAATAAATAAATAATAACAGCCGCTCAGGTCGATCTTCAGGTTAAGTTACGCTTGCCTAGGTTTGGCCGTGGATAGGTGTCGTCTAGTGTCGGTGGACATTACATAGAGCACACGTTGATAACTTTTGTTTACATTTTATGTTTTGTAAAGTAAGTAATGAGTTATTGTCGGGCCTACTCTGTCCTCTCATACTTAAGTTCTAATGCCGTAACAACAATGTAAAACCAAATGATTTTAAAAGAGAAACCATGGAGCTTCTTGCCGGTTCTTCTCCGTAGGTAACGACCAACCCGAACCGTGCACCTTTTCTCGACGTTTTAAGTTCCCTTATCTATAAGGGAACTTAACGTCGAGAAAAGGTAACTATGTGAAACCTATGTGAAATAAATTATTTAGATTTTTGATTTTGAAGGCGGCAATTGTGGAACTTTTACAGTCGTGAAAGGTAGTCATGTAGGTTGACAGTTTCCCAATAGTCTGACAGGCAGCCGTACCAATGGGTTTCGTATAGCCAGTACTAACTGGGTTGTGGTCTTATGGAGGTCAGATAGGTAATCGTTTTATAAAATACTATACTATACTTACTGCATTCGGTTAGATTTAAAACCTTCATACATAGTAGGGAAAAGGCAGTGATGATGCTAGCGAGCTTATAAAACTGGTTCAGTAGTAGTAGCTACTTAAACAACAATCAGCACTGAACCAGCAATATCAATGTAAAAGTAAAATTATGTACCTACGTATTCTCTATGTTTGTTACCTTTTCACGAATAAATGGCTGATCGAATCGTAACACATAACCTGCAGATATTATATCCAAGTTCGAGCCTTTCAACAAAATGAGGAGAAGCTGCGATGATGTCAGCACGGCTCGCGCGGGTCATCGGCCTGACCTCGACTCTTGTCTGCCGTAACTGCCAATACTAACTCTGTTCAGTTGTTTCAAGAAAAAAAACAACATTAAGTTAGGTTCGTTCATTTAAGGTCTTAATATTACACAGCGTTCATATTTTATAACATCAAACCCATTCAGTCATCAATTCATAATGAATAAACTCCTTCATGCATTATGTATTTATGTATTATTTTTCTACATACATAAAGACGTGGTGTATGCCGCAATCATTGTCCGTTTTTTGTTTTACGATAAGTTGCTGAAGTGTTCGAGAATGTCGAATGTGGTTTGAACTTCAAAGTCAGCCCAGGATACTATGGCCCAGGTATGCGTTACAACATCCCGCGGACCGACCGACGCGACGACTTGGGCAAATAAATACGACCGGTGCGGTGTATGGCGGGGCGAGACGAGGGACGAGGGGGCGCGGGGTTCGGCAGCTGCGCGCGCGCCCGTTTACAAACATGCGCGCCCCACCAGCGCACCGTGTAAAGATTCACTTAAAAGTAACCTTAAGGATTCGTCGCTCAATTTCTTGGAATGTTTTTAGGGTAAGATGATTTTTGAGAGTAAGCTTTTGACCGAGAAAGTTAAACTATTTTTTAAAAGTTCATTTTAAAGTAATTAGAAAATAGAAGAAACGGAATGTCGATTTCGTCAAAATGTTCGTGATATAATCGGTCTGAGCTGCAGCTGTCTCATTCGCACTCTACGGGCACTGTCAGAGCGCAGCGCGACGGCAAGAGTTTCCTCAATATCTCTATGGTTTCTTGGAATAAATACTTGTTTCCCAATTCTTTGCAGCGCAGGCCCTGTACCCTCAACCTCCCTGCACCAAAATACGAAGTTATGAGTAAGTTACGATGTTAAATCTGTGTACAGCATGTTCATAAACCATTAAACTATGACGTGTCCTCTGACTGTGATTCATATTTGGCTGCGCGCTTCGTGTAAAGTGCAGCAAGCGATTGTAACATATTGAAAACTCCACAATATCGGATTCCTGTTAGGAAGACTCTAGTATAAAGCCATGTATGTCGTAAGCAGGGCGGCAGGTTAGAAGGGGGTCGGGGGCCGGGGTCCAGGGGCCGGGGCGGAGAAGTTCGGCCGCTGTCCGCGTTTGTTTGTTAACCAGCGGCCGATGAACTTAGCATAAATCAACGTGTCTCCAGTCTCCACACGAACGCACACACAGAGCGATGCGATAAGTGGCCTCATCTGACGCAACTCCCGTAAGGACACTGTTCGTCAAGTCGGTCACTTTCTTCTTATCGCACGACAGACTAAACTTCTGGACAGGCACAGTTCTACAGCAATACTTTTTATTTTGGTGTACCATGTGTTTGGTTTGCCAATGTTTTATCGAAATCCGTTCAGCCGTTTAAGCCTGGAAGTAAGAGACATAGAAAAAAATACTTTGGAATTATTAATATTAGTATGAAATTCATCAGCTGAGAGCTAAATCAAGAAACAGAATGTGCGTATACTTCACGTGGTCAGTGAATATGCGGCTATAGAGTGTGGTGCTTAGTTCAATGTCACGGATGATGGATCGAGTAGAATTCTGTTGAATGTTGTTTACTTTGTATAGCAGAGACCCTGGCACCATCCTATAGCATAAAACCACTTAAAAAAAAGGAGTAGGTTCTCAATTCAATCGTGGTTTTTTTGCATGTTTGTTATTCGATTTCTCCGTCAATGGGGGGGTTTTCAAAATTATTATAATTGAAACCTCCAGAGGTGGTCCCATGTCAATTTTATTTATTGCTTGGGTAGTTCATGAGATACCTTCTATAATACGATGAAATCAGAGGTGGTTTTAAATTCGCTGCCATACGCCGCTGGAATCACCTGCCACCATCTTTTCTAGATATTAAAGCAATTGGTACTTTTTTTTTTTCGGGTGGGAAATCATCAAATGTCTTCCCCCGCTCTGGGCGGAGCGGGGGGGCATGTCAGACTTGTACTGACTAAAACCCACCCATGTTCCTTCTATTGCCCTTTACGTTCCGGAGCCGCGGTATCTCTTTCGAACAACCCGCAACCTCGGCAGGCGGAGGCTCTGGCAAGCCCCTCTGCTTTGCTGACATCTCTTTGAGGCGCGCGTGAAACACGAACGCGCCGTCGACACGGACTGTCGTCAATCGACGGACGGACGGTGAGCTACCCATTGCTCACCGTCCACAGGCCCGCATCTACGGTGGCCGGGAGTGGTCTCGCGGCGCCCGGCGCCCGGGGCGTCTCCCGCGGCGGCAGGGTTGGTTCGAGGTCCTCTCCCTCAAACGCCCGGCCACCTCCTCTGCTAGCATTACTGCTTCGCAGAAGGTGGTGACCGCTTCCAATTCCCTCTCGCTCCGGACCATGGCCTGAACCAGGGCCGGACGCGAGAGATCGCCGCCACCGATCGCCTCCACGAGGGCACGGCGGTGCTCCGCCCAAGCTGGGCAGACCGCCACTGTGTGCTCCACCGTGTCCTCCGGGCGATCGTCGCAATGGTGACACCCGGGCATTTCCTCCCGCCCGATTATGTGCAGGTACCTCCCGAAACTTCCGTGTCCGGTGAGGACCTGCGTCAGGCGGTAGGTGAGGACGCCATGGCGCCTCTCCAGCCACTCCTCAAAGAGGGGACTTACCGCCACTATTGTGGCGTGCCCTGCATGGTTGCGACAGTCGCTCTCTCCATGCCACCATGAGATCGCACCGGAGGTCTATCCGCTGAGCGCAAATTTGCAGCGGCAGCGGAGTTTCCCCCCGGTGTAGTGCCTCCACGCGCCACTCAAACAGGCGCGCGAGCACTATATGCAATTGGTACTTTGGAATTAAAGTTTATTTCAACTATAAAAATATACCGTTGAGTAAACTTACCCTTGTCCTGCTCGCAGCTTGCAATGGTGACCGGCGCGTCTGGTAGCGGAACTAACGGATGCTCACTGCCGCGTTTCAGTAATGTACAGCAGCACGTATACTATGTTGATTGCATATAGTTACTGTTGTTCCAGCCACCGCCGCGGCCGTAGGTACATGTATGTTAGTTATGTTACACACTACATTGAACTGTGTGTAATTTTGCTGACATAATTTTACGAACGAATATCTATCTGCACCTGCATGACTTCGCTTTTCAGTTTTCCCGTTGACATCGAGGACTTGCTTGCTAAACAGATTCCCAGCGGTGTGACACGGTAGCCATGTTGCAGCACGATGCTGTGACACGGTAGCCATGTTGCAGCACGATGCTGTGACACGGTAGCCATGTTGCAGCACGATGCTGTGATACGGTAGCCATGTTGCAGCACGATGCTGTGACACGGTAGCCATGTTGCAGCACGATGCTGTGACACGGTAGCAATGTTGCAGCACGATGCGATGCTGAGATAGGGGCCTTTTGGCTTCGTACAGAACCAATTTAGTGGATTATCATTTTTTTTTTTAATTAATTTTGTTTTGTCCTGTGCGAGTCTAATAAACAGTTTTTCTTTCTTTATACGGGTAACGAGACAAATAACTTCTTTCACTTTACACAGTTTATTACAGAGTCAATTACTTACCTGACTATACTAATTTAATACTCTGAATTTAAAAGGAAACAGAGCAGTTCGGCCACTACGGCCGCGCGCCCGAACGATCTCTGTGGATCCATGGGACTGAGGCGCGCATCTGACACCAATACACCATACCTCTAGGAAATACTCCCATATCTCAAAAACGTGTAGCTAGTACAAACCTCAGAATTTCTTTTTTTGAAGGGAAATCATCAAATAACATCCCACGCTCTGGGCGGAGCGGGGGGAGTGTCTGACTTACTGACTAAAATCCACCAATGTTCCTTCTTTTGCCCTTTATGTTCCGGGCCGCGGTATCTCTTTCGAACAACTCGCAACCCCGGTAAGTATTTGACTGCTGCGCTCACATCAATCAACTCGTAGCGGGTTCGATCTCAGCACGGAACAAATATTTGTATGACCTACAGATAGTTGTTCTGAGTCTAGCTGTTTGTGTGGATAACTTCACACACACAAAATCAAAGTCATTGATAGTACATAGTACACACACATGGGGTTTAGAATTATATAATGCTAGGAAATTGAGTCTATAAAATGCGAAGACATTCTTATAATCTTCTGCAGCTGCCACAATAATTGCAGTCACCAGTCAATAAGTTTACCCCTAGCTGGCTGTGGAGCAGGACCAGCATTTAGCCAAGCATTTTTATCATCATGAAAGCCCCCATTTTATAATATGCTTGCGTTCATAGTGTGTGTGTATTATGCAAGATTTAAATTTTGTCTCATTCAGTTATAGAATATGAGGAGGTAATTTATTACAACATTTTAAACAGTACCCCATCAAATATTAGTCTACTTTAGCTAGCCTGAAACCTGGCTGAACTAAATGATCCCTATTTCAAATTTAAATTCATTTATTTTGTGAACATTAAGTAAAAAATTGATGGTAAAATAAGGAAGTCAGGAACTACCTACACAATATATTATATTGTGCTATCATGTTCCGCCATTAGGCATACAATTTTTTTCTCAAATTAAGTACATACCAACCTACATTAAGTTTAATTATATAAAATATCAACTAGATGTCAATATTAAAAATACATGCACAAATAGTTAGTCATCTCAAAACAAGTAATTAAAAGCAAGAATAAATCAATAGAATGTCAATGTTCTAAAAGTTTGTCATTTAGAAATTCGCTAACTGAATAATACACTTTGTCAATCAAAATAATAGTCTGTTTTTAAATTCATTGAGGTTTTTCACTCATTAATTTGTTTTGGCAACTTATTGTACAGTCTGGGTGCCGTTGCAAATACACTTTTATACCTACCTACATAAATTTATGTTTTAGTAGGCAATGTGTGTAATTAGTCAGAACACTTTTAATAGGTTTATACGTATAGGGACATATTGTTTTTGTCAAAAATGCAGGATTCATGAATACATATAAAGGCATGGAACCGTCAATATTTTTAAGGTTTTAAAATATTACTTGCAAGATTCTGTAATTTTTTGTTTATTATAGGTACATAGTATGACACTTGTGTCTGTCCCCTTTCTACCTGCTGTTGGTTGCTCGCTTTCTGCCAGATCTCCGTCTTTTGGTTACACTCCCAGTCTTTTGAAACCGATTCCAAGCATTTTGGAATGCTCGCCTTGAAAAGCTGACTGTTAAGCTACAGGACACTACGAATTCATCTTGGATCAATGTGATGGCTCTAGTATTGGATTGGAGATCCATATGTCTTCGATGCCTTGGCATAGTGCTTTCAAAATGTTCATCTACGTTTTAACTTAGCTAATGTAAGCCTGTTCACAAATAAAATAACTTCGCGTGTGGTATTCTCAAATTATGTTTGGTAACACTTCAGGAAATGCTACACAAAATATTGTTCTTTAAAAAACGCATTAAAATAATTTAATCAGTCTGGAAGTTAAAATTCACAAGTGGCCCTTATTTGTTTTTAACCGACAAAAAAAAGGAGGTTCTCAATTCGTCATGTATATTTTTTTTTTATGTATGACCACGTATAACTTTTAACTGGGACATCCGATTTGAAAAATTCTTTTTTCATTGGAGAGAGTATATTTCAAAGTTCCCAGGTCAGGTCCCATTACAAATTGAAAAAAAAAATCCGCCCCTAAGAGCAGAAAAATAGGGGCTGATTGATTTTTTCTCATACTAAATTTGCAATTGTGAACTGATTTTGTTTAAATTTGAAACATATATGTAGGTAGTTCTGATGACAATACGGCGTCAAAATGATCTGATGATGGATGATGGAGACGGAAAACACTTGCATTTTGCAAGAGGTCCTCAACAGTTTAAAGCAGCGATATTATCGTGTTTCAACTCATTTCATGCACGTTGACGACAACTTTAGACCTAGCTGTAGAATAGGTCTGACTATGGAGACGGAAGGCTTTTGAAAGAGGTTCTTATCAATTTACAGCCGCTATATTGTGTTTAGGCTCGTTTTATTAACCTTGATGAGAACCTTGAACCAATCTGGATAATTACTGTCACTGAAGATCTGACGATGGAGACGGAAGGTATTTGCAAGACGTTGTCAACAGATTACAGCAGCTATATCGTGTTTGGGCTCATTTAATGTACCTCGATGAGAACTGTTGATGCCTTGCTGGAGTATGATTGTCATCAAAGCTCTGGCGGTGGAAATGGAAGTCAGTTACAAGAGGTCCCCTACAGTATAACGCCACTTGGGCTTATTTCTTGAACTTTATTAAAAACTGTAGACCTCACTGGGTTATGCGTGTCATCGACGGACGGATGCCCTTATTTGAAAAAACATAATAAGTGTGTTTTAGCCATTACTGCAAGAATTAAATATCTGCATATATGTGCAGTGCATAGTGGGTTTACCTTTCAGTATCTGCACTTCAGTCAGCGCTCTCATCAAGCAGATACCTTATTTGGTTCAAAATTTGATAATGATGCTAATAAAATGTAGTCCCAGGTCAATTCATGCTTTATCGAGGGTCGTCCCTTGAAGTTTATGTAAATTGAAGGCCCAGCTTTGAATTACGGGCAACATAATGCGTTCAAAAACATTTCTAGTACTTGTTCTTTTGAAAATTGCAACCAATCGAGGTCTAGCAACAGAGTCATTGCTATCACTCTATTTCCTTTGCTTTCTTTGTTAACACAATTCTTCAGATTTTTGGTAGGTACGAGAATATCTGGAGGTCTATTCCCAAAGACTCGATCGTGTTTCGAATTCATGGTAGGTAGTCATCTTAGTACTTCTCAAACTGTTTGACGGTAAGGAACATTCTTATCGAAGCTCATCCCCGAATCCATCATCTTACGCGTCTGTTCGCCTATCAAGGTTTTTTTTATTAAATATCAAAAGCAACTAATGTGGGTTCAAAATAATAGCTACCAAATATTTAGTAGTGTCGAAGTATGCAAAAAATCGACGAAAAAGGAAATTAGATAGCAAAAGACAATATTTTATTTTAAAAACTTTTTAACAAAAAATTTAACCGACGAAAAGTGCAGTAGTATAGATGCAGATTTTTCCTGATGTAGGTACATGATGTTTTCATAGAAGTATTAGTTAAGGTAGGTACTGTCATGATGTTAATATCCTGAAACTGTTCTCTAAGATCGCGCCTACGTAAATTATAATTATATGGCTCTGATAACTCTTTTTTGCAGAATAAATATAGACTATCGAGTCTTTATTTAGTCTGCAGTACCTTATGACATTACGTATTTTATTATTTATTGATTTATTTCAAGTAACACAAAGACTCATTTTATATACTATGCAATCTTACTTTTCAGTTTTCAACTAAGAAATAGAAGAAATCAAACAGCGGCTTACGATCGGAGCGAGGCATACAAGAGTGCTCCAATGTCCTGACATTCCCAGACTCATCTCGACAACATGTAAATTGAGCAATTGTCGACAAATGAACAGTAATGAAATGATGGTAACTTCACGTGGATGGTATTCATTAAAATGTCTTAAAGTAAAAGCTGAGCTTTGCAAATGTCTCCCCCACATTTTTACAGATACATTTTTTTACCAGCCAACGCAGTGCGCGTCCATGTCGCCACCTCTTTCTAGGCCGGCCCCGGCGGCGAGTCTGCGACTTCATCCTCAGGGAAGCATTGCGTGGACTATTCGTGTGCATGCGGCTTACGTGACCCGCCCCATTTATTTTAGCCTGGCAGCCTTTTTGTTTTCGTGAACGTTTTAGCATTTGAATATTTTAACGAAAATGTTTCGTAAGACACGCATTTGCTACTTTGCTCTTATAATCGCATTCAGGAGACAGAATATGTATACATGGCACGTTATAGGCTGTACCGTGCAGCGTTAAACGCGTAATTGTGTGAAAGAGCGCGTTCGGTCATGAATGACAGACGACAGACATTCCCAGGAATTAGGTGAGGGGTCAAGTGGCAGTGCGCTGACAGCGGGCAGCGCGCATTCGGCAGCTGCCGTCGTCGCGCCTAACTGGCTTCAGCGCCTCTCAGGGTGTTCTCTCTATTTTATCAACTTAGCTATAGCGTGTTTGAGTTGAGCACGTCCAGAATCCGGGGTTATAAAGAATAATCTTTGTCTTTTTGCTACTATGTTGGGATCGGCTTACAACCTAATGGATGCAGGTGAACCATAGTTATTAAGAATAGGTAGCACAAGTCAAACTTTTTACAGAACTCCTGTTGTGTCATTCTAATTCTTTAATAAAAATGCACCTAGTTTCTGTAGGCCTTTAAACTGACATGATGGTTACTAACATTATTATTAAAACTTGAAACGAGATAATAACCATGTTTGTTACATATTTGTTTCGAGTTAACAGTTAACATGGTAAATTAATATCCCGTTTTAATAATAGTTTCTGTAGATTCGGAGCACAAGCACAATTTACTTCCCTACTTTATGAGAGGACAAGGCGACGAAAAGAAAAAGTTCAAGGTTAGAGAACGTTGTCCCGGATCGCGCTAAGGGTGCCGTGCCGTCGACTAAATGCGCGAGCCCGCCACAAGATGGCGCGCGCAGGCTCGTTCGTGAATAAAGTCACTGTTACGGCGGAAAAAACACTAAGAGGCTACGCACGTGCGTCAAGCTTCGCTTTACAAGAAAGTGTATGTAATTGTGTCCATTGCAACCCGCGGACACGCTACGTCATCGGTAGACGCGTGGCTTGCTTATGGCGTTCACGTAGCTCAACGCTGTCAACGCCATGCTCACTGTACAAGCGCTACACTTGTACACATTCGTGAGTTAATATTCGTGTATGTTAATAAGCGTGTCGTGCAGTAGAGCGTAGAGCCACGTTGTCAAACACATGAACCCACGCAGCTAAAACCCGCCGCGTGTCCGTGCACAGCATGCAGCGGTCAGCGGTGGCGGTGGGTTCCGCATTTATTGACACAGTTTGCAGGTAGGATTTAGGTCATTTTAGTTGTTTTATTATAAGCTCACGTGTTTTATAATTATCAGCGTTGAGTCGATTACACATAAATGCAGTATGTGTCATTAAATTCGAGCTACACAACATTCTATCATGTGGATAAGCTCAGTACAGTCATGTCCTTAAAGATAGCTGTTAGTGAGAATTGTAAAGCTAGCCATAACTACAGGTGCATAAAATGGCAACGTAATTGACTCTTCCTTTTCTCCTGCGAAAACTTAAAATCTGTAGAAGAAAAAATAAATCTTCTATTTAAAAAAAATCGGTCACAAGTGCAAGCTTATATCGCGCTCGGAGTAGGTACTGGGAGCTGGGAGTTCCGTAAAATGACACAAGTTGCTAAACAGTTGAGGAATATGGACATAATGCAATATTGCTAACTCACCTCCCTTTTTTTTTTTTTTTTTTTTTTTTTTTCGGGTGGGAAATCATCCTATGACTTCCCCCGCTCTGGGTGGAGCGGGGGGGCATGTCAGACTTGTACTGACTAAAACCCACCCATGTTCCTTCTATTGCCCTTTACGTTCCGGGGCCGCGGTATCTTTCCGGGGCCGCGGTATCTAACTCACCTCCCTAAGTTATTAGCGTCATATTAATGGCCTATGTCCTTCCCAAGTTGAAAGTTGAGATGCAAGTTGAAATCTATCTCCTTGCCTCATTAGGATGTGACTTAGGTAATTACATTTCTCGGAATGACTTTAGATACATTTTGTTCATGGAAAAATCGTATAAATGACATTCGTGCTTTAAATTAATAAATTGATATACCCGTATTAGTTGTGAGGTATTTAGAAATGTCGCAATAAAGGCTTCCCATTGTTATGTAACCTCCACGCTAAGATATGGTATTATCCTGTGAGGTCGTTGTGTGGAGATTGATCAAGCATTCGTTATCCAATAAAAGTGTTTAAAGAGCTTTATTTAATTTGGGTTGAAGCAAATAGATTCATGTCGATTTAGAAAATATGAAATACGAACTCTACCATGTAGGTATTTAAAAGCATAAGTCTTTTTCAGCAAGCGACAAGCTACTATGCCTCTCGATCTATGAATGCTAATAGGTAAGTTGTTTGAACCGAGGCCGAATCTCACATGTACAGGTAACAACGGCTATAAAATTGTTCAACAAAATACCGAATTCCATAAAAAAAACACTACCATTGACTAGATTTAAAAGTGATTTGTCGACGTTTTTAATTGAAAAATGCTTTTATAGTGTACATGTTGTATAGAGTTCATCTAAAAATTCATGTAAGTACATGAGTTTTTAGATGATAAATTGTAAGTTTTGTAAATTCTACAGTCGTTATAAATTATTGTGTACCTAATTATTTTATTTATATCGTATCTCTCCCATTTATTGTCATTTTTATTATTGAGAATTACGATTACCTTCTGTGCTTTAATTACGCAAAAGTTTTTTGATTTTTAACATATATACACCTACTTATACCTAAACGAACAAACAAAAGTACATTTTGATTCTAGTGGGGAAACTTTGGCATTGCGTTCAATTCAAGGCAAATTTGAAGGCGTTAAGGAGCCGAGTACAGCAATGACAAATGAAAACCTACGTGAATCAAACGACGTTTTTCAATACACTTACGGAGATATTAAATAACAGGAGGATTTTTTTTTGTCATTAATCACTGCACCTATGATTTAATTTGCTTCTCGGGAACAAGCTAATTATAAAAATAAGAAATTCAAATTAATGTCAATTTGAAAAAGCAAAAGATTCTACAAATAATCGGTTTAAACACAATAACTTTCATAATATGAAGAAGGCCCTAAAACGTGCGCCTTCTTGCTGTAAAAAAACAGCCGGATGTAGGGATTTGAACAGTTGTATGCTGAAAGCACAAGTTCTTAAGGGAAAGTTTTATATAACAATGGTTATCAGATCAGAACGTTGGGTCACAAAAGGGATGAATGAAAGGTACACGTGTGCACGTGTGTGCACGTGTCTGACATGAGAATGAATAAAGTAAGAAACGAGTAGCGAGGTAATCGATTGGCTTGGTATGTGCATGTGATGCCGAGGATTGAGAGAAATGTCGCGCATGTCGTCAGGAATATTTGGGTATGAATGTGGATGGCTATAATAAGAGTTGAAGGAAGACCAAAGATACAGTGTGAAATAGTTGTCTGGTGAGATGACGACTAAAAGAGTAGTTAGGAAGAAGAGCATAAGCTGCACCGATCACAAATAATTTGGGAAATAAGCAGGAAAATGATGACGATCCTTATAAAAGAACCACAATCAAGCTGACATAGGGTGAGATACAATTCATAAACAGAAATATTCAGATGATCGTTTTTTTATCCGAGGTGTGTCTCGGACCGACTGCAGTAGTTAATGAATTAGTCGTCTTACGCATGCGCAGGTCATCTTTAACTATGTACTTGACTGGACTCAATATAACAACAAACATTACGAACAGCTGCGGACACACTGTTGTGAAGCTATCGCCCCACACACACTTTATTGCTGAACATGATTTTTTTGTTTGAGTAAGCATGTGTATTATTGTAATAACATTCACAGCGTACATTCATCATAGCGGTATGTTTAGTGTCACTTACAATTCGCAAATTATCTGACAAAGTATGACTAATCTGTATCACATTAATCATGACCTAATGCTGTGTTACAAGATAATAAGCCTAAATACCTATTGACCATTAAGTTTCTGTCGAGTTTCGTGTTGTATGGCTTACAAATTAGCGACTGAGCTGAGAATTCGCAAAGTGAAGTCAATAATAAAGCATTATCTGGAACTGATTTGAAGAATTGAATGATAAACAGTGAATAGTGTCCTCACATTATAAGTATATAGTAAATACCACAGTTGATTTTTAAAACCATTTTACAAATAGGGGATATTACTGCAAAATTCTGGCGCAAGGGCGCAGCACTAGTGTAAGCAGTAAAAAGTTTTTTGCCCAGACGTAAATGGCCGTAGGACGCCATAATATATATAATTAAAGTACAGATAGGTAAGTTATACCAAAATAATTAACACTTTGACATATTTTCACAGAATATCTGGATACGCGATTGCGCACATGACGGTTTGTTTACTGCATGTGCTAGTGGCGTCCTCTGCGCCGAGGTTTGCGTAATATTCCCTATTCATCGCCCACCACCAATTGCCACGCACCTTTTGACAATTAGCTGATTCGTAATCAGCTACTTGTGTAACTTGGGTGCTTTTTAATAGACGTCTAAAAAAAGATGAAGTTATGAACCTTATCAACCAGTATCTCCGATTTTCGTGATTATTTTTCATTTTTCAGAGGAAGCTCGCGCGGTGGTCCGATGTTTAAACCTTATTTACTGGGGTACTTTATGAGTTTTCGTCTAAATAATACCTCCCGCTCTGACTCGTCTCGTACACTCATCTCATTCATGTTCTATGGGATTCTTGCTGGCCAGCCTATAACCGTAATACCGACTTGGCTCATGTATTCCTTTACAATGACCGCCGAATGAGCACTGGCTTTGTCCTGCATTAAAATTAACTTTTTACCAAAACGAGGTCCAGATTCAAAAGCAAGTTCAATTTTCCAATCGGAACTTATCCCTCCCCAAACCGTCCATGAACCGTGGCACGAACCTGGCGCGGTAAGAAGCTAATCTTTAGGTATTCGCGGAGGTGAGGCTAGCTGCAGACTGGGCATGGTCTGAAACAATTATACGACAGTAGTGCATCGAATCAATAGAAATAAGGTCAAAAATATTTCGGCGTTTGATTTTATTAATATCATGTCCGCCAAAATATAAGCATTCATTTTGCAGTTTTAATTGAATATTTAAAAAAATACAGTTCCGTATTTTAAAAGTTTTAGATGTCTTTAGTCTATGAAATTTCCTTAGTTATAGATATAAAAAATATGATGGTTGTCGCTGAAAAAATTGAGAATTTCTTAATTTTATTTAATTTTCTTCGTGGTCTTTTTTGGCCTGTTACAGATACGGCTTACTTTGCGACGAAAATCTAGACGTTTTACAAACTGTTTGCTTTGTACAGCGAACTGACTCTTTACTCAATGCAGCACTGTTCAAAGTTTGCTAATTCTTCGTCGTTGCCATACCGCATGATCTTACTCTAGGCAGAAAATAGAGCTTTGAATAGAGTTAAAGTGGCGATTTCTTAAAGAAAGTGACACAATATACCGGTCATCTTGCCCAGACCTGACCCGATATCTACCAGATCCTGGACGGCGAGTAAACATACCAGTTTCTCAATAACACTGATACACTCTCATCATCTGCCTAGCCTTTTCCCAAACTACGTTGGGGGTCGGCTTCCAGTCTAACCGCATGCAGCTGAATATCAGTATTTTACATGGAGCGACTGCCTATCTGACCTCCACAACACAGATACGCTCTATTGACAGCAAAGATGCAATCGTGCAACCACAACACTCTGACTATGCCCTGACTCCAAGAACCCCACGATATGAACGGCTTCCGTGGGCAAGGTGTCCATATTGGTTAGGATAAAATCTCTTCGGTAGGATGTCTTTTTATTAAAATCGATGTTTTTCCACAAAAATAAAAATTAATAAATGCAGTGATTTCAATGGAATACTCATTGAAAACAATCTCTACGTTTATATATTGGATGAAAACACGAGTGTTTTTTTATGTTTGTTACCTGATTTCTGCGTAAAGGAGATTGAGCAAATCAGGGCTTTTTATATGTTAATTGTACAGTAACGAAAATACTACCGAAAATCTTTAACTAAATAAAGATGATCGAATGGAAAGTTTTAGCAATATTGGTACTGTCTGTAAAATGTACAATTTATTAAAAGTAAAATAATTGATTTGATTTATGGGTTATGCTCTATTATTTTATTTTTATCTCTGTCTCTCCTCTCTCTCTTTCCTATTCTGGCCCGGAATTGACCAAAATAGACACCAGTCTTTTGGCCACTTACAGATTTTGGTAAATTAAAAAAAAAATCATTAACGTAAGTAATTAGGGTTTAGAAGTTATTTTATTAACCTTACCCTCTCTTTACTTATACGAACTTATTTTAATAAAAAAGCTATGCATTTTTTATTAAAATGTTGTATGTTTGCTTTTTTTTTTAATGATTTATTTGTCATAAACATGCAAATGTCAAAAATTATTAAGTCAAATTGTCATTGTCAGTAGTTCCCGCTCTACTTTTGACAATATTGCTTTGCATTTTCGAGTTGTATTGTACCGAGTAGAGCTATCGGTTCCTCGTTATTTTACTTCTACGAATATTTCCGTCGGTATCGCGTCGAGTTGAGTCCTTATTCCTCCGCGTTGTCGTCCAGTCATCGTCTTTTCGTCGAATTAAAAACTTATTCTGTATTTTTTAGTGTTTATAGACAATTATCTATCTGTACTGTGTTGTGGCTTAGAGCAAAGCCAATCATGGCTCCACAAAGTCGTTGCATAAACCACTAGAAGGGTCCAAGGGCCAATGCCTGCCGGGGCTGCGGGTTGTTCGAAAGAGATACCGCGCCCCCGGAACGCAAAAAGCACACGAAGGAACATAGGTGGTTTTTAGTCAGTAAAAGTCTGACACTCCTGTTCCGCCCAGGGCGGGGGGGGGGGGGTCATTTGATGTACTTAATTCTCAGGTGCAGTGAATTCAATGTAGTTGCATCGATTTAAAACTAAAATAGATAAATAATAACAAGGATCATAACGAGAGGTTAACCTCTTAGGTTAGGTTACTTATCCTGATCCACTTTGCTCAGACAGTACAGAAATTAAAAAAAGTATATATCCTAGAAACTACTTGAAGTAAGCAACATCCTAGCCTACATTTGGTTGATGTACAACAATCTTAAGCTTGTCCCCAAGCTCCATACAAAATTGCTCAATCTCCTTTTGGCCGATTTTTAAAATTGTTTTTAATTTCGAAAAGGTTTACTCCCGAGATGGTCCCATACCATTTATCTGTATTGCTTGGATATTTTACGAGTTAAAAAAATTGATAAAATATACACAGAAAAAAATATGTAGGTATAAAATATACCTACATATTTTTTCGTCTGTTTGTGGATGATATTTATGCTTATAATATCTTTTAGTAGCAATGGAAAATGCATATTTGAAGGATTTGTGTGAGATAGGTATAGGATACCATCAAACCGAAACGTCTATAGCAGAAATAAAAAATCGATGACATAAACAAGTCGCCGACAGTCATTAGTGTTATTTTGGAAGTCGGTTTTTTTTAATTTTGTATAAAAGTGTTTTGGCCACCGACTTCCGGAAGTAGGTAAACTTATTTTCCACTTTCCAGTGTTTTTTGAAGGTCGCTACTGCTCGAGATATAATATGTAGGAAGGCTTATACAATGCGTGTGGTAGCCACTTGTAGTTGAACCTAGATCAATGAGCCCACTTGACATTGTGTGGCCTTCAGTTATCTTTAGACTAAAAATGATTACTATTGGATCTACTTCGTGAGTTTCATTTGAATGATAGCCTAACTAGGCAAATAGCATATAGTAATGTATCATTGGGTTCGACCTGCTTAAATGAATGTTACTTGTATACCTTAGTACGAATCGCAGTCGGCGTTTTGCTCACAAGGGACGCACAAGCAACTGAATAAAACATTCCCTAGACGGATATTGTTGAAAAAGACTGCGTTTGTTTTGATTTTATTGGTACTATAAAGCTACGGTGTCAAGTTTGGTTGGGTCTGTGCTCTCTATAGTGACAAGACTTGACAGACACAAGAGAGCAAACGATCATAATGTGCTAAGCCTAACCCAAAATAACTGATTTGGGGCCAACTTATTTCATTTGGTTGAACTTAAACATCACTGTGACATACTGTGATGAGCGTTTTTCCTGTAACATTACACAATTTTGTGTTTGTAGTCCTATGAAAACCAGAATGCTTTCATAACTAATGAAGTGTACTAGATAGTACACAGTTGCATGACACGAGTGTCACTTGACAGGAACAGTCAACGCATTCATCATCGATTGAGTTCTGAGTAGGTAACGTGATGTTTCTACAGCCTAACGGTTTTGGTACCAGAACACGATATCTTGAAAGGATTCATGCAGACTCTCACTTCTCACCTTTACAAGAGTTTTGTATGAAATCACAGTGTGTCGGACAGTATGCACACCGCGCTGGTGTGTCGGACAGTATGCACACCGCGCTGGTGTGTCGGGACTCGTTTAGAAAGCACTCAGCCACACAGACACTGTCGGCACTCCGACGACGCCGGCCTCGCACACGAGGTGAACCGGCTGCACCACTATACACTGCACACTAGTTACACTGAGATCGCTCACAAGCTCCTTAACAACACTCGTTCACTGATTATTTGTTTCAAGTTTCACAAGTAATGCTCCGCGTGAGTCGCGCGATTGTACGAAGAGGTGTGCGGGGAGAGGACGCGAGAGCGGGTGGCACGTAGAACGTGCGAAGTGGGGCGCCGTCGTCGGCTGACTGGCCGGACTGCATCGCTGAGCTGTTGGAAGGACCGGTTGGCGGCCGGAGCATAGGGCGCGGGGGGCGCGGCGCAGACCCGGGGCAGGCCGGGGTGGGGGGGGGGGGGACACAGGCGCTCTCTCCGCACACGCAGCTTGCCCTATAAACTTGCTTTCTGCCTGCTCTCATATCGTGAGTAGGCTGGCTGACTGGCTCTTCGTGCAGTTTTGTGAAAGGCAAATCATTCGCAAAGCCGAGGTTGCACTTCGATGCCTATCGGTGTACCGCTGCGTGGCGGGTGTATCCCGTCGAGTGGCTTGCGGAACCGACTCTGTTCACTTTTAGTAAGATAGGTTCCCTATGTACTTACATAGGTACTTAAGTCAATGTTGGCCAAGCTTAAAGTTTTTAAAGGATAAGGGCTGTGTTCGGCTACGCGGCAGTAGGCAGTAGGTGTAGTCCCGTAGCGCGTAGTGCTGCTTGGAGCAGTGTGGCTGCAGGCAACACTTGAAAGCTCATCCCTTAATAAACGCGATTACGCGATACTGTAGGCGCTAGTACCTACTGCTATCTATCTTGTGTTGTAGAAATTTATTGGAAAATACGTATTTATATCAACTACATAGTATAAAATAAAGTCGCTTTTCGCTGTTTGTCTGTCCATATGTACCTACCTATGCTTAGATCTTTAAAACGAACAGAAAATAGAAACACTTGAATCGGACCTCAGTGCTCTCAAGCAGTCATCTCATTTTCAACCAGACTCGTCTATAATAAATAACCAACTCTATTCGAATGAGCAACTAATCAAAAAGTTAATAGATCGGAAAACTAGAGAAAAAAATATTATCATAGTTGGGGTACCGGAACAAACCGCCTCTGATGCACTAGACAGATGGTCTAAAGACGAACAAATGGTTTGGGACATCATAACGAAGGTGTGCGCAGACCTTCCAAAACCCGCAAAGATTTTTAGAATTGGAATATATACCTGGAAAAATCCGTAGTATTAAAGCATGTTTCAACATTTCAGAGTCTGCTAATTACCTTTTACAAAACAGATACAAGCTGCCACAAAATATAAAATTATTCTCGGACCAAACTCCAACACAGCAACTATACTTAAAGAGTCTGAAAAAAGAACTAGCACGCCGTCAAAATGATGGTGAGACTGACCTTACCATTAAATACATACAAGGAATACCAACAGTTGTAAAAAAGCCTCCATAAAACTTCAATCAACAAGCGACAATATAAATACCGATTTAAACTGTATCGCACTATTAATACTGGCAAATCACGAATAAGATTTTTGTACCTAACTAAATGCTAGAAGTATACGGAAGAGCGGAAAGTTGGACGAGCTAAAATGCATCTTAAAATCGCTACCAAAAACCACACATGGCATTCTAGTAACGGAAACCTGGATAGGGTCGGAAACCCAAGCTTTGGCACTGCAAATTGATAATTATACCCACTATTACAACTATAGAACAGATCCAAAAGGAGGAGGAGTCTCAGCATTCATCCACAATGATCTAAAACATAGTTTATCGGAATCTAAGTACTCAGGTGGAAATAATTACCTATGGGTACAACTACAAAGGCATGCTTTCGAAGTCGGAGTAATATACAACCCTGGTAACACCAACCAGAAAGAGTTCCTTGACGAATACGAGTCACAACTACAACTAAGAAAGAGAGCTATCGTTTTCGGCGATTTCAACATCGATCTGTTAGCTAAAACCAACAAAGAGACTAAACAATACATATAAAGCAGCAACGAAAGACGCCGGATATGTACTATTGAACAAAATAACCAAAAAATACTGTACAAGAGACTCGAAAACTAAAAAAAGTATTATTGACCATATCAGCACCAATTTAAAGAATGACTACTTCCACATGGTAATATTTAAATCTTCTATGTCCGACCACAATCAGATGTACTTAGAACTCAAGAAAGTAAGATCCCCTCGAAAATTGCGAACCCAGTATGAAGCGTTAAATTACACAAAATGATATAATACTTTAGAAAGAACAAATTATGACCCTTATAATGATTACCGAGTATTGGAGGATGTGATAAAGTCATGTGTAGAACAAAACCGAGTCGCAAAGATTAAAATACTCAACCTTCCACAAAAAGACTGGATTAATAAAGAGGTTATAGCGCAAATCAAAGAAAGGAATATGATAGGGATGGAACTAAATAGCAATCCTAACAATGTACAAATAAAAGAAGCATTTAACAAAAAAGGGACAGTGTAGCTAAACCAATAAAAGTAACGAAAAATACGTAGGTACTACTATGAAGCATTTACCAAATGTATTAAAAAACCCAAAAAATGTGGGGTCTAATAAACTCATTAGCAAATAATAAAATAAATCAAAGCTGTGTTCCTTCAAAATTAATAGCTAATTCAAAAATCAGTACAGCACCTAACGATATTTGTCAAATATTTAACGATTACTTTTCCACGATAGGACCCTTACTAGCGAATGAAATACCTGCAATATTTCATGATGATTGTGAACACGCTTTATCTATCTCTCGTCCAACAGACCTCGAAGGGCTGTCCAGTTTAAATCCTTGTTCTGATGAAGAGATACATAAAATAATCGCAAACCTCGATCCAAACTGTAGCACGGGCATAGATTGCATTAATACCAAAGTAATAAAATGTATCAAAAATCTAATTATAAATAACCTAAGCAAATGCTTTAATAAACTACTAGCCGATGGAAACTTTCCTGATACACTAAAAATAGCAAAAGTAACTCCTATCTATAAATCAGGAAATGCCACTCATCCTGGTAATTATCGACCGATCTCAGTGTTATCTGTGATGTCTAAGATATTAGAAAAAATCGTTCACAAACGACTAGAAACATACTTGAACTCCATCAACTTTATCACCGATCGCCAATATGGTTTCAAACCAAAAAGTAATACCACTACAGCTTTAATTGATCTCGTTAACAAAATTAAACATAATATAGACTGTAAAAATATATGCTTAGGTATCTTTATTGACCTGAAAAAGGCATTCGATACGGTTTCCCACAAACTACTACTGAAGAAACTGGAATCCATTAATATAACCGGCAAGGCTCTAAAAATGTTCGAATCATACTTAACATATGTTATATATAATTATACTTAACATATCATACTTAATATACTTAACATAATATCATACTTAACCAAACGCTTGCAAGTGGTTAAAGTTGGTAATCATCAAAGTGGCGCAAGACCTGTACATAAGGCGTTCCACAGGGATCAGTTTTAGGTCCCCTGCTCTTTTTAATATATATTAATAATATAACCGAAATTAAGTTACACGGGCACCTTACCTTGTATGCCGACGATACGTGTATATTTTACTTCGGGTCTTCAATACATAACATTATTTCACAAGCCCAAGAGGACTTAAATTCCCTATCTATGTGGTTTCAACTTTCAATACAACCTTCTAACAATAAACACCTCCAAAACATGCTATATAATATATAAGGCAAAAACCTTTTAATCCACTTAAAATTAATGATGTACCATTACAGCTTAAAACTTGCGAAAAATATCTCGGGCTTAGAATAGACAGTTCCCTTACGTGGAATGCTCACATCGATTATGTAAAAAATAAACTCTCGACACTAGTCGGAGCTCTGGACAACATAGTTCGATGCATTCCACGAGGATTGCGATATACCATCTATAATTCCCTAGTGAAGCCACACCTACTATACCTGGTCGAGATATGGGGTAGTGCTGCTAAAACAAAACTGTTACAACTACAGGTTTCCCAAAATAAATTAATAAAAATGCTCTTGAACTACCCGTACCAAACTCCAACGACTAAAATATACGAGGAAACAAAAATAATGAATATAAACGAACTATATATTTATAACACATGTACATATATTTATCAAAAAAAAATTGGTTGTTTGTAAAGTAGGTTTACGATCGAGATGTTTACGTGATAACGTCTTATTGGTGATATAAGTTATCACCAGTAGTGACATCTAAAATGAAATTAAGTACTAATTTAAAGTTTTTTTTTCGAGCCAAGTAACAGATGGCGCTACCATCTTTATGAAATGTCGCTCGTGAGGTTTTGGTGTGACACAAGTTTCTGAACATGTCACCCGACTAAAACGATTTTAAAGACGTTATCACGTCAAAATTCTAAACAAAAAAATTGGTTGTTTGTAAAGTAGGTTTACGATCGAGATGTTTACGTGATAACGTCTTATTGGTGATATAAGTTTTTCGAGCCAAGTAACAGATGGCGCTACCATCTTTATATCTCGTGAGGTTTTGGCATAAGTTTCTGAACATGTCACCCGACTAAAACGATTTTAAAGACGTTATCACGTCAAAACATTCACACAAATATCACACTTACCCACTATAGACAAGTTACTCAACGAAGCTCACGACGAGCAAGCTTATTAGTTTTACCAAAAACCCGGACTAACTATGGCAAAAAAATGCTAACATTTGAAGGAGCACAGCTATATAATAAAATACCCTCACGCATAAGAAACCTATCATCATTCAATGCATTCAAAACCCAGCTTAGCTTGTTTTTAATCGCAAACCGGAAATAACCCGAGAAATGAATGCGTTGAGTGGTGGAGTTTCAGTTAGTATTAATTAGTTTTAAACGTATGTTGTCGAGCCCAATTTAGTATTTAAGTAATTAACCGACGAAAAAAAAAGAGGAGGTTCTCAATTCGACACGTATATTTACTGAGACGTGCGATTTAAAAAAATCTTTTTTTATTGGGCAGAGTATATTTCAAAGTTGGTCCCATTTTTGAGAATTTTGAGGCGGCGCCAACATGTAATGATCGAGGATCAATAAAGCTGACTATATTTCCCGTTTTACCTTATTAGTTTTCTTGCTTGTTTGGCGCCGACTTGAAATTAATTTCATACCTACTTTAACTTTGGAGCTTACCTAGACTAAAAGGTTTTTATTTTTCACTTTTCGTAGGTTTAATTTTTTGTTAAAAAGTTTTTAATTATTGTTCTCAAATAAGTGACATGTTATGTTTTTATTGAGACAAAGATCTTTAAACCTAAAACTAACGCAACGGATTTTGATGCGGTTTTTTTATTAATAGATAGAGTGGCTCAAGAGGAAGGTTTATATGTAGTATTTAATATATTAGTATTCTAGTAGTAGGTATCTACATTGCTACATTGCACCCATTGCACACGTGCAATGTAGATACCAACCTTTACCTACCTTTGGTGCTTTGTGCATAGACCTTTCTACATGCACAAGAAACATTTCCGGTCGCTGTGGTAAGTATCACAAATACAATCACACACCGTATCTAGAGACAGCAGAGTTGCGGAAGTTGAAGAGCTCACATCACCGCCATTGTCACCATTTAGTGGTTGATAAAATGTTAGTCTCCCCCACTATCTACTGCACAGGTAGGCTCTTAGTACGTTTGTACTTACTGCACAAGATAAGCGCACACTCTACTCTACTGCACAAGATAAGCGCACACTCTACTCTACTGCACAAGATAAGCGCACACTCTACTCTACTGCACAAGATAAGCGCACATTCTACTCTACTGCACAAGATAAGCGCACACTCTACTCTACTGCACAAGATAAGCGCACACTCTACTCTACTGCACAAGATAAGCGCACACTCTACTCTACTGCACAAGATAAGCGCACACTCTACTCTACTGCACAAGATAAGCGGACACTCGGTTGAATGTACATTCAACCGAGTGTCCATTCGTCTGGTTTAGAATAAAGAAATATTTTAATTGGCTGCCACTGCTGCAACTGCTGCTATACTTTATTGAAAAAGTCGAATAACTTTTTCAAATAAATGGACTTCAATTCATGACAATATGAAGGAATTAGGTAGGTAGACCGGTACCTATAATTATGTAAATACGACGGCACGGTTGGCGTAGTGGCTGAGCGATCGAGCTGCTGCGCTACGTGTCGCGGGTTCGGTCCCCGCACGGAAAAAATATTTGTATGACCTACAGGTAGTTGTTTCGGGTCGGGCAAGGATATATTTAGTTTTTTAATGGTTTTAGTGATTCAATAAAGCGGCTGATACTTTCTAGGTAGGTCGTGTATAAGACGAGCGCCTTAAAATATGAATACACGAAAAGCTGCACGGATGAGTTCAGATTCAGACGCAGTACTTGTTGTGCGGCAAGTTACCGAAACGCGAACGTCGGCGAACGTCGGCGAACGTCGGCGTCGTCACCTTGAACGAGAACGCGTATTTGTGGGCGGGCTTTACTACTGGCGTTTATGATAAAAGAAGTAGAAACGACATGCAAAAGCCACGTATCAAAACTTACTTAAATCACTTTGTAGGTATGTACCTACATAACTTGCCCATTTGTCTTTTCTTTCATCATCGTCTGCCTAGCTTTTTCCCAACCATATTGGGGTCGGCTTTCAGACCGACCCAATGCAGCGGAAAACTTACCAGTACTCTACATGAGGTGATTGCCTGTCTAACCTCAAATAACTATAACTGCCTTGGTTGTGTAAAGAACCTACACTTTGGTAAGAGTGCATCGAGTGGTTGTTGGTCATCATCGTAACGACTGTCAAAGATCTTTAGATGACAGACTAGACCAACAGCTTACCTAACGTGCTTTCCGAGGAAAGGAGGAAACTCGGGATATGTCTGTTTTTGGTACCCGTACATCGCGTTTTTTCCTTGAAAAATCCGTAAATATTAAAAAAAAAACGGCCTTATTTGACATGCCGCGCACCGCACGCGCCGTCCAGGTACAGTATGAAGCAGGGGTTCCCAACCTGTTTTTGTCTATTACTATTACTTGGCCCTGCGCAGACGGCACACTTTTTGTGCGATCGAGTCTGCGGCGCACAAAAAGTCTGCATGGCGCGCAAAAAGTCGGTCGCGGATTTTTCACAGACTCAACGCACACGACGCACATCTTCGATCATTTTTTCGGCAGAGTTGTAGGGACGTAGACGCTATGGAAATCGTGCAGAGATCGCAAAGTATTAGGCCCTGCGCAGACGGCACACTTTTTGTGCGATCGAGTCTGCGGCGCACAAAAAGTCTGCATGGCGCGCAAAAAGTCGGTCGCGGATTTTTCACAGACTCAACGCACACGACGCACATCTTCGATCATTTTGTCGGCAGAGTTGTAGGGACGTAGACGCTATGGAAATCGTGCAGAGATCGCGAAGTATTATATAGTACTAGCGGACCCGAAAGACGTTGTCCTGTCTACATGTCTTTAATTTTTTTAATAAGCTGTCTAATTTGACACTGCGATGGTAGCGCCGTCTGTCGGATCCAATGTAAAACATTCCAAAATCAACAACTACTAATAAATTAAAAATTAATTAAAAAAACATTGTCCAGCGGACAAAATTGTGAATCTAAACCATTCCCAGATCCCCTTGAACACACACAAAAAATTTCATCAAAATCGGTCCAGTTGTTTGAGAGAAGTTCAGTGACATACACACTCACAGAAGAATTATATATATAATAAAGATATGTATATATACATAGTTACATCGACCTCTGGCGCCATGATAATAGATCGCGTGCGTTACGTCCACCCCTAGCAAATGCAGATTGCCGACTAAAGTGTGCGCCGTCTGCGTTAGCGCGCGTTGAAGCAAACGTTCAATTTTTTTCACACACTTTTTGTGCGGAGCGGCGCGCCGCGGCGCGGTACGGTCTGCCCGAATTAGGCCCTGCGCAGACGGCACACTTTTTGTGCGATCGAGTCTGCGGCGCACAAAAAGTCTGCATGGCGCGCAAAAAGTCGGTCGCGGATTTTTCACAGACTCAACGCACACGACGCACATCTTCGATCATTTTGTCGGCAGAGCTGTAGGGACGTAAACGCTATGGAAATCGTGCAGAGATCGCGAAGTATTAAATAGTATATGTATATGTACATAGTTACATCGACCTCTGGCGCCATGATAATAGATCGCGTGCGTTACGTCCACCCCTAGCAAATGCAGATTGCCGACGTTGCCGACTAAAGTGTGCGCCGTCTGCGTTAGCGCGCGTTGAAGCAAACGTTCAATTTTTTTCACACACTTTTGTGCGGAGCGGCGCGCCGCGGCGCGGTGCGGTCTGCCCGAATTACACGGATTTTTTGTGCGCCAGACTTTTTGCGCGTCGTGTGCGTTACTGCATATAATTCCATAGGTTCTATTTTCACAGACTAAAAAGTGCGTCACGGATAGTCTGTCGTCTGCGCAGGGCCTTTCACGGATTTTTTGTGCGCCAGACTTTTTGCGCGTCGTGTGCGTTACTGCATATAATTGCATAGGTTCTATTTTCACAGACTAAAAAGTGCGTCACGGATAGTCTGTCGTTTGCGCAGGGCCTTATATAGTAGGTACTAGCGGACCCGAAAGACGTTGTCCTGTCTACACGTCTTTAATTTTTTTAATAAGCTAATAAGCTGTCTAATTTGACACTGCGATGGTAGCGCCGTCTGTCGGATCCAATGTAAAACATTCCAAAATCAACAACTACTAATAAATTAAAAATTAATTAAAAAACATTGTCCAGCGGACAAAATTGTGAATCTAAACCATTCCCAGATCCCCTTGAACACACACAAAAAATTTCATCAAAATCGGTCCAGTCGTTTGAGAGAAGTTCAGTGACATACACACTCACAGAAGAATTATATATATAAAGATATGTATATATACATAGTTACATCGACCTCTGGCGCCATGATAATAGATCGCGTGCGTTACGTCCACCCCTAGCAAATGCAGATTGCCGACTAAAGTGTGCGCCGTCTGCATTAGCGCGCGTTGAAGCAAACGTTCAATTTTTTTCACACACTTTTTGTGCGGAGCGGCGTGCCGCGGTGCGGTACGGTCTGCCCGCATTAGGCCCTGCGCAGACGATAGACTATCCGTGACGCACTTTTTAGTCTGTGAAAATAGAACCTATGCAAATATATGCAGTAACGCACACGACGCGCAAAAAGTCTGGCGCACAAAAAATCCGTGTAATTCGGGCAGACCGTACCGCGCCGCGGCGCGCCGCTCCGCACAAAAGTGTGTGAAAAAAATTGAACGTTTGCTTCAACGCGCGTTAACGCAGACGGCGCACACTTTAGTCGGCAATCTGCATTTGCTAGGGGTGGACGTAACGCACGCGATCTATTAGGCCCTGCGCAGACGGCATACTTTTTGTGCGATCGAGTCTGCGGCGCACAAAAAGTCTGCATGGCGCGCAAAAAGTCGGTCGCGGATTTTTCACAGACTCAACGCACACGACGCACATCTTCGATCATTTTGTCGGCAGAGCTGTAGGGACGTAAACGCTATGGAAATCGTGCAGAGATCGCGAAGTATTACATAGTATATGTATATGTACATAGTTACATCGACCTCTGGCGACATGATAATAGATCGCGTGCGTTACGTCCACCCCTAGCAAATGCAGATTGCCGACGTTGCCGACTAAAGTGTGCGCCGTCTGCGTTAGCGCGCGTTGAAGCAAACGTTCAATTTTTTTCACACACTTTTGTGCGGAGCGGCGCGCCGCGGCGCGGTGCGGTCTGCCCGAATTACACGGATTTTTTGTGCGCCAGACTTTTTGCGCGTCGTGTGCGTTACTGCATATAATTCCATAGGTTCTATTTTCACAGACTAAAAAGTGTGTCACGGATAGTCTGTCGTCTGCGCAGGGCCTTATCATGGCGCCAGAGGTCGATGTAACTATGTATATATACATATACTATGTAATACTTCTCGATCTCTGCACGATTTCCATAGCGTCTACGTCCCTACAGCTCTGCCGACAAAATGATCGAAGATGTGCGTCGTGTGCGTTGAGTCTGTGAAAAATCCGCGACCGACTTTTTGCGCGCCATGCAGACTTTTAGTGCGCCGCAGACTCGATCGCACAAAAAGTGTGCCGTCTGCGCAGGGCCTTACACGGATTTTTTGTGCGCCAGACTTTTTGCGCGTCGTGTGCGTTACTGCATATAATTGCATAGGTTCTATTTTCACAGACTAAAAAGTGCGTCACGGATAGTCTGTCGTCTGCGCAGGGCCAAGAATAAATTATTTTTTAACGCCCCCCTTTTTAAACGTACTTAAAAACCGCTAAGTACTTATAACTGATTATTGAAACGCAACTTTATAGTATTCGGACAGAGTATCTTTTATTGAAAATAAAACAAACATAATCAATTCTTATATAAAAACTAATGTGAAGGTTGAATCTGAAGCTTTTCAATAAGTTTGTTTAATTTACTCAAAAACAGCCGCAAGTCGCCACGTTCGGTAACACAGTAAGCAGCGTTGCCACAGCACTAAATCCACGTTCACACAAATATGATGATGGGAATGCTATCAAGAATCGTTGAACAATTGACCACAATCCAGGGTACAATTCCGGGATCGGTTTTTGTAGCAAAAAATTCTTGAAATACATTTTTGAACTTGATTTTAATTTCTTCGTTTGTTGTCAATTCTATAAGTTCTTCTTCCAGCTGAAGTGACATTGCTGTGTTGACATTTAAAAACGGATCCAACACCCAGTCTGGTATTTCCAAGTTTAAAATGTCCTGGTATCGTTCGGTGAAGTCAATGTGGAGGTTTTCCAAATGTTGGCAGTAGGCAAACAAGTCGTTGTTACTGCAGGATACTGATAAATTCGGAAAATTGTGAAACTCACGTCTGCCCATATTCTTTTTGTGCAGAAGCAGTTTGGCTGCGAAAGCAGCAACGACATTTTATGTTTTAATTAAAGGAGATTGCCCGTTTTGTAAGGGAAGTTCGGTCCCAGTGGAAAATGCTTGTGCCCTGAAGTATTTTATTTTACCTGATAGTAAAAACATAGCATTTTCATAATCTGAAACCTTTTTTCATTTATTCACCCTGGTTCAGGAGATATAATTAATTTTCTGTTTTAAAAATCTAGGTTATAATTACAAATTGACATAAACTAGGTATACATAACTATTACTTTATATGCAGATTTCCATAATATAAGCATGTTTATGCACAAAGTAATGAAGACATAATTACGTATCGTACATAATAACTATGTAAATACGGGATTCAAAACTCAACGTAGGTATCTAAACGAAGCAATCACGAACGAAACGAATCTCAGATCAACAAAGTGCTGTGACATACGCAAGTAAATGTTGCCAGATCAATTATTTTTAATCCATTAGTAAATCGATTTCAGTTTTTTATCGATTAAAACTCTTGTTAATACGGCGTTTCCAAAATACTTTTATGTTTGTGTAAATCGCTTTTATGAACATCTAATCAACAATAGGTATAGACTTATGAAAATAAGCAACCTATTGTTGTCATATTCCATCGCTATTACTCGCAGACTATAAGCAGTGTATATACACTAGTTTACGTCATTAAATATTTTACATAATTAAACTCATACTTGGCCTACACCTGTCTTCGTGCATTCCAGATATAATACGCTACAATAATAAGTACCTATGAAAAAAACAGGGTTTACACCATTCTAACTCATCGTCGAGAAAACATAATGCCAAATCAGTAGCTTTGAAGTTGTCAATTATTGAGACTTACATTTAAATGTTGAGACGTAAACTAGCTTTAATAATTATTGTTAAAAATATTTTTTTAATTATCTTTTTGTTTTGATATCGATTACTCCATTGATTACTATACGTCATTTTCGATAGTTATTTGTTTTCTGGCAACTTTTTTTTGTACACCTATTAAACGGATGTCGATGTAATGTTTAACTATTAATAATAATTAACTTTATTCCCAGGGTGAAAGAAATTGTATAAAAAATAATTTGCACACAAAAAAATAAATAATTTTTTTTGGTTATTATTCCAATCAGGCACACGATTGCACAAAAGGGACCTGCCCCGTGGCAATGTCCTTTAGTTCATCGCCTTGCAGTTGGAGGTTCATGTCGTTGAACAATTTATACAGGTCTGTCATGTAAGCTTTATCATTCTTTGATGTTATGAGCTTGTTGCGCAGTTCTGTATCTTTAGGAATATATAAATCTATATTTATAGGAAATTGTTCTACAATCACAAAAGAAGACATCACAGACAGTGTAACTGAGTTGTTAAAGTTAAATTGCCGTAAAATAATATTGTGTGCTTTTCCATACTTATATAAAAAGTCAAACAAACTAAACAATTATATTCACATGCTGAATAAGCATGTACATTTCTTGGTAGGTCACTATTGTGACAAACTTGTATATCTTGATATCAACACTGTTGTTGATAAACTTAGGTCGACACGGGGTAGTGTGTTTCTACCTACTAGTTGTAGACACAAAATAGCTAGGCTATTAGCTTATAATATTCACTCGGACATAAATATTATGTCTATGTTTTATTCTATTATTAATACTGCGACTATTAGTACTAATACTAATATACCTTTTTACAAGGAAGGCGGGGAGTATTGTCGCTCACTCCGGCTCATTTAAACTAGCTCGTAAGACAACAGAAGATATAAATAACATAAGTGATACACTCACTAACACCAAGGTACCTTCTTGCTATCAAACCGTTAAATTTAAAAAAGGGGCTAAGCAGAATTCCTTGAAATTATTCCATCAAAATATTCAAGGTTTCTCTTCAAAACAACTAGAGATTGAATTGTTTTTAGAAAATACCAAGTTTGATATTGTTTGTTTCACCGAACATTGGTTAAAAGATCATGAAATGTTAATTAATTATGAAAATTACAGTGTAGGCAGTTGCTTTAACCGTAAATCTAAAATGCGTAGGGGTTCACTAATCTTAGTCAAAAATAGTATTAAATTTAGAAGTCGTATTGATATAGTTGATCTATCGGTTGAACATAATATTGAATTGTCTTGTGTTGAGCTAGATAAGCATGTCATAGTGTGCGTTTACAGGCCCCCAAATTATCAAAACTACTCTATATTCGAGTCAGTAATGGAAGATGCTTTGGCAAAACTTGCAACAGGTAATAAATCGCTAGTCATTTGTGGTGACTTTAACATCAATATTTTGGACGAAAATTCAAATAGCAGTAGATTCTTAAATCTTTTTAAATCATTTAACTTGTTAAATGTGTTTTCGGAGCCAACCCGAATTACTACAAATACCGCTACATGTATTGATAATGTTTTCTGTTGCTGCGACTACTTAGATAAATCCATTGTAAATTATCTTCCCTCTGATCACAGCGGCCAAACCGTCGTATTCGAGTCATACGCATCATCACAAAAAATTCAGATACAGTCTAGACAAATAACACCCAGTAATTTAAATAAATTTAATAATAATTTAATACGTAATCTAGGCATTCCGGGATATGATATTAATAATGTAAATCATTTTTATGAGGAATTCTTTTCGGTTGTCTACACAGAGTTCAATGATACGCTAAAAATAAAAACTAAATCTATTAGCCCAAAGTTTATGTTCAGTGATTGGGCGACTAAGGGTATAAGAAAAAGTAGGGAACGATTGTTTGAGCTTTACGGCCTTAAGCCTTACATCAACTCGGAAACATTCAATCGCTATGTTGCTACTTACTCAAAAACTTTTAAAAACACCTGCCAGGTAGCTAAAGCCTTATTCATAAGCAACAAGATTAAATCCGCCGATAATAAAATTAAGACGCTTTGGAAAATAATGAATAGTGAAACTAATAGAAATAAAAAATATAATAATGATATTACACTAGAGTCCTCACGTGGTCTTCTAACCACTAAAAACGAAGTTGCTCAAGAATTTGTGGATTTCTTTACTAGTATCCCAATTAAAACTACTGAAACGTTAAATTCGTCACCCTTGCTTTCTGTTGACTTATTAAGAGCAAACGTTTTACCATGCTCGGTTGAGTTTCAATTCAACCATATTAACCCCACTGCAGTCATTAAAGCTTTTAAACAAATAAAAATCAAATTAACCGAAGACCTTTGGGGATTGTCTATTAAAGTTTGTCAAGCTATCATTGAGACTGTAGCACCGTACTTAGCCTTTATATTTAATTTGTGTGTGGACCAAGGAGTCTTCCCGGACCTTATGAAATACAGCAAGGTAATACCACTTTTCAAATCTGGGGACAGTAAAGACACCAATAATTATAGACCCGTATCCGTTTTGCCGGTTTTCAGCAAGGTGTTTGAAAAGGTAATGCTTAACCAAATGCTTAACCATTTTAACACCAATAAAATCTTACATGAGAAACAGTATGGTTTCACCAAAGGACGTTGTACGACTGACGCCGGTGTCACCCTATTAAAACACATATTTACTGCGTGGGAGGAAGCACAGGATGCCATAGGGATCTTTTGTGACCTCTCAAAAGCATTTGATTGCGTGAACCACGAAACCCTTCTCTTGAAACTTGAACATTACGGCCTAGGGAAACTTGCGCTTAGTTTAGTAAAATCGTATTTAAATGATAGACAGCAGCAAGTACAAATAAATGGTGTCAACTCAATGGGCTTAAATGTAAAGATGGGTGTACCACAAGGATCGATATTAGGTCCCTTCCTCTTTTTAGTATATATTAATGATCTACCCCATTTATTTAAAAACCAACCACAAATGGTGTTGTTTGCTGACGATACCTCTTTAATATTTAAGATAAACAGACGTGCTACAAATCTTGACGACGTAAATAATGCCCTAATGCAGGTACATATTTGGTTTTCCGCTAATAATTTAGTATTAAATGGGAAAAAAACGAAGTGTATAAGATTTGCTCTACCAAATGTCAAAAACAGTGAGTGTGACATAGTATTGAATCAAGAGAAACTAGAATTCGTCGAAAAAACTGTTTTCTTGGGAATAACACTCGATTCAAAGCTACAATGGGGTCCGCATATAACATCTCTTGCAGGAAGCCTTAGTTCAGCAGCATATGCTGTTAGAAAAATCCGTCAGTTTACTGATGTAGATACCGCGAGGCTAGTCTACTTTAGTTATTTTCATAGTATAATGTCATACGGTATTTTACTTTGGGGACGGGGTGCAGACATCGAGTCTATATTTATTCTGCAGAAAAGAGCCATCAGAGCCATATATAACCTACGTAGGCGAGATTCTTTAAGGGAACAGTTTAAGGATATTAACATCATGACAGTACCTTGTCAATATATTTATGAAAACATCATGTATGTCAGGAAAAACTTGCATATTTTTAGTAAAAGAGGTGACAGACACAATTATAATACTAGAAATAGGGACCAATTAGTTCAACCAGGTTTCAGGTTAGCTAAAGTAGACTCATCTTTCATGGGGTACTGTTTGAAATGCTACAATAAAATACCTCCCCACATTCTTCAACTGAATGAAACGAAATTTAAATCTTGTATTAAACGCACACTATGTAGGCAAGCATATTATAAGTTGGGGGATTATATTGATGATAAAAATGCTTGGCTCAATGCTGGTCCTGCTCCACAAGAATAGGGGTAAACTCATTGATTGGTATCCGAAGCTATAGTGGAAGCTGCAGAAGATTGTAAGACTATCTTTGCAATGTATAGAATCAATTCTCTAGTATTGTATAATTATTAAGCCCATATGTGAGTGCTATGTATTATTATTGACTTGACGAAGCCCTGGTGGTTGATAGTGTCATGCTCACTTAAATGTCTCGCTGATGGTGGCGGGTGTGTCGGGTCATTTAGCTCCCTTCAAAATGGTCGAGCTGAATGGGGCTGATCCATACGTCATGTTCGTGAACGGGCGCTGTCAGTTGGGACTGGTCATTTTTTTAGCTACCACGGTTCATTTTTAACTTATTTAGATTTAAAATTAAATTTTGCTTTTTATTTACTCTGGACGCTCTTACTGTGCACGTCTTTCTACATCGTTCTCACATATTTGTATAATCTCAACATGAATGATGTAAATACAATTTTGTAAAAATATTATAATTTAAAAGAGTGTCCATGGAGTTTCTTGCCCATTCTTCTCCATAGAGATCAACGCTTTGGAATGGGCAACTACAGTACTTTCACAAGTTATTATGCCTTGTGACCGGGACTGTAGATTAGTTTTGTTTCTTGACATTCAAAAGTGCCTGTAATGGTCTAATTGAAATAAATGGTTTTGAATTTTAGTTTCCAAAAACTCTATCACAGAGTCAAACAGGTTGTAAAATCGAATCAGATAATTGCCTCTTGACAGCCAACAAACTTCAGTATGAAGCAACAAACGGTTGAAATCTTCGTCATTAGTAACACAAAGCTGATGAAATAATCTATCATTCAAAGAGCTGCTACGGATTTTATTGACTGCTTTGATGACATATTGCAGTGATTGAAATAGTCGTTCACTTAAGTTTCTAGCAACCAAATGTTGTCTATGAATAACGCAATGTATAGCAAGGACATCTGGAATTTTATTCTTTAAGTACGCTATGAAGCCTTTATGGCGCCCTGTCATAGCCGGAGCGCCATCCGTAGCAACTGATATAATATTTTTCAAAGGAATCTCTTTCTCTTCACAAAACTTTTCCAATGTATTGAATATGGTTTCGCCTTTTGTATCTGTCTCCAAATTTCTGGCAAACAATAGTTCTTCACGTATTTTCTCATCTTTAATAGGTAAACCTCACGTAAGATAGCAACAACGCTTCATTAGTTGGTAAAGTGCACTCATCGAGCTGAATTGAGAATTGACTAGTCCTCAGATGATTGCACAATGATTCTTCAATGTTTTCAGCCATTTCATGAATTCGTCTTTGCACAGAATTATTACTCAAAGGAATTTTTCGGATAATATCTGCGGCCGGTTTATGAAGCACAGTAGTTATTACTTCCTTTATTGCTGGCAAAATTAACTCTTCTCCGATGTTGTGTGGTTTGCCTTTTTGAGCAATTAACAAAGAGATATTGTACGAAGCTCGAAGTCCGTCGTCATCTTGCTTAGCAGCCGCCGAAAGTAGTTTTGATACACTTGGGTGAGTATTATGCTTCTTCTCTAGGTCTTGAAAATATGCTACATTCTTGTCTTTCTTATCTAGATGCATTTTATTCAAATGATCTTGCAGTCTTGAAGGCTTCATTGCTTCGTTCGAAAATGTTTTTAGACATAGAAGACACAAAGGCGACGACGGGTTTGTGGGATTTTCAATAAATCCGAATTTAATATATTCCGCAGAGTATTGCCGTCTCTTCTTTTTTACTTCCGACATTGTTTTGTTTTGAGAAATACGTAAGTGTTGAAATCAAGTACTGCTTATCTATTATGCGCGAAACCGCAAATGAAAATAAAATAAATATAAATAAATACGTCGTTTATATAGGATTGCATAAGCAGCACGCACCAACAGGAATAAGACAAACGTGCATAAACTCGTTTATCTCATTCGACGCCCAATCGTACTCGACAAGCAAGAACAAGTATTATAGAACCAGCCGATTGATGCCGGAATGTACAAATCGGATTATTTAACAAAAACTTGTTGAAACATGATTGCCCGCGGTCTATTATATCGAACCGAGTTTGAACTATATCTTAATTAATATTAGTTGATGTTCACAAGATGTAGTCGAGAGTCGAGAGCTCAGTCGGTGTCTAAGAGTCTTCCTAGCTAGGTAGATGAAATTATAAATCGACCCCAAAGCCCTACACAACGCCCCCTTTTTTTTCTGGGTCTCTTACCGCCCACGTTGGGAAAGGCTGGTATAAAGTATAAACAGTGGTCTAGGGTTGTCAACTGTACGAATTCCTCGTACAATTACGAGATTTATGGTTTTCCATAAGAATAACCGATTTCTAACTAAAACAATTATTCCTTAATTTAAAATTTTCTAAATTTTATACCGTAAATATTTCTACCTACCTACAACAGCACAGGCCGGTACGCTTGCTAGTTCGCTGGTACACTAGTGTGCGGTGCGCTAGCTGTGCGCGTAGGGATCAAGTCGAGTGCCCAAAAGTTTGAATAACAACAAATTGTTATTCATTGAGTACTAAATTTAAAAATATTTGAAAATCTTATTTGTATTTAGGCTGTTGAGAGGTGTCATACCTTTATTTTTCCTTCAGTTTGAGAAGACAAAGCGCGGGGGAAAATCAAATTAAATCATAGTTTCATCGCTAAACTAAAAATAGGAAAGTCAAATATATTTTTTCCGGCTGTCATTTGTAGATCTTAAAGTCGTTACAGGTAGTCAGTGGCTCTAAATCTGACAACCAGTCTTACAAGGTGTATTGTATTACCCAGTTATTAACTGGGTTGAGAAGGACAGATAGGTGCCTACCTTAACATGGAGCGACTGGCTAGTCGCTCCATGTTAAATACTGGAGCTGTAGATTCAACTGAATCTGGTAAGACGAAACGAAGGTAAGAACTTCCCGACTACATATTGGGGTCGGCTTCCTTCTTAACTTCGTAAAATAAAATAAAATAAAATCGTTCACTGCACTATTGGTGCCTAACGGGAAACCGTTAGGCACCAATAGTGCAGTGATACGATTTTATTGAAGAAACCCAAAGTTAAGAATATACATATCAATGACGGGGAGAACACATGCCTCTCGATAGTACTATTATTTTCAAATTTAAAGCTCCTTTTCTAAGTATAAACAGTGAGAAAAATGCTATTTCACTTACTGCGTGAAGCAATAATTATTTTTGGAACAAAAGAGCAATGTTATTTTTTGCTGTCAGTGCTGATTTTGTTCCCGATCAAACGAAAGATTCTAAAGTAGAATCCCGAGCGCTGGCGTAGGATTCACAGAAACGAGATACAAAAATGTTGTTCCTACCTACACTACATAATACTTTATGAATATAATGTTTTTGTCACTACACCGATCAGTGTGCACATTCCAACGCAGTCGCATCATCACCAATGTCAGACTGGTCAGACTATTAATGCGATAGTAACCTGACGCCATCTATCAGACGTTGTGGTCAGCCGTGAGTCGTGACCGTGTTGCTGGCACAGCTGACATTCTCCGTCAGATGATTTTATGTATAAAATTTTGAGCAACTAAGCCACAGGACAAGAAACTAACAGTTTCAGTGTCGCTACACATTACACAGGGTGGTTATCCGTAATTTGGTCAACTTGGTGATTCGGGTTAACAGTTTCCCTTTCCTGATTGGCAGGTACCTTGCGCCTTATTTATTATATAACAAAGCTAAGTTTTCCCTTTTCTTCCCAATTTCTCCCGCATTTCTCACTTAAAAAAAATAGCCTATGTCCGTCTCCAGGGTCTCAACTAACTCTGTATCAAAATTCATCAAAATCGGTGTGGCCCTTTAGGCATAAAGACGTAACAAACAAACAAACTCATTTTCGCTTTTATAATATTAGTAAGGATGTAAGTCTGAATACTTAAACCACCCAGTACCTCGTATTAATTTTTATCACTATTTGTTTCACTTCTCCTAAATAACTACTCTGCCTTAAAATGGAAAATAAGAAGGAAGAAAAGGGGAGAGAAAGATATCTTTTTTCGATCATCACGCGGGTTAAAGTTAGCGTTAGCCCAAAGTAAGTATGTCACGCGGACGGAAGCTAGTTAATTATAAGATCACAAATACTTCAAATTTGTTATTTAATCATTGATGTAAGTCTGAATATTTCGTTCAAATTATAATTTGGTAACTTAGAACTTTAGAAGGCTGTTTATTTAAAATAATTGTTAGTTACTATTAGTTTGTGAGTATAAACTCAACGTACAATTTGATTGTTAAGAAAAAAAAAAATCCTGTGATTATAGTTCATAGAATTTGTGAACATAAGAGATAAATTGTAGTAACAGTTGAGTTTGCAATAAAAATGTGATTTGACATAATAACCGTGTTTACCGCCAGTAACTATCTCGTCTCGTCGCCGTCGGTCCCTACAACACTGATTTAAAAATTTCTCAAAAAATATCTGTTATGTTGGATTCTTAATAAAAGATGTCCATTAAGTATGATACTGGTTTATTGGCAGAGACACAGGAGGTACACGTCGTAAGACATGACAGTAAGAAGTGAGGCAGAGCGCCATCTGATCACAGATAATACATAGACTAGTGAAGACCATAATAGTACAACTAAATAGTGATGTTACAACATCCCCCTTGTTGAGTTCAAATTAGACCCCTGACTGACAATTAATATAAGTGCTATGCTATTTGACTTTATACAAGACAACATGCTTAATTATACTTATAGTTATACTTAAACTTTACTTATGACTTGACTTAATCAATTTCTTCAATTAACCTTCTGGTAGGTTTTACAATACGACCTGACCTAGTTGTTACATTTGAGGATTGTTGAGATGAGGATCCTTGATGCCTAGACTCCTGTCTGTCACCTTCCTCTCCCCTTTGTGACGAGTTGGATTGCATGGGAGGGTTAGCACAATTATGAGAATATTTATGTCTTAAGTGAATTCTATTCCTCCTATACCTAACTCCATTGACATCCTCAACAACATATGATCTATTATTTGACAATCTTTGCTTAACAATAGCTTGTTCCCAGTTGCTACTAGGGTTTCTCTTAAAATAGACATGATCATTATGATGTAACATAGACATTGACTTGGCATTTTTATTGTAGTATTTTGACATTATGTTGACATCTGCACCTGAGTCTATAATGCATTTGACTTTGGTATCTCCTACCAATAAGCTAATTTCCCACGACTGCTTTGAGTGATTCAAAGTATTGACCACTGACGATCCATTGTGTGACTGACTGGACGACTGTGCCTTATTGTGAAATCCCTCAGACATGTGACTGATTTCATCATTGAGACTCTGACATTTTTTCTTTTGACTTTTTGACTGGACATAGGATCTGACTGGACTGACTGACTGACTGACTGGTCTGACTGAGTGACTGACCGTGACTTTTTGACTGGACATAGGACCTGACTGGACTGACTGACTGGTCTGTCTGAATGACTGACCGTGAGAATGACTATTATGACTTTGACCATTATGACTTTGACTATTATGACTTTGACTATTCAGCATACCTACGAAATAATCTTGACTACCATTATCTGAATTAAACGATTGCAACTGACTGACTTTTTTATTTTTGAGACAAAATTTAGCAAAATGATTATAAGATTTACATGACCTGCATTGAACTCCTTGAGCTGGACACTTGTAGCGATGAGACTGCCCACAGCGGCTACATGTCTTCGAGCTGCTTGAAGCTGAAGGTGACTCGCGACTGCCTGAAGCTGGCTTGCGACTGCTTGAAGCTGACTTGCGACTGGAAGCTCGCTGTCGACCATCTCCTCGACTACGGCTCCTCCGACTGAGATGCATGACGTTTTCACTGGCGATGCTGCTCCCTTTGACTATTTTCTCAGCATCCTGCTGTGCGACTATGAGCGTCCTCGCCAGCTCTTGCATTCTCTGATATGTTAAGTCATGTTCTTGCAGTAACCTTTGACGCACATGTGACAAGTCCAAATTGAGGTTTGCAATGAAAATATCTTTGATGAGCGATTCCCTGAGCGTGCCAAACTCACATTCTCTGCTTTTATTCTCCAAATCCATGAGGAATTCGTCGATGCTTTCGGATTTTTCCTGCTTACGTGTGAAGAATAGGTATCTGCACATCGTGATATTTTTTCTTGGCTCGAAATATTTGTCAAATTTTGTTTTCACCTCTTCAAGCGTGCTGCCATTGATTGTTAGGTTAAAGGTATTGAAAATGTTCAGACCACGCTCACCGATTGAGTGCAGTAAAATGGCTATTTTGCGTTTCTCAGTTGCTTTGTCAAGGCCTGTCGCTAGTAAATATAGCTCAAATGCTTGCGACCATTTTTTCCATGATTCAGCGTTGTTATGAGCTGGATCCGACGATATGTTGAAATTTTTGATATGTGAGTTGAACGTTGACTCACCGTCATGGCCGACTTGCCGGGTCGCGTCGGCTGGGTTAGGCATTTTCTTCGACGACCTCGATTTTTTCAGATGACTTCTGACACCATGTTATGTTGGATTCTTAATAAAAGATGTCCATTAAGTATGATACTGGTTTATTGGCAGAGACACAGGAGGTACACGTCGTAAGACATGACAGTAAGAAGTGAGGCAGAGCGCCATCTGATCACAGATAATACATAGACTAGTGAAGACCATAATAGTACAACTAAATAGTGATGTTACAACAATATCAAGTAGATGCAGCAAAGTAGATCCCACCAAAAACATTCTGTAAAAAACTACCAAGTCTCGATGGAGCTGTTCGTTTATCTCTAAAAAGTAATGAAATCTAGACAAAGTCGTGCCAAGTCTAAGGTTCCTTACTGCGACTCCACAGCTCCACACAGCATAGAATATAAACTGTTCCGATTTTTGACTAAAAACACCTCTTTCAAAATTACGTCAGAAGTTAGCCAAACAGATAACCATCCATTATCTGTGTGATATTCTGTTGATAAAAACATTAACAAAAAAATACTTTTTTGCAAAAAATAAAACCGACTTCCAAAAAAAAAAGTGGAAAATAACTTTATTTCCGGAAGTCGGTGGCTTTTGTTGGTTTCGTTGACTTTTTTGCCACCGACTTCCGGAAATAAAGTTATTTTCCACTTTTTTTTTTGGAAGTCGGTTTTATTTTTTGCAAAAAAGTATTTTATTTCAGCATTTTTAGTTATAGTATTATGATATAATTCGCAAACACGGTTATTTTTAGCTTTCATTTGTCTTCGATAACCTCTAAAATTATATCATCAACGTAGACGAAGTCAATCTAATACGCATTATTAAAGATAACTCAAAAACTACTGGCCGGATCTTGATATTTTTTTTATGGGACCAAACGACAACCACCAGCTTTCGAATAAAAAAAGAATCATCAAAATCTGTTCACCCAGACCAGAGTTATGAGGTAACAAACACAAAAAAAAAAAAAAAAAAAAAAAAAAAAACATACAGTCGAATTGAGAACCTCCTCCTTTTTTGAAGTCGGTTAAAAAAGTTTATTTTCTTAATAACAAGCGTCTCTTTGCTGTTTCCTGTTGTACTGTATGGGTCAGAATGCTGGGTTGTAAAAAAAGGTGGATGAAAAACGATTGCATGTAGCGGAAATGAGAATGTTGAGATGGAATTGTGGAATGACAAGAATGGATAAAGTAAGGAATGAGTGTATTAGAGCAAGTCTAAAAGTTGCACCTGTTACATAAAAATTGAAAGGGAGTCGTTTGTCTTGATATGATATGGACATGTAATGAGGAGGGATGGAGCACATGTGACTAAAACAGTGATGGATCTGAATGTTGATGGACGGAGAGCGAGAGGAAGGCCGAAGAAAAGATGGATGGATTGTGTAAGGAATGATATGAAGGAGAACGACACACAACAATGATGCTGTGACGTATTAATCGTGGTTGGTAAACTAAACACGACCTATTTCGATGTATGAGGACAACAGTTCACCGACGGCAAAGTTAAGTTCGTTCTTTCTTGAATACAGTTTTTCTTTTCAACACAATTTTAAACTTAATTGTGGTTGTTGTTTGAAGTGTCTTTATCCACCGATGGCGGACAGTGACACAACATAGGTACTAATATCAGCACCAGTAATCACTAATTCCAAGTACTTTTTTATTCTTTTAACACAAGACTAGTAAAAGGTTTAGGTAGGTTTGCTGAGAAAATAAACTTATTAAAATAAACAATGTTAATAAAAGTTTCCTGGTAGGCATGAGGAATCATCGACACTGTCATGTCGCATTTCGTCACCGTTTAACGCGATGCGATGCAATGCAATGCGGCGCGCGATGGCGACGGTACGACCAACGGCAACGTACCGGACGGACTTTCAAGTGTGGCCAGCCATGTTGTTCAGCAGGGACGTGTCAATGGCGTAAGTGTTCAATGTCAGTAAATCTCACCAGTGGAAGGATTTGTATGAAAACTACATATTATTAGAAAAATACAATGAAGGCTATATGACGATCTGGACGCGCATCACGAGGGCTGGTTCGAGGTGGCTCAGGAGAAGAGTACCTGGACCTGGATGAACATGGGGGATGCCTTTGTCCAGCTGTGGGACATGCATGGCAAATAAAAAAAAATAAGGGTTGAACCGAAATATTAATGTTTAATTTACACACTTTAAATAATACCTAATAGTATTTAAAAAGGTAGATTGAGTAAATAACGTGGGTTCCAAACAAACACGACACGTGACATTAACGTTGGTTTAAAATACGTTTGACGGGAAAGGATTGCATTCCTTTATATTTGAGATCGACAGACGCCTGTAGACTACGGTTCGAGAAATAGCTATTCTGTACTATGTGTACGCGATAATATCGTGGCAAATAAAATCATTTCCACTTAGTTAGAACACAGTTAAAATTTTCAAATATTGAATTTGAAACTTCAGGTTTGCATATGAAACCTTTTAATGAAACTAAACCACCGGCCAATTGAGTAAAGACTTACTATTACCAGCCTCTTCACTCGCGTTATGGGTGGAAAGTGTCCCATGAGAACGTTTGACACAAAGCTAATAGTCGAGGATAACGTAGCTACTCATTAGAGAAAGAATTTTTGGAATCGAATCAGTAGATCCCAAGATCACACCTTCAGTTCAATCATAATTGTAACCTAATGTAGATGTTGGTGACATCTTGTCATTGGAATTTGAAAAAAGTGGCGCAGAACTGGTGCTGCGCCACTTTTGGACCGACGGATTACTTATTCTGTGCCGATGGAAAGTATGGACAAGTCTGTGACCGGCAGATGGACAGTGGACAGTGCTGGCTAACTCTTCATCACTCTGATGTTAAGTCAAATCGAAAGGTTCCAACGTTCTGATAAAAATCACGAGTAAGAAGAACTTCAAGAGGAACAGAACCTGCGGGGCGACGCACTCTGATAACACCACGGACTATCGGTGATAAGAATCCGATTACTTGCGAGTGGCGAGCACGCACCACGTTTTGTGGCGAGTGCTCGGTAAACACCGCGGTCGGCGGGTCTGGGTTTGAGCGCATCGCGACAATTATCGGCGAGCGCCGCCCGCGCCGCCGCGCCTCCTGCAGCGATAACGAAACGATTGCCCCCTAATAAACACACACCAACAACTTCAACTAATATTAGAGTTCGATGAATGTTTACTGCGTGGCCTCATTCAAAATACTTAGGAGTGTTTTGATATTTTTTATCACAATCATTCTTCGTTCGATCTTCACATAAAATTTTCGATTTTTTTTCCGTAATATTGGTTTTTAAAAACACTTTTAAACTTTGCATTAGGTAATGTTTTAAAAATAGACGTGGTTGGTGTTTCTTAACTACTAGAAGAAACAACCAAAACAAACTCAAGGTTACTGTCTATTTAATAGTCCAGTCATACTCATGGTAAAGTTAGTGTCTGAGATGGTCTTTTGACTCAGGCAGCTCAGTAAACAGACTGAAAGCCAGTTCTCTGTAACACACATGACATGTGGTCGCGAAAAACATACAAGAATAATAACTCTGCTTGCAACAAACTACAAACCTGTTCAAGGATACTAGGTAGGTAGGGTAGTGGGTACTAAAGTGATTCGGTATGGGTAACAATAGGTAGGGCTATTGCTTGTATCGACACGACTACTTAATGGAGTGACGAGTGTGCCACTCCAGTGTGGGATAGAGGTGAGCTAATCATTTTATTTAGAAACAGCTGAAAAACTATAAAGTTGAAACGATAAGTCGAAGTTTTATCAACTAATGACGGTCGATCATTAAATGCCGCAGCCGCACATCGTCTTACACTATGCTATCGTTAAGAAGCCGGCTTCATCACTGGGATTTGCGCGCACGAGGTACATCGACGAGTTAGAGTCAGCAGCTGTACCTCGTGTTGGTATGTGCTCGTCAATGTATTCGTTTATTCAGGCGCTCGAGTCACCCGACGCTGATGGAACTTTCCGCTGAAGCTTTACAAGCACGTACTCGAAGAAGGCACTGTTCGAGAAGAATCGCGCGCCAGAAGATTCGTGGCAGTTGATTCATGATTGTTTTAATCTTCACAAAAACATAATAAAAAACCACGTCTCTTGAAAATCGTGGGTGTGCGGTGTGCGGTGTGGGCGCTACCTACCCATCCGGTGTACCTACTTAACCTATGCAAGCGTCGCATTGGCTGTTGTGTATACTACAGCCTAGTTAAGTATACTAAGACAGTAACCTCACCGAGAGACTCTCCTCGGAGCCCTCACCAGCACCACGCGTACCGTTGATAGCACACGACACAATATTTTGGGTACGTCAATCAAAACGGATTGCATCTTATTTGAAAAAAAAAACAAATGCGAGTAGGAGCCCGTTTTGCAGATGACTTCAAAGGCTCTTTAATTCGATTTGCCCAATAATCATTGAGGAAAATTGCAATGCTATTTGAAATGTTGAGCAGAGTGTGGGTTAGTCGCAACACCGTTTAAGTCTATGTTAGCGAGTGGGTTTGACTGTTTGTACATGAATCGATGTATAATGCCCACAATACCTCGATACAGGCAGGGAGAGAGTAGATTAACGTTGGACGTGGATTAACTAACACTAGTTATAAGTTATTGTGCCACGACCCAATTGTATTTCCCGATAAAGTAGCTTTCAATTAGTGAAAAAATGGTTAAAAACGGTCCAGTAGTTTTGGAGCTTATTTTATACAAACAAACAAATATTTCCTCTTTATATTTTTTTATTAAATAAAAGTATATTATATAGATTAAGGCTTTTGTTATTTATTCACTTTTCTTCTTACATATATGTCGCAGATTCAATCAGATTAGGGCCCACGTGTTCAAAATTGGTGTCCGTCATGTTGTTATTTTATCAATCAGTGCGCACGACCGGCACAGGCGCTGTCTCGAAAGCAAGAGAGGCTCGAAATATAGACGAACGCACTACTGACAGATACAACTGACTCTGACAGCTACGACATTGACAAGTCCGAAGTCGTCTATGATGTTTGCGCGGAGTTCCTATTTGAATCTCTAACACGGCCATTCTGCTAGTCAACGCGCTCTCGCGTTGAGCCTAAACGGCACCATTGTAGGCAAAGCGTTTCAGACGGCTTTCAACCTTCTCATAAGTCAAAAGAACTCAAAGCAAAGCGTGAAAGCTTTCAGCATTAATTAGCAGGCAGTGCTTTCATTAAATCGCAAAGCGTCCAAGCTTTCAGCAATACTCATTGACCAATACATGATGGCTCAACTTCACCGCAAAGCGTAGCAACTTTCAACAGTTCATCAGGACAAAGCGATAAAACTTTCAGTCCATTTCTCTGACGAAGCGTCATAGCTTCCAGCGTAACACATTTTATAAATCAGCAATAGTCGCATATTTATTGCTTCAAATTCGTAATCAACAAAACATTAAACATAGAAGTTCTCCATTTCAACAAAACTTAAAACGTCTCAACAATTCTACAAACAATGTAGCACAAATTTTAATTCAATAATTAGTTACTAATTATCATACCACGCTGCGGCGACAGTACTTAACAAATTGTTTAGCTAAAAGTTAATCATCTTTGGATTCTACAGGACCAAGACATTCGGACAATTCGGGTAGGCTACCTGGATACTTGCGTAATCTTTCATGACACTCATATTGACCCCGTCCCCCAGATAATGGCTCAACCATGTAACGCTCATTCGGACAAACTTTCGTGATTTTACAAGGACCACTAAACTTTTCGCTTAATTTGTTAATAATGCGGGGATTTTTTTGAACTAGCACTAGGTCACCTTCTACAAAAGGACGAATCGCGGCTTTATTAGCGTCATAGCGTAATTTATCTTTTTTTTTTGCTTGCTCGTCCATCCTATTCTTAGCTGCTGTTCTTGTTTCTATTAAGTCCTGTTCATTGTGAATATCAAGATCCATCGCGAGATAGTTTAGCCTAGGTGGGGTTTTGTTACAACCAAATAACAACTGGAATGGACTTTTGCCCGTACTTTTGGACACTGCAATTCAAAACGAGTTGGACCTCACCGATAACAGACTTCCAAGATTTGTTTTCGTGATTTTCGGCGACTGTGAAACAATTAGTCAGTACGGACATTATCCGTTCTACCTGTCCATTGGCACGGCAAATGCCACTGGCGATTTCATGGAACTCAATTGACCACTCTACAAAGGTTTTGGAAGTCTTGCCCTGTGAACGAAGTGCCTTGATCGGAAATCGATCGCTTGGGTGTTCCGAATATGTGAACGAAATTTCGAAGAGCTTCACAGGCGGATCGGGAAGTTAAGTCTTTAACAGCAGTTAAATAACAAAACTTGGTGAAAGCGTCTCAAACATTGACCGATTTTGTTAGAGACTTGAGTCTTTAGAATCTTTTAATTTTTCTTCTCGTTGCTTCGTGAAACAAACAGATTCGGAATGCCCAGGTTTATGACAGTAGGAACATCGCATACCAACTGACTTATCATTAGTTTTATCAGGAGACACCCGAGGTTGGGGGGTACTCTCACTTTTATTCTTATTGCGCAATAGTGAGCAATGTCGTTTCAAATGACCTACTTTATTACAGTAATGACAACGCCGATCTGTAGATGTATCACTAGTTTTAGGACGTTTAAAATGAGAAGATTCATGCTCACTTTTATCAAAATGTCGCTTAAGGCTCTTAATGTTAGGGTAAGTACTTAAATGTCTATCAAGTTCCACAAAATTTGTTGGAGTATTTTTAAGCAACTCTGTGCGTACCTGGATATCCGTGATGCCGTAGATCACCACCTCGATTTTGTTTGACTCACCCCAGCCTGCATCCAGTCGATCTATCAGCGCCAACTTGTTGGTAGAATACTCGATGTACGTAGCCGCCTGGTCACTCTTGTACTCCACCATATCGCGAAACAGATCGTAGAACCTCCTAGTTGCAACAAACTGTCGAGTAAGCCGCTCCTTTAGCTCTTCCCAGGTCTTGCACAATGGATACGAACGCGCAGCCTACTTTTTGGCGCGTCCTTGTAGGTGAGTGAATACAGCGTTCCTAGTTTCATAATCCGTCCACGAGTTGTTTTTCTTATGATGTTCAATCTCTTCGCACCACTGAGCCGCGGTAAACTGACAGTCGTCCGGATCAAACGGCGGTAGATAAATCTCACTTGCCTTCAACTTTCTTGATTTCACGGTGCTCGTAGAGGGTTTCTGATTAGAGTTCTGGAAGCCAGCCATCATATTTTGAAAAAATATCGCCCATGTTTCAGATGTAGGCGCGCCAGGTACGTCGTTTCTTGATGTTGATGGCCCAGCCGCCATATTTTCTTGAGTTTCATACCCCGGCGTAAAATATTCTTGATTTGGAGTAGTTGGCATCGCGGTCGACTCGTAGGGGGATTTTGGAAGCGATCCCACCGCTGCTGTCGCAGATTCAATCAGATTAGGGCCCACGTGTTCAAAATTGGTGTCCGTCATGTTGTTATTTTATCAATCAGTGCGCACGACCGGCACAGGCGCTGTCTCGAAAGCAAGAGAGGCTCGAAATATAGACGAACGCACTACTGACAGATACAACTGACTCTGACAGCTACGACATTGACAAGTCCGAAGTCGTCTATGATGTTTGCGCGGAGTTCCTATTTGAATCTCTAACATATATATTTAGTAAATATTTAAAAAAAAAATATCAAAATCATTTAAAAATACAAAAAAATGTAGACCACCGGTATCGGGACTAGGGTCCAAGCTACCGGCAGTCAGGGCTCCGGAGAGAGGAACCTCCTAACGATACGAGCTGTGTCCAGGAGTAAAGCCTTCTGTATCAAACCCTTGATCCAGCAGTGTAACGAGAGCCTCCTCAGGAGCTCGAGGCTCATGGCAATTAAGCCATTGGCTGTAACGACTATCGGCACAATGATCGCTGACTCTACATCCCACATGTCGACAACCTCGCCAGCCAAGTTTATATACTTGATTTGTTTATCTTTCTCAGCTTTCATGAGGTTCTCGTCATGCGGGGACATTAAATATATCAACAATAATTGCGCGCCGCTCTGACCGATCCACCACCAATCCAGTTTATTAGCCACAATAGTCCTGTCAGTGATGATAGACCGATCCCAGTATAGCGTGACTTGGTCTTTCTCGAGAACCGGGTCGGGCACATACTTGTAGTACGGCACCTCAGATTACACAAGTTTATATATATTTCGAGGCAAGTTGTTGGTGAATAATTTTAGATACTGGTTCTGCAAGTACTCGTCGTCAGGCAGACGTGAACAACCCAATAGTTTTTATTCCATGTTCTTTCATGAATTCAAGAAACGGCTGAACGGATCTTGATGAAATTTGGCACAGAGGTAGATTTTAATCTGGAATAACACATAGGCATGGGGTCTCATTGCGAAGAAAGAAAAAATAGTTCAAAAAAAACTCAATAGATGGCGTTATGTGTATCGATTTGTTTTTGAAGTTTGTGTAACTGTTTAAATTTGACCATGGAAGAAGTATGTTCTTGTTTTTAAAAATCCCCATAACACAAAAATCAGGAATAATGGGCTCCTAGTTCCAAATTCCATTATTTTTTCTAAATAATATTATGGTGTTGGCTCTGGTGAGAACAATTTGTACTACGTTGTGGTTAGGTAACTCATTCACTGTTATTTCTACTAATAGATGGCGTTGTTTTCATTTTCTAAGTTTTACTACACAGCTCAATATTACCATTTACCATAACTATTTTGACAGAATGAAATATTATGAAATACAAACTATATACTTATAATAAATCTGTAGAAAGGTAAATTTTGTCCATGAAATATATTTCCAAAATAACTATCAGGGGGTGATTAGTGATCGATACTGATGCCAAAAATGCAATCAGTAAAATTTCTGTCTGTCTGTATGTTCGTTATAGGAACAAAAACTACTGAACTACTTTAACGAGACTTGGCACAATATTATTCTTCATACTCCTGGGCAGGTTATAGTATACTTTTCATCACGCTATGACCAATAGGAGTAGAGCAGTAAAGGCAAATGTTGGGAAAACGGGAGAAGTTACTCCATTTTTTAGGCTTCTGTCGCGTGTGCAGCCTTAATGGTTAAGGCGCCTCCCCGACCAAAACGCCCCGCTCAAGCCGTTTTTGTGCAGTTTTCTGGAGCTATCTATTTGTTATTTAAAACGAACTAAGTAACAAAAAATTACATTAATTTCTTTGTAATCTTGTTTCCATTACTGTAGATTTATTTATATTGAGTACCTACTTAATTATTTAGTTAATCTTCTTACAACAAAAGCCAGAAATCTATACATATAATCTATATCTATCTTTATTTATACATATAATAAGACTGTAAAAGATCGATTTCTGTACATTGAAGATTTTTATGAAAAATTGTTACAGGGGGTCTTAATTACCGTAATAGAAGCCAAAACAACAATTTTTAAAATTTTTGTCTGTCTGTCTGTCTGTCTGTCTGTCTGTTTGTCCGGGCTAATCTCAGAATCTACTGGACCGATTTTGACGGGACTTTTTTTATTTGACTCAGTATCACCTGGAGAGTAAACTGGGATATAAATAATCACGCCGATGAACTTAGGGGGCAGGCAGGAAATTGAATCTCAGAATCTACTAAACCGATTTTAATGGGACTTTCCGGACTTAGGCTATTACTTTTTTTTAAAAGAGTGTGATATGAGGGAGAAAGGGGAAAGAAACGGGAAAACTTAGCGTTGCTATTACAAATCAATAAGGCGCTACCGAATTTAACGCGAGCGAAGCCGCGGGCAAAAGCTAGTGAGAAATAATTAACAATAACATGCATCTCCTCGCAAAGTAAACATTGTTTAATTTAGCTACTGACACTAATGGATACACAATTTTATAATGAACATTTTGGTACAAATATTTTTTCCAAAAACCCAAAACTTTATTTTACGCGCGGCGAAGAGGGAATGAATGCTCAAGGTTATTTGGTTAGGGTACCTACCGCCTTAAAGCTACTCAGAAATCATGTAAATGGAAATGGTCTCCTTAAAATTATATAAAAATATATTTCACGACAGCATAATGTCTATCTTTTATGGTTGACTCAGAAAAACACGTGTAACTCCCGATAGCAGTTCGGAACTTTCTGAGTATATTTGTCTACTCTTAGGTTTATAGCAATCTCACTACTCATCCCTTATTAAAAAAAGTTGCATGCTATAAGGATTATTTTTGTGTAACGGTCGCCGCCTCTACCGTAATATTTGGCTGTTGATGCGAATTTAATAAACGTTCTGAGTGTTCGGCCTTATTGACAGACAATGCTTATCAGCGCGACTATAAAAGTCCTTAAATAATTTATTTTTAGATTTTTTGTTGTTATTTTATAAAATAGGTACTTTATAGTTATTTTGGTAGTGTTTAAATGGGTTATCGTTCAAATTACGAATTATTAATAGTTTACATTTATTTTCTTTTTAGGTGAAGTAGTATAGGTACGCATAGATTTTTAGATACCGAGTTTTGGTTAATTTATGTTAAGTTTTTTTTTATATTAAGTAGGTAAAAGCGTAGGTACTTTTATTAATTATATTATAGGTATTATTAATTAGGTATAGTAGTGGTATAGGTAGATAGTATTGGAGAGGCGTTTTAGCTTTATTTTCATTTCTTTTTTTGTACAAAGCGCAAGGTCATCCTCACTCTATCGTCTAGCGCCCAAGATTCGAGCCGGTAAGTATACTTACCTACTTTTGTAGGTACCAACACAATATACAAATATTACTACCTACTTAGTTAAGTAACAACTTGTAGTTATAATAAAAATATTCTACACACTCCTGAGTCTGTTAAAAAATAATTCCCTGCATAGAATCATCTAATTTGCAGCAAATAACATTTCAAGAGCTATTTCGATATTATAATCATCTGCCTAGCCTTTTCCCAACTATGTTGGGGTCGGCTTCCAGTCTAACCGGATGCAGCTGAATATCAGTATTTTATATGGAGCGACTGCCTATCTAACCTCCACAAGTTGTGGAGGTTAGGTTAGGGTTGTGGATCACAACCGAGTAAGTACCTACGGGGTAATACGATACCCCTTGGCAAGACTGGTTGTCAGACTTTTGGGGACACTGACTACCTGTAACGACTGTCAAAGATCTACAAATGACAGCTGGGACCAACGGCTTAACGTGCTTTCCGAGGCACCGCGGAAACTCGGTATGTAACGGGTGGTCACCCATCCACAGACCAACCTAGGCAAGCGCGGCTTAACCTAAAGATCGACCCGAGCGGCTGCTATTATTTAGCCACGAGCTCCTCTATTCGCTATTTCGATATTATAAATAACTTTGATTGACTTAAATACTTGATAATTATCATAATTTGCGTTGACGTTTGACGCTGAACCTAACAAATAATAACTAAGTCTACCGAAAAACATGTAGCTATAGGTACCCCAAGCACGCCTCAGATAATATAAAAGTAGGCATGAAAGAACGTGAATTTATTAATGGCGATTGCCGAGTGACTGACGACGTAAGCTTCAAGGTCAAAGGGCTATTATATTATACCTTAGTTTACAGTACAAAAGTACAGTTTGGTTTTATCGCCATCTATTGGTTCTCTGTAAAATAAACTGAACTTGAGCTATCGCTGCAAGCACCATCTAGCGCCGTTGTGAGTAAAAAAAAAATAGTCCGAATAGTCCGAAGAAATCACGAAGTTACGGCGGTCACGTTTCTTTGTATGAGATGGAGTATCTGTACGCTAGTATTATATTATCTGTGACATAGGATACTTTTTTTTCGATATCACGCGGGCGAAGCCGCGGGCGCCAGCTAGTAAATAATAAATCGATGAACAGGAACAAATGCAAATAACGTTTATAAGCGTGTTCTGAAACAGCACCCGTGATGTTTTATTTTTCTGTGTACCATCGCCTAAACTCAGTGGTTTAACATTTAACATTATAACGTTTAAATTGTTAACATGTATATTATTATGATGATATTTAACATGTATGATATTTAATATGTAGATACGTATTGACGTATCTACATGTTAAATATCAGTTTTATCTACTGCAATTATTCTTTTTTTTTGTTTAAATACAATAATAAATTCAAATTGTATGTATAATTTATGAAAAAAACGAAATTATCCATTTTACAAATGTTTTTTTTTTCATTTTTTTTGGTTATTACGTGTTTCGAACGCGTCAAAGAAAATGCACTGCGCTTTTGAAAGACAAAAAAACCTCACGCATTGAGAAAACCACATACAAATGTAAGTAAATATGTTCTGTGAACAATTCTTCAGTTTCCCCAAAAAGGTAGTCGAATCGTAGCCAGGATGCGGACTATAGAAAACCTACATCGGGCCGGGCTACATAAAGAGCCCGGTAAAAGCATCTATGAAGCTCGTTGACTTGCCATACTTCCATGAGGTCATCGGTAGTAACTTCTCCAGTTTTGCGCCAATTCTCTTTATACACAAGTAAAAAAAAACATTGTACAAAGGCGGACTTAATGCCTTGTGCATTTTCTACCAGTCAACCTTAGGCTAGATAAAATAGGGGCCTATAATAATAATAATAATATAGACTTATTTGATTATTATTATTATCAAAAGCTTTCGTTCAGCGCAGTGCCCAACAGCATTATCTTAATTAAAAAGGATATAGTGGGTTTATCTATCTTATAAAATTGATTGAAGTTGTCCTCATAGTTACAGTTTTACAGCGGCAGCAGTTTTACCAGTAAGTAGTTAGTAGAAGCAACAAATTTAATAATGTTTTACATTTGCACATGGCTGACATGAACGCAACGGAACATGACGGCATCGAACTTTACTTTAATTGGAAACTGTGTTTATTCAGATTCAGCGCAGAGCCGTCCGTCCTATCCAAGTCGACACACGACACGACGCTCTGTGAAACTTGATGCTGCGGCAGCGCTAAGCTCGACGCTGAATCCTTAAGAGAATAGCCTTACTGAACACTGCACCTATGTAAACGCTCAAAAAAGTAGTGCACAGTGAGCGTTGGGATGTGTCACTGCTTTCGCAAAAAGCGCAACAAATAAGTAATACATGAAGTGATCCAACGTTCGCTGTTCGCGAGACAAACGGCGCTAAAGTAATCGCAGATTAGATGCACCGGTGGCGACACATTTTTGACTTGTAGTCAAATGGCAGCCGTCATATAGCATGTCGCCGCCCTCGCCGCCCGCGCCTCCCGCTCTTTGGGCCGTGTGTCATTCGCTTACTCGAACTAGTTGTAATCCATTGACTCACCGCTGTGACGTAGACGTAGGACATGAGATGAGATCTGTCTGAAAGCGCCGCCGCCGGCGCGCACGACCGCGACGTTATAAAACAAGCACAACGGTCGTGCTATTAATATCTAAGTATGGTTTAGTATGGTTCCGCTGGTGTGAGGTCCAATCTCAGTGTTGCGCCTGACGACGCGATACTTGGACTACTCGCATTTTTTTACATTTTATTTTTATAAAAAAAAACTATAATAAGAAAGTAAGATAAGATAAGAGGACGGCCACCAGCGGGCTTGTGATCTAGGGGCCACAGAACCGCAGCCGGTGGAAATGTGTCGCGTATGCGATGGAGTTTGTCACACAACGAGAATGTCAAGCACGCATATTATGGGTCTACAGAGGGGGGAACTAACCTCACTGCGTACCGTGTTAGGTGGGTACCTATACAATTCTCGGATTCTATACACTTCAGATCCCTTTCCTTATCCGAAAGCTAAAAGTATTTAGGTATGTCGGAAGCGTTACGTTACGTAGCGAACGTAACTGACTGAAGGACTGAAGGAGCGTTTCTTTGATCACCTTATGAAGGTATTATATATATCTTGTTTGTGATCTATTTGAACGACATCGATCTGTGCCTGCAATCATCCAAGCTATTATGCTTCGCCGATGACATGAAAATCTTTGCAAAAATTTCCTCGTTTGAAGATGGGTTAGCACTTCAGGCTGATCTAAATCGTCTTGATGATTATTGCCGGGCTAACAAACTCGACCTTAATCCATCAAAGTGTTAAGTTGTTACCTACACTAGGAAACGCGCAGTCCTAACCACCACTTATACCTTATCTAGTCAAACCTTGCCTAAGTGTGACACTATTCGTGACTTGGGCGTCCATCAAGATAGCAAGTTAGTTTTTGATACCCATATCGATGCCATTGTCAAAAAAGCTTCCAAACTGCTTGGGTTTATAATGCGTCTCTCTAAGTGATTAAGTCTCTTTAATGATGCTAAAACACAAAAAAATTTGTATTGCACCTTTGTCAGAAGTCAGCTAGAGTACACATCTCAGATTTGGAACCCGCGCTATCATAAGTACATCGACCGCATTGAAAACATCCCAACCCAAGGCGTTTCGACTCTGTAAAAAGTACCATTTACTACCACTTGAAGAACGACGTGAGATTGCTGACTGTCTGTATTTGTTAAAAATCTTCAATAATAACATTGACAGCCCCGAACTTTATTTTAATGTGCCGAATAAATTATTACGCCATAACCCGCCCTTACGTGTACCTCATACAGCTACAAACTATAGGCAGAATAGTTATATCACACGTGCAAGTAGACAATTTAATAGCATATGTAAGCAGCATGATTTGGATCCCTTTACGACTAGTGTGACGTCAGCCAGAAGGCGCTTTCAAGAAGAAGAAGAAGTCTCAAGTTTTTTAAGTAACCTTCATGTTGTTTATGTTTTTTTTTATTATGTTCAATATTCTTCTGTAGTGTTCAAAATTCAAAACCATTTATTTCAATTAGACCATTACAGGCACTTTTGAATGTCAAGAAACAAAACTAATCTACAGTCCCGGTCACAAGGCATAATAACTTGTGAAAGTACTGTAGTTGCCCATTCCAAAGTGTTGATCTCTATGGAGAAGAATGGGCAAGAAACTCCATGGACACTCTTTTAAATTCTAATATTTTTACAAAATTGTATTTACATCATTCATGTTGAGATTATACAAATATGTGAGAACGATGTAGAAAGACGTGCACAGTAAGAGCGTCCAGAGTAAATAAAAAGCAACATTTAATTTTAAATCTAAATAAGTTAAAAATGAACCGTGGTAGCTAAAAAAATGACCAGTCCCAACTGACAGCGCCCGTTCACGAACATGACGTATGGATCAGCCACATTCAGCTCGACCATTTTGAAGGGAGCTAAATGACCCGACACACCCGCCACCATCAGCGAGACATTTAAGTGAGCATGACACTATCAACCACCAGGGCTTCGTCAAGTCAATAATAATACATAGCACTCACATATGGGCTTAATAATTATACAATACTAGAGAATTGATTCTATACATTGCAAAGATAATCTTACAATCTTCTGCAGCTTCCACTATAGCTTCGGATACCAATCAATGAGTTTACCCCTAGTCTTGTGGAGCAGGACCAGCATTGAGCCAAGCATTTTTATAATCAATATAATCCCCCAACTTATAATATGCTTGCCTACATAGTGTGCGTTTAATACAGGATTTAAATTTCGTTTCATTCAGTTGAAGAATGTGGGGAGGTATTTTATTGTAGCATTTCAAACAGTACCCCATTAAAGATGAGTCTACTTTAGCTAACCTGAAACCTGGTTGAACTAATTGGTCCCTATTTCTAGTATTATAATTGTGTCTGTCACCTCTTTTACTAAAAATATGCAAGTTTTTCCTGACATACATGATGTTTTCATAAATATATTGACAAGGTACTGTCATGATGTTAATATCCTTAAACTGTTCCCTTAAAGAATCTCGCCTACGTAGGTTATATATGGCTCTGATGGCTCTTTTCTGCAGAATAAATATAGACTCGATGTCTGCACCCCGTCCCCAAAGTAAAATACCGTATGACATGATACTATGAAAATAACTAAAGTAGACTAGCCTCACGGTATCTACATCAGTAAACTGACGGATTTTTCTAACAGCATATGCTGCTGAACTAAGGCGTCCTGCAAGAGATGTTATATGCGGACCCCATTGTAGCTTTGAATCGAGTGTTATTCCCAAGAAAACAGTTTTTTCGACGAATTCTAGTTTCTCTTGATTCAATACTATGTCACACTCACTGTTTTTGACATTTGGTAGAGCAAATCTTATACACTTCGTTTTTTTCCCATTTAATACTAAATTATCAGCGGTAAACCAATTATGTACCTGCATTAGGGCATTATTTACGTCGTCGTCAAGATTTGTGGCACGTCTGTTTATCTTAAATATTAAAGAGGTATCGTCAGCAAACAACACCATTTGTGGTTGGTTTTTAAATAAATGGGGTAGATCATTAATATATACTAAAAAGAGGAAGGGACCTAATATCGATCCTTGTGGTACACCCATCTTTACATTTAAACCCATTGAATTGACACCATTTATTTGTACTTGCTGCTGTCTATCATTTAAATACGATTTTACTAAACTAAGCGCAAGTTTCCCTAGGCCGTAATGTTCAAGTTTCAAGAGTAGGGTTTCGTGGTTTACGCAATCAAATGCTTTTGAGAGGTTACAAAAGATCCCTATGGCATCCTGTGCTTCCTGTTCCTCAATATTAGCTGTATCTTCGTTGATTATACAGTCCAGAGGCAAATTCTCAGCCTGGGACGGGTCCTCCATTACCTCAGGCTGGATAGTGGCATGGTTGGAAACTGTCTGGCAACTACATTGACACATCATCAACTCATTTGCTGCAAGAATATGTTCCCTTATTTGGTTCTGAGAACTCACATATTTACTAGAAAGGGAACTAAGTGAGTCCTGAAGTGCCACTATTTCAGATTGCAAATGCTCAGTATCAATATTGTTTCCTAAATTGATAACATTTTTTTATTAATCTATTTAGTTTAGCATATTTTTTAATTATTTTCGACTATTGGAATGAATTAATTCATCTTCTAGGTCCCTAATTTTAGATAAAGCCTCCTCATACAAATTGCTGCAATTGCTGAAACCATCCGTGACCACCTTCAGCTGATCCCGTTCATCAACAACGTCCAAGTATTGCTGATGAAGGTCTACTAACTGCCTTTTCAAGGAAGAGTTTTTGCTGTTAACTTTGACGACTTCCACCTCACTTTCTTCTCTCTCCTGTAACAGCTGTTGGACTTGGAGCTTTGATTCTTTAATATTAATTAGTGTGTACATCATTCTGCATTTTACTGCAAACTAAACAGCTTCAGTCAACTATTCGTTTAGCCTTTATATTTGATTTTTTTAATGTAACCTTTCATTAAGTTAGGTTAATGTGTAAAGTGCGGTTTGTGCTCACATTTCATTTGAAGTTTTAGTCTGGTACTTATACGTGAGGACTTGTAATTGGCTTACTGTTGTCTATGGTTCTTTACTTTTTTATATTAAGTTTCTTTTTAGCTGTAAGTTCTCCATGCTGTAATAAATAAATAAAATAGCCTTCTTTTAGGCTAGAACAAAATGATGTTGACGGCACGGTTGGCGCAGTGGCTGAGCGATCGACTGCTGCGCTGCGTGTCGCGGGTTCGATACCCGCACGGAACAAATATTTGTATGGCGTACAGATAGTTGTTCCGGGTCTGGCTGTTTGTGTATGTGAATTGAAATGTTTGTAAACGCACCCACGATAGAGGAGAAATTCCTAATGTGGGGCAACGATCTTTTTTTCAAACAAAAAATGCGCGCCTTCAACAGTTATGTCATGGTGGTTTAATAGTCCTTTTTCGGCAAACTTAAATGGACTCAGACTGAACTCGATGCTTTGGATAGGAGAGTCCGCACATTGCTGACCGCAAACCGGTGCATCACCTACGATATCGATAATGAGACTGTACATACATCCCTCGGAATTGCGGCGTCGAGGCTTTAAACAAGGTTTTGTAAAAAGTTCCTATTTTGTATTAGAAATATGTGAAAATATAAAATGTATGTGTATTAATTAAAGTGAAAGCAACTTTTTTAATTCTTAACAATAATACGGTTAAACGAGAAATTGAACTTGAAATTATGGTTGATAACAAAGCAACCGACGTAGCAGAGCAGAGGATGGACAGTACGGAAAATACGTAGGTACTAACGTTCGAAACGGCACACTCACACAAACACGCGAATCTACGAGGCCTCTAAGCGGACATCGCGGTGCTGTCAGTCGTGAGTGCACACATATGTGTATTTCAGAAATAAAAGACTAATACAATCTAGCATGTCTGGAGTGGAGAGTTAAAAATTCTTTTAGTTTTTGTACTTTTCAAATAACTCGACAAAATAAGTAATTTCTACTTTTATATGAACAAGCATAAGTAGAAAATCTAAGTTATTCAGGTTAGCATTTTAGATTCTTAGAAGCTAAGCAGCTGCATCCGAAAATAGTAAACTTAACCTTTAAGGGTTATGTTTATATTTATACAGATATTTAAACATCTGTTTCGCATTATGCCTGCCCCCCCCCCCCCCCCCCAATAAAAAGCTGGCGACGCCCTTGATCTGTCATGAGTAATCCTTCTGTTAGTACGTAATGCAGGTACGTAGTACGTAGGCTCGCTTACAAACGAAAATGTCGCGTGCGCCGTCACTGAACACGTAATAGTACAAGTAGCAACGTTGAACTGCAGCAGGAGATGACAGGGGCGAGACAGGGATGGTGGGGGGAGAGGTTATTTTAGGAAGTGCAATCTGTTGGTCGAAAATAACGGCGACGCGCCTCGCTTGCACCCGTCATACTACGACATGCTACGCGTACGGTAGCACTTGTACGAAACACAATGATGACAACGCTGGAGCCAAGTTTAGTGAGCATACTTCCAGGGTAGGTTTTATGATACGGATTCACCCCCTTAGAGCGGGATAAAAAGTAAGTGGGTTCTATCCAGAATGAACCACCGTGAATTTCATGCAATCCTAGTAATTTTATCATAAGTTAGTTTTACCATACATGCATCCACGGACCATAATGTTGGAATGAATACCGCCGTGAATTCATGCAAGCCTAGTAGTTTTATTGATATAAGACAAACCGGCTAAAGAATCGCGTTCTCCCATACAAACGTTGCCACCCTGTTCTACCCCCTTTAGGGGTTGAATGTTGCAATCCCGAAAATCAAAACTCGTCCATTAAAATTACGTCCTAAAAGGATAATGCAAAAATGAAGACTTCTAACTCGTGTAGTGTCTGAGATTACGTGATGAGTGAGGCAGTTAGTTACTTTTTTCTTACATGTATATGTATTTACAACGTGTAAAATAGGAGCACTAATACTAATATTTATATAGCCCTAATTTATATTACAATTTAATACAGTATGAAAAAAAGAAAGTAGACCCGAAACAAGTTGGGCACAAAACAAGAAAAGTACTGAGTAAAATTACGTCAATTTATTTTCATACGAATACCTATGAATATTGATTAGGAATTACAAAATATAAATTTAATTTTATACAAATTGGTAGATAGCTAGAATGATACTCAATCAGGTGCAATCTGTTTTTTTGTGATCACTATTTGCCTATTGTCCATTCTGTCTCTCGGCTGATTTTAGGGTTGTCGCACGGATTTAGTGAAAGAAAAAGTAAAATGTCTTTTGTTCTAAAATAATAGTACATATTTGTGAACCTGGGAACTTGTACAAATATTGCTTATCACCTTAGTTGTATGCCTCTTAAATGTTATTGCTCTTTTTATACGCTGAAGATAATATTTCCATGTATTGTAGAAATAAATACTTTTATAATAAGAATTTATTTTTTATTGTACGCATTATCAAAATGACAAAATACGCACTAAAAACCATGTGAAATGTTTACAGAAAAGCACAATCAAAATACTATTTCTTATATATATTTTTAAATTAATAACTAGTGTGTGCTAAAATATACAATAAGGGTAGACAAATATCGTATTATGCATTTAATTTTGCATATGCAAACATGCGAATGCATGTAACGTGTAGTTTTTGCTTTTCTGTGTGAAAATATGTTTTGACTAATTAAATGTGACTGTTTTACCACGTGTGGAATTTAGTTCGTCACTTCTAAAGCAATTGACTGGTTCAGTAATTACCTCAATGTTAGGAACGAGGTCAAGAGTTAATCAGCAGTAGTTTGTTCAACGTTTGCGTCTAATATGAGACACGTCAACACAAACTGACACGGCATATTCATTATTAGGAAATTATTGTCCTACTGCTTATAAAATATATTATTTATAACTCGATGGTTAAACCTCACCTCGATTACCTGATCGAAATATGGCGAAGTGCTGACAAAACTCACCTTAAAAAACTACAAACATCTCAAAATAAAATTTAATAGTCTTGTTTAAATATGATTATTTAGTATATTCTCAGAAGGTTTTTAAGGAAACGAAACTCATTAATATTTATCAAATTTATAAATGTAGCACCTGCACACTATACGAAAAATAATAAATAGAGACATACATACACATAAGACATTTACAAATTCAAAAGCGCAAACGAGGCAAGCTAACTATATAATTAAAAGAGCACCGAGGACAAACCGCGGTGGAAACACTGAGGGGGCTGAACTCTATACCTAGTATACCTACGGCAATTAAGGAATCGAAATCAATTGGAACTTACAGAAGGCTATTAAAGCACCACCGGAATAATGTAAAATAATTTTAGTTTATTGCCAAGCGAAACCGTCGCTTAGAAGTGAATAAATATAATATTTTTGAGTGAAATAAAATTTCTTAAACTGTAAACCGTAATGTTGCAGCCTTTAGAAACCTGGTTATGAGTTCGGCCAGTTGTTTTTTCAGCTTACTGTGCACATCGAGATTGCTGCTCCCATAGAGGCTCAAGATTTTATTAACACATGTTGTTTATGTTACTAATTTCCCCTGACTGATGGCAAAAATGTCTATGTACGTAATCAAGTAAGTTGACCAAGTAACTCCTGTATGTAATGGTCGAAACAGTTATAACATGTCTTAGATAGGGTGATCAAATTGTCGAGGTCGCTCTGCTCGCTGTGAAAGCTTTATTTCTTTTTGGTCTTCAAATCAATTTGTCGACTAAGTATCAGCACTGTCTTTTACTGAATAACAGAACTAAAGACAATCTAACCTGTCTTTAGTGAAGGGCTTATATTTTCTTTTAGTTCCTAGACTTTTACATAACTCGACAAAATTATTAACGTCTAGTTATATATGAATAAGTGTAGTAAATATAACCCAGTGATTTAGTAAATAGGGAACGCGCCACACTTGGCTGTTGTAGGTGGGTTAAGTATCTTAAGCATTAGCAAACGCTTTCTTGATTTTCATTTTAAATTTTGGCGATATCCTCGGCAAGACAAAGTCCCGAAGATATCACTAACTTATAAAATTTTAAGTTCTCCAAAGGACTTTTACAAAAAAAATGTCCCCGCACTAAGAATTTCTTCGGTATCGTGGGTGCGTTTACAAACATTTAAACTACCATACACAAATAGCCAGAACAACTACCTGTAAGTCATACATGCAGCGCGTGGCGCCCGCGCAGCTCACTGTGTGCAGTGATGCTCAATTAAAAATACCTCGTGTTTTGGGAACGCCACGCGCCGCCGTTAATCAGACGCACGAGATGTACAGATGTTAACGTATGTCACGTGATTCAGACAACATAGTATAATTTTAATTATTAAACGTTAATTCTCACGCAAGGTTTCTGTAGCTCGTGTTGTTCAAATTAATATGCCTCAGTATAAGATGACTCTGAATGTACTTATGGAAAAACTATCGAATCAAAAGCATTTATATCAAGTAGTTCCTAAGACTTTTCAGCTTATACTGACTATTTAATACATGTGTCTTTTGAATACCGAACAAAAAAAAAATTGTTAATGACGTGGCAATGTCATCAATTACAATGTGTCCGGTCACGGACTAGCGATATTCTAAATACTTATGTAACGAGTGTTTTAATACCTATACTATTACGATACACACTTGGGTCTGATTCACTTCCCCGCTTTTTGGCAGCCATTTTGAGATATTATTCTCTATGCGTGTACAAAAAATAATCATATCTCTCAAAGTTTTGGTCTCACTGAGACGAAAATAGATTTATTCAGAGGGCAACAATATTGTCTATCGTTTAAATTAAAAAATGATGAGCATACAAAAAAAAAATGCAAATCAACGAAAGTTTTGTAAACTTTTTTTTGAAAACAAATTGTATTTTTGTTTTAAACTTAAAGTTCTAGAATATTTGTTATATAAGTACATAGAATACCGCTAGCCCGTGACGGGGCGCATTGTATATTATTTAGCCAAGAACGAAGCCATAAGTCCTGGTCGACATTATGAGAATTGTGCTACAAGAATCGTTGAGACAGTCCTATGGGTTGGTTCTCTGGAAACTTCCGTCATAATGTTGCCCGATGTAACACAGCGCCCTTGTGGAAAGGTCATTAGAATCAATTCATTTCCCAGTTGTTTGATGTGTTGGTTTTTCATAATACAAAACATATAAATCTTGAATTACAATATTTTTAATTTAGTTTCATCTGTTAGGGTTGATCTCGCCTTGTGTTAAGAATGGGCGTTCTGTCACAGGCTTTCTTACGGAATCGGAAGCGCGATAGTTCGGCTCGTGCGCGGTCATTCACTTCGTGTATTCTGAGCGCGCGTGCACTACGCGTGAGTCGCGCGGCGCGGTGCAGCTGCCACACAATATACTGCTGACCGAATTTTGGTCATGGCGGCCAATCTCAATGGAGCACACATGCAGGTAAAGTGAAATACGCAGGAGATACCTTGAGTGTACAAACACGGTACCTACCTATAATATGCTCTATCAAGTACCATAGGACGGGAATACGGCACAATGAGAGGGATCAGAGTCAGGTCACTTACTTCTAGGCCTCTAACCTCCGCCGCTTATTCATCATTCAACGTTTAAATATATGCGCATGTCGTTACTGCTCCCTTTAGCGTCACCCATGCGATGTAACGATGGAGCACGCAAAATATTGATCAAGCAGCTCTTGTTGCTCACGTCGGCGTCGTAGGCAGGTCTGCTGAAACTAATAAGAGCATGTGATGTTAAGATGTCGGGATAGTCTCAACATCGTCGTCAGCCATGTCAGTCAGTGTCAGTTACTTTACGTTTAGAGTGTGTTTTATCAACTCAATATAAGCTTTTTAATAAACTAGCTTCCGCCCGCGACCTTTGTTTGCGTGAAATGATTATAAAAATATTACTTCCCTTTTGAATTTAATTTTGTCAACAATGATATTTGGTTTTATTTGCACGGGTGGAGCCCTAAACTTTTTCAAAAAAATAAAAGCTGCCTGCATTTCCGTCAAAATCGGAACAGCCGTTTCATTTTTTTTTGTTAAATCTCTCATAACATACAGAATAATAAATTGGTAGGGGCTATTATATTAGGTACCCATTACTAACTGGGTTGTGGAGGTCAGATAGGCATTCGCGCCATGTGACATTCTGGTATTCAGCTGCATCTGGTTAGACTGGAAGCCGACCCCAACATGCTTGGCAAAAGGCTAGGAAGATCATCATAGAGTGATTGGTCATTGGGTGCAGGAATGGGTGATACTAAAGCAAATATGCGACAATTTTGACCGGGGGGTCTTCTCGAACAAAAATCCATAATTGCGACAAATCTACGCATTGCTCAGACGCTCACGTGGTAATTTTCAGGTAGCGCATAAACACTCAATAATGCGCGTTGACCGCCGAGACACGTAGACGTCGCTGCGCGCTCTTACTGGTGTCGTTGTGCAGTTGTGTCTACATGCACGTTACGCAACTTGTCACTGCGTGCTGTCCGCCCCAACCACGTTTTGACACATCAATGATTCACCTGAATATTACAGCAGGACCCATGACTGAACAGTCCGGCCGGAATCAGTCGGCAGCTGAATATCAAACAATACGTCAACAATCGTTAGTTTATTTACATAAAGCTCGTTATATTTACACAAATGAATGTTGTCGATTCAGAGATGTCACAACGGTGCCTTTAATATTCCGTGCCACCGCGTTGCGGTTGTACACACAGCGCGTCACGCTGTTGATAACGATCGGCCGCATCACGCATGTGGCGACTGGCAGTGATTACAATTAGGTTCAAGTGTGATGACGAGGATCGACACTCGGCCCTCGCTCGAGTTTCACCGACCATCGTCTCAGCTTTCCCAAAACGTGTCGAAATCATGTCAGAAGGCATCACAATGGGCTCTTCGCTCGTGCCCAATTTACCCGCAGCGAAACGACGCGGCTTGGCGGCGCGCGGCGCGGCCGTTCGGGAGAATCGGGAGGACTGTCATTACGGACGGAAACGGTGTAACAACAACCCTCAGACGAGACGAGGGTTGAACGCCTTAATAACATGACAGTAAACACTGCAAATAATTTAGAAAAGGCATAATACTTCCCAACCACGAGCCTAGCCTTGTATTGCAAGACATAAGCGGCATCTCTAGCACTAATTAGTAGCATTGTTGTAGGTCGTAGGAGGGCAGTAGCGTGCCTCATGTGCCTGTGGCCCGACCGATGGGTGCCGTTAGCCTGAGACAATACAGCGAAGATGTCGGACACGTAAATACCACGTGGCATTGATTGTATGCACGCGATCAGTGCTCACTTATATTGTGTAACTCTATTCGAGGACAGACAGTGAATATAGAGGTCAGTATTGAAAGCATATGTGCACTTACAGCCGAAACTGTTATATTTACCTGTGGAGTAGGGTGTACCTTACCTAAAGGCCAAAAAAAACTTATTTTTTGGTAATTCTTTTTTTTTCATAAATAGTAAAAGATGCTCAAATGTAAAATTTTATTTATCTAGCATGATTGTAACCCGTGCCGAACGAGCCACCGAGTTTATCTATCTTACACATAAAATAACAACAATCAACCAGGGTAACTTCTTTTTAACCGACGAAAAAAAGGAGGTACATACATAAAAAAAAAATATATACATGTCGAATTGAGAATTCGACATGTATATTTTTTTTTTTTATGTATGACCACGCATAACTTTTTACTGAGACGTCCGATTTGAAAAATTTTTTTTTCATTGGACAGGGTATATTTCAAAGTTGGTCCCATTTTAATGAGAAAAAAAAATCCGCCCCTAAGGGTGGGAAAATAGGGGGTGATTGATTTTTTTCACACTGACTTTTCAATTGTGAACAGATTCTATTTAAATTTGGCACATTTATGTAGTTCTGATGACATTTCGACGTTTTAAAGATCTGATTGTGGATGATGGAGACGGAAAACACTTGCAACTTGGAAGAGGTACTCAACAGTTTAAAGCAGCGATATATCGTGTTACAACTCATTTCATTCACGTTGACGAGAACTTTAGACCTTACTGGAGGCTGGCGCTGTCATTGAAGGTCTGACGATGGAGACGGAATGCAATTGCAAGAGGTCCGCATGGATTAACAGCAGCTATTCTGTGTTTGGGCTCCTTTTATTCACCTTAAAAAGATCTTTGAGCCAAGCTGGATAATGACTGTCATGGATGATCTAACGATGGAGACGGAAGGTATTTGCCAGGCGTCCTTAACAGTTTACAGCAGCTATATCGTGTTTGGGCTCATTTCATACATCTTGACGAGATCTTATCAGCTAGCTGGAGAATTATGGTGATAGAAGTTCTGATGATGGAGACGGAACGTTCTTTCTACCTACTTTCTACTTTTTAAGTTCTCAATAGCTCACAGCAGGTGTATTGTGTTTAGGCTCATTTCATGTACGTCGATGAGAACTGTTGATCTTGCTGGATTATGATTTTCATCGAAGCTCTGGTGGTGGAAACGGGAGACAGTTTCGAAGGGTCCCCAACAGTATAAAGCAACTTGGGCTCATTTCTTGAACTTTATTGAAAACTTTCTACCCCGGCCCTGGTTCAGTTCATGGTCCGAAGCGACAGGGAATGGGAAGCGGTTACCACCTTAAAGAGATGTCAGCAAAGCAGAGAGGCTTGCCAGCGTCACCGCCTGCCGGGGTTGCGAGTTGTTCCAAAGAGCACGGTATCTCTTTCGAACAACTCGACTCAACAAACATTTTGAGTACTTATTCGTTTGAAAGTTGCAATCAATAGAGATCCAGCAACACAGCAATCGCTTTCACTCTATTTCCTTTGCTTTCATCGGCACCACAATTCATCAGATTTTTTGGTAGGTACAACAATATCTAGAGGTCTCTTCTCAAGGACTTGATGGTGTTTCGAAATCATCGTAGTCATCTTAATATCTACTTGTTAACCTGTTTGACGGTAGAGAACATTCTTATTGGAGCACCATCCTCGAATCAACCATATTACGCATCTTTTCGCCTATCAAGGATTTTTAAATATCAATAGCAAGTAATGTAGGTTCATAATAATAGCACCCAAATATTGAGCACGAAGTAGATTTCAACAAAAAATCGACAAAAAGGAAACTAGAAAGCAAAATAATAATATTATATTTAAAAAAATGCCGAGGAATTTGGAATTTTAATAACAACCAAATATTAAATACAAATTAGACTAAGCTACAATAAATGTAATGTTAAAGAAAACCAAAAAGGGAAAAAAAAACTTTTTAACAAAAAATTGAACCGACGAAAAGTGAAAAATAAAAACCTTTTAGTCTAGGTAAGCTTCAAAGTTAAAGTATGAAATTAATTTTGAGGCGGCGCCAACATACAATGATCGACGATCAATAAAGCTGCCAACATTTCTCGTTTTACGTTATTAATTTTCTTGCTTGTTTGGCGCCGACTTAAAATTAATTTCATACTTTAACTTTGAAGCTTACCTGGACTAAAAGGTTTTTATATTTCACTTTTCGTCGGTTCAATTTTTTGTTAAAAAGTTTTTAGCGTAATTGTTTAACAGTACGGATACCAATTTTTATGTTTTAGATACACGCAGCACCAACTGTTTTTTTCCTCTTAAGCGTAATAAGTCCGATAATATCTTGAATTCATTTGACAGCCCTTTCGGTAGTCTTATTTACAAAAGAATTATTATTTTTTTAGTTTCCAGAAAACGAGCGTTATCATCCCAATAAGTTGCATCTTCCTGAAGAAAACTGTTGTCAACGCATGTCGAGATAGAAATTGTTTGCTCTTTTCTGATACAAAATTATTCCGCCTTTAGAGCCATTTTTAGTTTTCTTAATGTTTTTTTTTTTATGAATGGCATCTCGCAGTTCAACCTAGGAGGTTGTCGTTTGCTTAACCGGGCGAATCCTGTGGATGCCTTAAAAATTAAGACCTCCAGCCAGGGTAAAAACTTACAAACTAAGCCAAGACAATTACAAGCTAAGACTACACGCTAAGGGCACCCCTGTGGGGTACGAGCCTCGGCTTAGGGCGTCGCTAAGGGAGGACAGCAAGAGACAGGCTGGATCTGGGTGATATTATTTGTGGACTGATTTAAAATTACTGGCTCAGCAGCGCGGGCTGGCTCTTGCAAGGGACGGGCGGGGCTGTTACCGAGACGTCGCGACGGGCCTCGTCGGCGAGGACGGAATTAATTTTGAATGAAAATGAAACTGTTATTTAAGAGTTGAGTTTTAGAGTTGCAAACTCGACACATAGCCGTACAATAGACCAATGAGCGCTGAGATAGAACGTTGCGGTTGGTGGCGCCAGTGTCACGGCATGTCATTACAATTTGACTTACAGTCCACCGCTCTACCAACTGACATTACATTTGATAATTATTTTTATGGAAATATTTGTACGTCATAATATGGCAGGATATTATTATGCTGGAACTAATATTATAACATCTATCTATTGTACAGTGGAGACCAAAAGTCCGGAGGCAAAAATAAACCAAAACGGAACAGCTTGACGTTTAGTTTGACTTACGACCTTCTATTTTCAAGCATATAGTCGTTGTCGTCAACAAGTGATTGTAGCTCATAATTTCAACTTATAAATTAGAGTCAAGATGGCTCACCGGTTAATCGGGTTAGAACAGACGTGTGAATCAATTAGCCGTGAGTTCAAATGTTACGCAGAATTGTAGACTTTTTGTAAGTTTTTATTTGGTTGGTAGTAATGGGACAGAAATATTATATTCTTTACGTTGTTTGCTTTGTTGACACAATTAGTGAAGGTAGATCATAAAAAGTAACTAAAGAATAAAAATTTACTGAAGTAGACATGACTTTTATGAATATTTAACTTGATCGGAATTAACGTTGCCGTTGTCGATTGATTGTGTTGTTGGTTGGTGACGTGTGGCTTAATGGATAGCGGTATAATTATTATTCTCAAAACTCAAAATGCAGGCAAATATTTATATTGAGGCGAGGGCGACTATTATTGCACTGCATAGAAGTGGTTTTAATGGAAAACAAATATCTGATAAAACCGGACTAAATGTGAGTATTCTATTTATGAATTATAACCTAAACTTGTATTTGATATTTGCCTAATAATAATCTTAGGCATAAGGATTAATCCGGTTGGAGTGTACGAAACGGGGCACTGAGGAAAAAACACTTAAAAAACTTTTGATGAAATTTTCAAGGTAATAATACTTTTTATGATTTTATCGTATGGGGGACATCAAAAACAACAACTTTTTCGGGATTTTTTTTTGTGAGGTAATGACCGCTGAGATAGAAGGTACCGGGACCCGACGGGATGTGGGAGGACAAGGGTAGGCAAACACTGGGGGACACTCAACGTGACCTTCACTTCGAGGTCAAAGACCTTGGTCGCAAGGTCAATGACCTGGACTTCAAGGTCATAGTATGAAAATGACAGAAAATACCGGAGAACACTTGAGGTCAGTGACCTTGAGCCTAAGGTCGTTGACCTTGACCTTAAGGTCAAAATATGAACACGAGAGAAAACGCGAGGGGACACTCAAAATTAATAACTTTGACCTTGACCTCGAGGTCAAGGTCAAATTAATTCAAGAGCGAGCGAAGCGAGCTCGGAATTTTCGGCACCCTGACACGGACAGGTTAGGTTCGAAGGGGATGACGGGGACTAAAGTGAGCGAGCGAAGCGAGCGAACGAAGCCTCCGTCATCCCCTTCGTGTTAGGTTTTTCTTGCGTTTTTATGAATTTGACCTTTGACCTTGACCCCAAGGTAATTGACCTAGAGCGTTCCCGGCATTTCCTGCGTTTTAATAAATTTGACCTTTTACCCTGAGGTCAAGGTCATCGACCTTAAGGGCCCCCGGCCTTTCCGGTGTTTTTTTTATAAATTTGACCTTCAGGTCAAGGTCATTGACCTTGGGTCAAGGTCATCGATCTTAAGGGTTCCCGGCATTTCCGGTATTTTTTATAAACTGATCTTTGACCTTGAGGTCAAGGTCATTGATCTTGGGGTCAAGGCCGTTGACCTTAAGGTCGTCCCCGGGTGTTTCCCCCACCCTAATACTCCCACATTCCACCGGATCCCGAAGGCTTGATTAGGCGTTGTTTTTAGGTAAAATTTTTCTAAGTCTTTTTTTCATAATGCCCCGTTTCGTATACCATGACCGAGATAATAGTTATTGCAAAGGTGGGAGTCACCGGAGGTCATAAGAGGAGTATCCAACAATTAAAAACACATTGCTTGGAGGTGTGGGAAAATTAAAGAGGAACCGAAATATGTGCTAATATTGTAGCGTCTATGCGCAAATGTTTACTTGACTGCATTGAAAATAATGGAGGATATAATATACTAAATATTAATATCTAGATGTTTTTGTTTTAATTATTAGACGGTGTAAGTGTAACTAAATATTGAGTAATATTAACAAATGCGTAATTATTTAATGATCTGAAATTGGGGTTAAGTTTCAATCTTCTTTTCGTTAAGAAAATGAACTCTTAAGCTATAACCTCAATTCATTCATTGTGACGTTACATAAAAAAGATTTCCTTAAAGTATAAATGTATAATCATAAATTTTAGTTTTCATTAAAATCTGCTGAATAAATTCACCTAAAGAAATTCAAATGTTTACGAGCCGATATTTAAAATAAGTGGGTATCAACAGTTACATTTGTGTTATTAGAATATCATTTTCTTGATAAGTTAATATGAGTTGTCTTAGTGGGAATACCACAAAAAAGAAGTGTTAAAAAGTTACAAGTGAATTTCTTTTATCTAGGTTGGAATGAAAAACGATTTTATTATCATTCAGCACGACTTTTTGGGCTAATTTTAGCAATGAAATGTAACGAGAGGTGTCGCCGCTATAACGCGTATTCTAGATGCAACAGAGATAATAATATGATGTTATTTCGCGTAGTGCGAGTACAGTTTATTGATGTGTGTTATCTGTTGAATGAGCCATCACTCATGCACACGAACACACACGCACACGCAGTGACTGTATTGTGCTCGCGCAGTACATAGCAATTTAATCCTTCGCGCGCTGCCACAGTTTTGATCGTTTACTGTACCATATTCTTACAAATAAACATTTTTAATTTGATATTTCATGCTTCTTACATTCATGTTAGTTGTATTCTAGACATTTCTTAAACATTATATTTAGTACCCGAGTCCCGATGTTATCTACCCGCATTTTTCCCAAGCGATAATCTTTTCTGCGACGCGCGGCAAGCGTTCTGGCAAGCGTGACCGTCGCTAAATGTAAGTCCTGTGAGTCAGCCTAACTGGTAATTACAATATTAATTGTCACAATTGTATAATTGTAGACAGCCTGGACACACTGACCAAGTCCATAGTACTGTAGTGTTTAAAGGTTTAAAGGGTTTTCTAGTTAATTAAAGCACTTAGAATAGTTTAAAGAATATATTTTTTAAATCATTTTAATTTCCATGTCTTCTAGCAAAGCTGTCAACCTATTCTATCTATAAAACGACCTGAGTATTTGAACATTGTCTTTTAACAGCCAGTATTGCTTTAGTTATAAAACCTCTTACATGAGCTACGCCCACCCTTATGAATAAAAGGATCAACGTATATCTTAAGTGAAACTTAACTTTTATTCATTAAGTTCGAATACTCAAGGGCTCCTGCTTATCCCTAAACCAGCATTCCTACCTACGGGGGAATATAAAATAGGCACGCCTCTGGAGAGGTAATTTCAATACGATGACCGGTATAAAATAGTTTGTCACTCCATTTAGAGTTATAATAGTTATACATTAACTTGTGCTAACGTGCACTTAACAAATCTTAAATCAATGTATTGAAACTTTGTCGCAGCAAAACCCCGAAAAGCAACGATACGTACCCCTAAACAAATATATGATAAGCTCATATATACCCAGATGGGGTTGAAAAATAAAATAAAACTGTACATCATAATCTTTAACTCCATCGGACGCGATTGAGTCTCAAGGAAGAAAAAGAGGATAAGGTCCAATTTACCTATAACTCTATCCATTCCAGGTTATTCATTACATTCAATAAAAAAATTAAACATTAGCAGTCCATATTGACTGAACTGTCGGACTTCAACCATCAGCTTTACCAAATGTGTCAACTCAACACACTTTACCAAGGCTATGCCTCTATTGTAAAGTTGGTTTCACTGAAGATTGAGTGTTGTTCCTCCACCAAATGTAGTGTTTAAAGGTTTAAAAGGTTTTCTAGTTAATTAAAGCACTTAGAATAGTTTAAAGAATATATTTTTTAAATCATTTTAATTTCCATGTCTTCTAGCAAAGCTGTCAACCTATTCTATCTATAAAACGACCTGAGTATTTGAACATTGTCTTTTAACAGCCAGTATTGCTTTAGTTATAAAACCTCTTACAGTACTGTAATAACCTCCATGTTCTGTGCAATATATCTGTCATTATAACTCATCTGAATAAGTTGTCTCTCTTCAGAAAAATAGCAAAAATAACAGATTTCATACCATGAACAATATAAATACTTGCTACGTCTGCAAGCTATGTATCTTACGGCACTGGGTTGACTTCAAACTAATAAAGAAAACAACTTACAGTTGGGAAATGACATGTTCAAAGTTTCAGAAGTTAACGAAATTAGTAAGCTTGATTTTTATACCCCAAAGCAAAGGTTTTGTATCTAAAGCTTCTGGTCGTCGTATCCACGGTGAGCAGAAGTGAAGTTGTGCCGTGTACGGGAATTATTACGGTATCCTTGTAAATACAGGCGAGTTGTTCCGGCGCGCGGCGTGTCCCACGTCGCCGCACGCCCGTCCGCGCCCCGCTCTACTCAGATATAAATAGGCCGTTGGAGTGCGTTGACTTGCTCCTCAATCCTTTTGATGTCAAACCGATATTTTAGCTTCCGCTAAATGGATCCCTGCCGAAACTTCCACGTTTTGATGAGAATTATTCAATTAGTTTTTTTATTCATTAATTTTGAGGCATTTTCATGATAAGGGCTCCAGTAAAAAGCGTAAGAGGCTATCACTATTTTTATATAAATTTTTTCGTTTATTCATTTCTATACATATTTTTTATATGTCTACATATTCTTAAAAAAAAACAACAAAAAAATACATTTAGTATCTTTATTCATTTGTTACACTTAATAAATACATTTTTAAATATTTCTTAACAAAAAAACATTTAAAAATATAAAAATAGGTCTCCGCCGGTATCGGGAGCAGGGTCCAAGCTACCGGTGGTTAGGGCTCCAGAGACAGGAACCTCCTCACAATGCGGGCCGTATCGAGGAGTACTGCCTTCTGAATCAGGCCCTTAATCCAACCGCCTAAGGAGAGCTTCGAGAGATGGTCGTCGATGCTTTTGGCCATCAGGCCATTGGCCGTAACTACTATCGGCACAATGACAGCCGAGCGCACATTCCACATATCGACAACCTCGTGTGCCATGTCAAGATATTTGAGTTGCTTCTCTTTCTCAGCTTTCACGAGGTTCTTGTCATGTGGGATGGTAACATCGATTATCATTGCGCGGCGCGCTGATCGGTCTATCACCACTATGTCAGGCTTATTGCCGACAATAGTCCTGTCAGTAATGATAGACCGATCCCAGTACAGTATGTCATGGTCTTTCTCGAGAACTGGGTCGGGCACATAGTTGCTGGTGAATAATCTTGGCTACTTGGTTGTGCCTGTGCAAGTACTCGCCGTTAGCTAGACGAAAACAACCAGAAATAATATGTCTGATGGATTCACCCGGACGGTGGCATGCCCGAAACACGTCAACTGTCCCGTCCTTCATAATATATTTCCGGTAGTTGTACGTCAGCATAACTTCGTCCATAATCGCACAGACAAAACCTTCAGTTTCCCCAAAGAGGTCACCGAATCGTAGCCAGGACACGGATGCTATAAAATCTACATCGGGCCCGTGGAGAACCCTGTAGAAGCGCCCGTGAAGCTCCTTGTCTTGCCATACTTTCTTGCGGTCATCGGTAGTAAGTACCACAGATTTGCGCCAGTTCTCTTTAGCCATGGATAGCGGGGTGAGTCCCTTGTCCACTGCGACCACATCTCGGTGCATACCCATCTCGGCTTTTAAAAAATATTCCATGATAATGAACACCTCTCGGTTATGGAGGGTCTTCGCGTTTAAAAGGCCTCGACCCCCGCACTTCCGAGGGATATACAGTCTCATTACCGATGATCTTGGGTGATGCATCCGGTTTGCGGTCAGCAGTGTACGGACTCTCCTATCCAGGGTATCAAGTTCAGTCTGAGTCCATTTAAATATGCCGAAAGAGTACATTAAAACCGGCATGACCCAACTATTGAAGGCGCGCACCTTGTTCCCGCCGGACAGAAGGCTATTTAATACCTTCTTCAGGCGACCAAAGAAACGCTCCTTCAACAATTGCTTCATGTCAGCTACATTAATGCCTAACGCTTCCGACATACCCAAATACTTATAGCTTTCGGATGAGGAAAGGGATCTGAGGTGTATGGAATGCGAGAGTTGAATTCCCTCGGATTCCATAATCTCCCCTCGTTTCACATACATGACTGCACATTTGTCCACACCAAAATCCATCCTGATGGCGTTACTAAAAGTTTCAGTTACTTTCAGTAGCTCCATCAGTCGGAATTTGTTGGGGGCAAAGAGTTTCAGATCATCCATGTAAAGGAGGTGAGATATGACCTGACCACCTCTTCTCAACCGATAGCCTAGACCTGAATCCTCCAGCAATGTGCTTAGATGATTCAGGGCTAGACAGAACCAAAGTGGACTCAAACTGTCGCCCTGAAATATTCCCCGTTTGATCCATACAGGCTCATCACATTATTATATTTATTTATATTTTTATGTGCCCTCTGTAACATATTTGGGATGCCCTAAAGTTATTATTACAGCCTACTGGCTGTTAGTAGTCGTAACGGCCTGTGCGTATGGTTATAGCTTCATGCTGTCGCCGATTGTGCGACAGGTGCGTGTCGACGCACCGGAGACGCGCGTCAAGTGGTCTCCTCGTCGCGTCGCCCGCATCGCGCGCCCCTCACTCTCACGCTCATCGGCCGGTTGCTCGGCTGTAAACACCTATACGTTTGCTCTTACAGTAAACATGGTAACATGTAGATTTAGTATTCCCAAACCTGAACCACACCTTCACGTTTGTGAGTTCAGCTTGGAAGTGTAATGATAATGAACCACGCTATAATGGAGGAAGTCTGACTGAACAAACTCTCTCTCAGACTCGCTATAGATAGTGACGGCTGTACTTACAGACGTTATAAGACTGCACGTTGTGTTAGTAGAGTCAAGGTTGACGGAGCAAGTACCACATGCAATAACAAATCAATGCCTAAGTCTTGACTGCTTGTTCCCGCTAAGTGTTGACAAAGCGAAAAGACACCCAGGTGTGCCGCCTCGCCAGTCGAAGTCCTTCAAGTGTCGCTGTCTCCGGTGTTGCGTGTTGCGTGTCGCGTTGCACTGTCGTCGGTCTCGACAATCGTGACTCGCCGCGCGCACTGATGCAACACGTGCGCGTCCTGTGTATGCGCGTACCCTTCGCGTATCGGTATACATATGTAGGTAAAAATACGCCCGTCTGTGTTCCCCTAACTAGCTGAGAATACCCATGATACACCCACCATTATTGTTTTATGTTAAATTAATTTTTAACGTTCTGGGGTTTGACCAGAGACTTTTGGCTTACCTTGTGTCACGAATGTCAACAGTTTTCTATTATTATAAAACAAAACAGACACTAAAAAACTTTTTAACAAAAAATTGAACCGACGAAAAGTGAAAAATAAAAACCCTTTAATCTAGCTAAGCTCCAAAGTTAAAGTATGAGATTAATTTCAAGTCGGCGCCAAACAAACTATTTATTGATTTTCATAACGTAACATGGTAAACGTTGACAACTTGATTGATCGTCGATCATTGTTTGTTGGCGCCGCCTCAAAATTAATCTCATACTTTAACTTTGGAGCTTAGCTAGATTAAAGGGTTTTTATTTTTCACTTTTCGTCGGTTCAATTTTTTGTTAAAAAGTTTTTGAAATGAAATGAAATGAAATTTATTTGCTATGAATGTAGGTACAGAAATATGGTGTTGAGTAAGAGAAGGATCCAATACATTCTACCGTGAGGCATGCAACATTATTATATTAGAATTAATTACGAAATTAATTAAATAAACAAAATAAAAGAAACAAATATTTAACTAATGTCAAGTGATAACAATCATCAATAAAATATAAATCATTCAAATTGTAAATTCATTAAGTATTAAACAATGTCAAAAAAATAAATTAATCATGAGTCAATAATAAAATGTTAATAATAAGTTAATAATTAGTCATCAATACAATGTCAATAATAAGTTAAATATACAATGTCAATAGCAAGTTATTAATTAGTAAATAATACAATCAAAATATAAATTAAGTTAATCTTCAGGAAAATCATTGTTAATAAATAATCATATGGATTTGTCATTCAAAAATTCATCTATTGTATAATAACATTTTTTAACTAGCAATTTATTTAATTTAGTTTTAAATATTTGTAGTGTACAATTTTTTATATCATCAGGTATTTTATTGTATACCACGGGTCCCATATGCATAATATTTTTTTTCAGCAGTGCTGTTTTAAATTTGCCTGTATATAAAAGATTTTTATACTGAGATCTTATTAATGTTGGCCTTGTTGAGTGATCAATGTTTGAACAAAATAAATTTTGATTACTCTTTACAAATAGTGCCATTTTCAAAATATAGAGCGATGGAAAGGTTAATAAGTTATGGGATTTAAACATAGGAACGCAGCTGTCTGTTGAATTTAATCCGGTCATTGATCTAATACAATATTTTTGGGCTCTGAAAATCCTTTCTCTCTCACTGCAATAACCCCAAAAAACTACTCTCGTATCTTAGAACAGAAACGACTAAACCATGATAAGCTGTAATAATCGTGTCAGTGTTAACTTTTTTTGTCAAATTATATAATATGTATGCAGATTTGCTTAATTTCTTGCAGATCTCCTGGGCCTGTGGTTTCCATGTCAGTTGATTGTCAATTAGTATACCTAAAAATTTTGCGACATTTGTATTGTCTACTATTTGACCATTGTATGCAATAGTCAAAGCGTCAGGACGTAAACGCTGGTAAAACTGCATTACTTTTGTTTTTTTCAAATTAATTATTAAATTATTGTTCGAAAGCCAAATTATTATGTTTTTTAATGTGTCATTAATATTTTTTTCACAATCCGCTTTATGTGTACATTTAACTATAGCCGTGCTGTCATCAGCAAATAATATCATCGGCTGTTGAATTTGTCTAGGCAAGTCATTAATATAGAGCAAAAACAATAAGGGTCCAACAACGGTGCCCTGTGGTACACCGAATTTGACTTCCCTACTTTCCGATAAATATTTATATTGTATTTTACTGTTGAGGCTTATCCTAGTGATTTCTGTTTGTTGATTGCGTTTACTTAGGTAAGATTCAATAAGTCTCAAGACGTTACCTCTAATACCGTACCTGTCAAGTTTGTGTAGAAGAATGTCATGTTTAACGTAGTCAAAGGCTTTAGTCATGTCAGTATATATTGCAAAAACAGGTGTGTTATTGTCAATATTCAACAATATGTTATGTAGCAAATCGTAAATAGCCATGTTTATATTTTTATTTTTTCTAAAACCTTTCTGCTCATTGCAAAGGATATTATATTTATTTAAGAAAGAAGTTACAGATTCATATATCAGTTTCTCCAGTATTTTAGAAAATACAGAAGTAAGAGCTATCGGTCTATAATTTGACATTTCTTCTTTATTGTCTTTTTTATGTATAGGTATTACAATAGTAGTTTTTAGGCTATCTGGAAATGTGCCATGGCTTATGCACAGATTCATTATGTGAAATTTTATTTTACTCTTTTTGGTTTTCTCTTACAACAAATTTGTTGATGAAAACTTTTATACAAATTAGATTAAGTAAAGCAATTTACTTAATCTAATTTGTATAAAAGTTTTGACTGTTATTCAAATTCCAAATTTTTCGGCTTTTTAAAACAAAATATTGTCTTTTGCTATCTAATTTCCTTTTTCGTCGATTTATATATATATATAAATATATATACTTCGACACAACTAAATATTTGGTAGCTATTATTTTGAACCCACATTAGTTGCTTTTGATATTTAATAACAATCCTTGATAGGCGAACAGACGCGTAAGATGAAGGATTCGGGGGCTTCGATAAGAGTGTTCCTTAGCGTCAAACAGGTTGACAAGTAGGTACTAAGATGACTACCATGAATTCGAAACACTATCGAGTCTTTGGGAATAGACCTCCAGAAATTCTAGTACCTACCAAAAACCTGAAGAATTATGTTATCAATAAAAGCAAAGGAAATAGAGTGATAGCAATGACTGTGTTGATAGACCTCGATTGGTTGCAATTTTCAAAAGAACACGTACTAGAAATGTTTTTGAACGCATGATGTTGCCCCTAATTCTAAGCTGTTCCGTCAATTTACAAAAACTTCAAGGGACGACCCTCGATAAAGCAAGAATTGACCTGGGACTACATTTTATTAGCATCATTATCAAATTTTGAACCAAATAAGGTGTTAATCCACATGATGAGCGCGCTGACTGAAATGCAGCTACTGAAAGGTTAACCCACTATGCACTGCACATATACAGATATTTAATTCTTGCAGTAATGGCTAAAACATACTTATTATGTTTTTTTCAAAAAATTTACAAGCATAACCCAGTAAGGTCTACAGTTTTTAATAAAGTTCAAGAAATAAGCCCAAGTGGCGTTATACTGTAGGGGACCTCTTGTAACTGACTTCCATTTCCACTGCCATAGCTTTGATGACAATCATACTCCAGCAAGGCATCAACAGTTCTCATCGACGTACATGACATGAGCCTAAACACAACACAGCTGCTGTAAACTATTGAGAATGTCTAGTAAATACTACCCATCTCCATCATCAGACCTTCCATGACCGTAATTCTCCAGCTAGGTCTAAAGATAACGTCAAGGTGCATTAAATGAGCCCAAACACGATATAGCTGGTGTAAACTGTTGAGAACGTCTTGCAAATACCTTCCGTCTCCATCGTCAGATCTTCAGTGACAGTAATTATCCAGATTGGCTCAGTCCTCATCAAGGTCAATAAAACGAGCCCAAACACAATATTGCGGCTGTAAATTGATAAGAACCTCTTTCAAAAGCCTTCCGTCTCCATCGTCAGACCTTCAATGACAGCTTTATTCTCCAGCTAGGTCTAAAGTTGTCGTCAACGTGCATGAAATGAGTTTAAACACGATATATCGCTGCTTTAAACTGTTGAGGACCTCTTGCAAAATGCAAGTATTTCCTGTCTCCGTCATCCATCATCAGGTCATTTTGACGCCGTATTATCATCAGAACTACTGTGTTTCAATTTTAAACAAAATGGGTTCACAATTGCAAATTTAGTATAAAAAAAAATCAACCCCTATTTTTCCACCCTTAGGGGCGGATTTTTTTTTTCAATTTAAAATGGGACCAACTTTGAAATATACTCTCTCCAATGAAAAAAGAATGTTTTAAATCGGACGTTACAGTAAAAAGTTATGCGTGGTCATACATAAAAAATAAAAAATAAATATACATGTCGAATCGAGAACCTCCTTTTTTTCGTCGGTTAAAAATAGACACTCACTTAGTTTTAAGGCACAAAATAATGATCTTTGAGTTTTTGACATTGGACATTGAATCTCAAATACTTATATTATAAAAGCAAAACTGAGTTTGTTTGGTACGTCTTCACGCCTAATAGGCTAAACCGATTTTGATGAATTTTGGTACAGAGATAGTTGGGACCCTGGAGACGGACATAGGTTTTTTTTAAAAAAAGATTGAGATATGAGGGAGAAAGAGGGAAGAAAAGGGAAAACTTAGCATTGCTATTACAATAAATAAGGCGCAAGGGCAAAACTACAGGTAGCAGGTACCTGTAAATCAGGAAAGGTGAACTGTGTTACCCCAAATTTAACGCGAGCGAAGCCGCGGGCAAAAGCCAGTCTATTATACAATCTCGTATTGTATTAGCTGTACATGAGTAATATAGGTGTTTAGGTGTAAAATGCTATCACAGCGTGCAGTGGTCTAGAACTATATAGGTGGTATCTACTTTAAATATATCAATATGGAGCGCTATAATCACTAGCAACACTCGAACTTAATGTTAACAAATCCAGGTCTACTTTTATTGCGAGTATAAACATATCTGTGAGGTGTTTTGGCCGAGGTGATTGACAAAGGTGCACAACAACAATAACAGCATGGAATGTATTCGTGGCAGCAGTAAGTGGGTCACCGCACCAGCGCGCCACAGTGCCACCGCGCCGGCACGCGGCATCGGCATCGCTCTCCGGTGCAGTGTGATACTGATTGCGTTGGTGACGCAGCGGAGCGGTGCGGAGCGGCGCGGCGCGACACGCTGGCTAGATGGATGGCCGCAAATGGCTTTTTAATCTGCAAGCGATCGCACCGCGTCGCGACGCGGATGAACGACGTGCGACGTGATGCTCACAGATCACTCCCGCCCCCGCAGCCCCCGCAGCCCCCACCCCCCACACACTGGCTGTCTCAGCGCTACACTCTGTTACGTAGGATTCGCATGTCTCGCTGACGACTGTTCTTCCTTTGCATTTCGTTATTTAATTTTTTTTTGCAAAAAAAATCGTTATTTCAGCCTATTTAGTTGTGGTATGATGTCATCTCACAAAAAATCTTAACGAGTATTGATTTTGCATTGCCACTGAAAGATGTAAGCATATCACCCATATTATATTATAGAAGATAACTCATAAACTACTAAATCAGCCCACAATTGGCGGAGAAATCGCGTAACAAACATACAAAAAAACAGTTGAATTGAAAAAATTAAAACGAGTTTGGTAGTAAATTCCATAGATTCTTATGTCACGACCCGATGTCATTTACGTTACTCTAAATGTGTGTCTAGAAACTTAGCACAATATGGCTCGCTTCGTCACTCTTAATGAGTGCTTTGTATGATGTGTTCTGTTATTACTAATCAAGGCAGGCTCTTTTTGTATTATTAAGGATTCTGAAACGCCACCATCTCCCCTTAATCCTGACATATTGCTCAACTTGAAAACTAACTTTAGCCATTTTAAGGCTTTCCAAGCTCGTAAACTGGGTAACTTCGTAAAAAAACAATTTGATTAAATTCAGCGACCGCCTCGTTCGAGTGTCATCGTCCATCATTAAGTAAGTCCTGGTTATCCTTGGGAACTTCGATTTGCGACGAAACAATGGAGTCAAAACATTTAGTTACTATATAACCCCCGATAAAAACAAACCGTATACCGTAACCAATATCTTTTGACTGCGCAGACTTAGAGGGTTGATTTTCACAGCACAAAGAGCCACAGATATAGTATTAATTTTATTTTCAACTCGAAACCTGTAACGAGGGGTAGAATAAGTTTGAAGTGTGTATCTGTGCGTTTGTCTGTGGCATCGAAGCTCCTGAACGGGTGGATCAGATGGTGTATTTTTTATTTCAAAAGGTGTTTTAATCGAGTGTTCTCCTACTATATTTCTAACTATATTATTTCAAAAAATCTGCTCAGGCATTTGAAGATCTTCATCTCTTTTCGGATGAAAAATATATTACCTCCCGTTTGTCAATGATATTACAAAAGAATGATAATCTTGACCTCTGCGCAGGCATCATCTGCTGATGATGCCGCGCCCGCTCGCATGATATCGAAAAAAAGTAAAAAGTATCCTGTGTGTTATTCCAGACTATAATCTACCTCTGTGCCAAATTTCATCAAGATCCGTTCAGCCGTTTTCCGTGAAAGAGTAACAAATCGGCGTGTAGCTACTCCGTAACTCCCGTCGCGGTGTCGCAGCTCTCGCTCAGTGTGACGCGCTCACTGGCGGCTGCTGCGCATGATGTGCAAGTCGGCGTGTAGCTACTCCGTAACTCCCGTCGCGGTGTCGCAGCTCTCGCTCGCGGCGCTCACTGGCGGCTGCTGCGCATGATGTGCAAGTCGGCGTGTAGCGACTCCGCAACTCCCGTCGCGGTGTCGCAGCTCTCGCTCGCGGCGCTCACTGGCGGCTGCTGCGCATGATGTGCAAGTCGGCGTGTAGCTACTCCGTAACTCCCGTCGCGGTGTCGCAGCTCTCGCTCAGTGTGACGCGCTCACTGGCGGCTGCTGCGCATAATGTGCAAGTCGGCGTGTAGCTACTCCGTAACTCCCGTCGCGGTGTCGCAGCTCTCGCTCAGTGTGACCCGCTCACTGGCGGCTGCTGCGCATGCTGTGCAAGTCGGCGTGTAGCTACTCCGTAACTCCCGTCGCGGTGTCGCAGCTCTCGCTCGCGGCGCTCACTGGCGGCTGCTGCGCATGATGTGCAAGTCGGCGTGTAGCTACTCCGCAACTCCCGTCGCGGTGTCGCAGCTCTCGCTCGCGGCGCTCACTGGCGGCTGCTGCGCATGATGTGCAAGTCGGCGTGTAGCTACTCCGTAACTCCCGTCGCGGTGTCGCAGCTCTCGCTCGCGGCGCTCACTGGCGGCTGCTGCGCATGATGTGCAAGTCGGCGTGTAGCTACTCCGTAACTCCCGTCGCGGTGTCGCAGCTCTCGCTCAGTGTGACGCGCTCACTGGCGGCTGCTGCGCATGATGTGCAAGTCGGCGTGTAGCTACTCCGTAACTCCCGTCGCGGTGTCGCAGCTCTCGCTCAGTGTGACGCGCTCACTGGCGGCTGCTGTGCATGATGTGCAAGTCGGCGTGTAGCTACTCCGTAACTACCGTCGCGGTGTCGCAGCTCTCGCTCAGTGTGACGCGCTCACTGGCGGCTGCTGTGCATGATGTGCAAGTCGGCGTGTAGCTACTCCGTAACTACCGTCGCGGTGTCGCAGCTCTCGCTCGCGGCGCTCACTGGCGGCGCGACGGGAGTTACGGAGTAGCTACACGCTGACTTGCACATCATGCGCAGCAGCCGCCAGTGAGCGCCGCGAGCGAGAGCTGCGACACCGCGACGGGAGTCACGGAGTAGCTTCACGCCGACTTGCACATCATGCGCAGCAGCCGCCAGTGAGCGCCGCGAGCGAGAGCTGCGACACCGCGACGGGAGTTACGGAGTAGCTACACGCCGACTTGCACATCATGCGCAGCAGCCGCCAGTGAGCGCGTCACACTGAGCGAGAGCTGCGACACCGCGACGGGAGTTACGGAGTAGCTACACGCCGACTTGCACATTATGCGCAGCAGCCGCCAGTGAGCGCGTCACACTGAGCGAGAGCTGCGACACCGCGACGGGAGTTACGGAGTAGCTACACGCCGACTTGCACATCATGCGCAGCAGCCGCCAGTGAGCGCGTCACACTGAGCGAGAGCTGCGACACCGCGACGGTAGTTACGGAGTAGCTACACGCCGACTTGCACATCATGCACAGCAGCCGCCAGTGAGCGCGTCACACTGAGCGAGAGCTGCGACACCGCGACGGGAGTTACGGAGTAGCTACACGCCGACTTGCACATCATGCGCAGCAGCCGCCAGTGAGCGCCGCGAGCGAGAGCTGCGACACCGCGACGGGAGTTACGGAGTAGCTTCACGCCGACTTGCACATCATGCACAGCAGCCGCCAGTGAGCGCCGCGAGCGAGAGCTGCGACACCGCGACGGGAGTTACGGAGTAGCTACACGCCGACTTGCACATCATGCGCAGCAGCCGCCAGTGAGCGCCGCGAGCGAGAGCTGCGACACCGCGACGGGAGTTACGGAGTAGCTTCACGCCGACTTGCACATCATGCACAGCAGCCGCCAGTGAGCGCCGCGAGCGAGAGCTGCGACACCGCGACGGGAGTTACGGAGTAGCTACACGCCGACTTGCACATCATGCGCAGCAGCCGCCAGTGAGCGCCGCGAGCGAGAGCTGCGACACCGCGACGGGAGTTACGGAGTAGCTTCACGCCGACTTGCACATCATGCGCAGCAGCCGCCAGTGAGCGCGTCACACTGAGCGAGAGCTGCGACACCGCGACGGGAGTCACGGAGTAGCTACACGCCGACTTGCACACCATGCGCAGCGTGTCGCTGCGTTCATTTAAGCAGCGAGAACACATACTTATTACTCTGATCTCATCACGCCATAGTGTAATTCATGTGTTACAAGGAATTGGGTCATATACCATATAATATGACATCATATCATCTTAAGCTAAAGTTTTATTATATGTTCTTTCTTTTTCGTGTGGTTAGAGCCTAGCCAATATAAAACAATGAACAGGAATAGATTGAATTGAAATAAAGTTTATAAACGAGTTCTGTACCAGCACCCTTGATGTTTTCATGTTATATTGTTGAAACTAGAAATCATTATTTGCAGGTTTTATCTGTTTTATTTTCGTTTAAAAACTATAATACAGGACATTGCTTGCATTGTATTTCTCTATCATTAGTAAACTCTTATAAGATCTTATTTATATAGCGCACTAGCGGCGGAATACACACATTTCAAATCGACAAAAAATGTGGTTCTAATCAAACCATAACAAGTAACAACGCAAATTAGGTATTTTTCATGGCTCCAACAAAATCACAAACTTTTATAAAAAGTCTTTCAATTTAGGGTTATTACAAACGCTTTTCCGTAACAATGACAATGCGCGGTTCTCTTGATTGAACATTTTAAAAGTGGCTGTTTCTCGCAGTGTGCATAGTCGCATTTGCTTACTGTTTTCACGCAGCAAACCCTACATGTTTGAGCTGCTCAGGTAAAAATAATATAACAGGCAACATTTGGAACAATGTGTGACGAGAATATGTCTAGTATTATGAAGAGTTAAGATAGGCTTAGACTTAGAACCAAAAGTAGACTGACACAAAATGTTTCTGTTACGTAAACCCTGGCGCGGTTTAGTAAGTTTGTGAGGCGCAGCAGCCGATAAATAGAACGTTGAAAGCTAATAAAGCGGTGGTTGAGGGAGTTGTAGCGCTTTACAGCGCGGTGAGAGCGCTCAGCCCCGACGGCGACGGCGACGGCGACGAGACGCGGCCGAGCCTAGCTCTCTTCGCCGAACACAAACATACAGAAGGGAAAATACAAACAGCGCAGTGGATGAAACGGTTCAAGGCTCGCCAACTGTATTTGTATGGCTTGCGACTCGAACGATTTCGTACGAGTGAACCTTCTGTGCGTTCTTATGTTGTGTCATAAGCAGGCATCTATCCCTCTGCTACATTACACTTCAATGCTTGCCATATTCTTACTGAAACAGTCTTGCTAAACTAAACCAATATTTAGTGGCTTTCAGGGATTTTGTGCGATAGTTCTTTTTTGAAGTAAGTACATATTTGTTCGGGTAGCCGGTCTGACGTTATCTATGAGCGAGTTCTTTAGCTAAAGAAAATATGATCTGAAATTTTATTTTTCTTTACTCTCTATCGATTCCAGTTTCACCAATATGTTCTTAAACCATAAAGAGCCAAGTACGTTTGTTGTCGTTTAGTGTTCATAACAGGTTGGTATAAAGTATAGGTACTGTAGTTTCGTAGGACAAGAGTGACAATGGCATGAGTCTCCCAGAGCGCGCACTAAAACAGTAAACAGCTCGGCGCACCTTACTGCTGCTCTCTTGTAGAGTAGACAGCCACACGACAACGTGGCTGTCTACCGTGCAACAACACTAATAACTTGGACGTCCCGCCTACACCAATCTTCTTAAAAAGTAATTATAAAGCCAGTCTATAATGAAAGGCAAAAAAGACATGTAATTATAGGTCAGTAGCTTTAATTTCAGTCTTCACCAAGGTTTTAGAAAAAAATATTTAGGAGACAGTTCTTAAGGGGCTCAGAGAATCTCATAGTGGCATGGTGGCATGGAGAGAGCGACTGCCGAAACCCCGTGCAGGGCACGCCACAATAGTGGCGGTAAGGCGGTCCCTCTTTGAAGAGTGGCTGGAGAGGTGCCATGGCGTCCTCACCTACCGCCTGACGCAGGTCCTCACCGGACATGGAAGTTTCAGGAGATTCCTGCACATGAACGGGAGGGACGAAACGGCCGGGTGTCACCATTGTGACGATCCTGTGGGTTTTAGTCAGTACAAGTCTAACTCTCGCCCCCGCTCCGCCAATACAACTTGTAAAAATCTGTCATAAAGTTTTTTTATAATAGTTTAGTGAAGTGGGCCGGGCACTTGTTGCGGCGCCGGGGGGTGGGGGGGGGGGGGGTGCGGGTGTGGCGTGCGGGACGCGGGGCGGTTGCGGCGGGTGCTGCTAATTATACATAATTATTTTAACATAAATTCATAACACTAGCGGTGAGCGGTGATCTGCAAGGGCGTGCCAGTGCAAACTGCTGCATTAAATGCTTTCGATATTCAAGTAAAAGTGTGGCAACCTTACTTTTTAAAATAATGTGCAACTTTTACAATGTCATCATCATAACTCCTTTGAATGTTACATCATCAGAACCGATCAGAACCTCTTACAAAAGCCTCTCGTCTCCATTGTCAGACCTTCGACGACAGCGCCGATCTCCAGCTAGGTCTAAAGCTCGTCAACGTGCATGAAATAAGTTGAAACACGACATATTGCTGCTGTAAACTGTTGAGAACCTTAGTAGTTATGTTATCTGAGAGCCTAGATGTCTCTTCGTCCTTTGTGTAATAATGTAGCACCGACAATTACGCTGAGAGGTCGTTCTCGTGCCGTGTGCGTCACGATGTCGTCCGATGAGCCACGATCAAATGCGGGCTTGTGACCAATCAAGCTAATACACGCAATTAGGAACGCCCGACGACGTCCGACATTGGCCGAGTACATCGCGTGCATAATTAGACGCCATCGCCAGTGTACTGCTTCATGTCATGAAGGACTCCGTACAAGACATACGGTATCGAAGATATCTATCTTAATTAAAATGTGCCGTAAGACACGTAAAATAAAAATAAATATTTGCTCATTAATTATTGATTCTCCCGAAAACGGTGCCATGCCCGACATTTTATTTATTTATTTATTTATAACAACACTGCTAACATATGTCAACCGTGCCATTCTTCGAATGTAGCCAGGAAGAGCGGGGTTGGGCCTTTGTTCACTGAGACCACATCTCGATACATCTCCACATCGGCTTCTCAGAAGTATTCCCGGAGGCCCAAGAAGCTATCCTTCAGTGACTGTTTCATTTCAGCAGCATTGATACCTAATGCTTCCGACATACCCAAATTCTTGTAGGTTTCTGACGACTCTACTGAATATCTTTGTTACCTTCAGTAGCTTCATCAGTTGCAAATTGTTGGGGCCAATGAGTTTCAAATCATCCATGTACAACAAGTGAGGGATGACCTGACCACCTCTTCTTATAGCCCAGACGTGAACTTTCCAGCAGTGTGCTTAGAGGGTTCAGGGCTAGCCAAAACCACAATGGACTATAAGTAGTAGGTGGTCCTAGAGTAGCTCACATTGATGAGTCATGTTTAAGTTCTGTGTTAGCGGTTAGGACGCACCTTTAGCTATAAATGGTTTAATTATGGCTAGACGACTCAAGACTCGGAAATGCCGCTGATAAATTACCATCGGTGATAAACTAGCGATCAACCAATTGGTTGTATCTCCTCCAGGCCAGAATTCCGCAGAGGAGCTCAAATCTCTTGACTAATCTTTATATTATATACTCGGTTCGATTGATGATTATGAATTCAAGGATTGGTTACAATCTCAGTACAATAATTAAACATGGGTATTTACGTTCTGCCTGAAAAACAGAAGCACTGGTACATATATAAGCACAAACTCCGTATGCGTGTCTCACGTTCTTCATGAACTTGTTTGCCCGGCAGTTGGTCTGGTGGGCGCAATCATGCTCTTCAGTATGTTTTCCCGATAGGGATTTTTCATCAGGAATTCAACAGAATGTAGCAGCAGGAGTCCGGATTTGTGCCTTGTTTTTGTAAATAGGCTCGCCCCCTGTAACATGACTCAAAAACATAACTGGCGAAATGTACTAGTAGGTACACGTGAGCCTAACTCTTAGGGGATTGCAGGTGTATGTTATGCTTAAAGCGTTTTTGTTGATTAAAAAATCGTGCTTTTATGAGTCAGGCACAGTTTCGACTGGCAACATTTTTTAGTATTAAATAGTAAGCTTCAATTAATTGCTGTTGCAGCGAGCGCCTTTATTGCGCCGGCACAAGGTTCAAGTTGATGTTTGGACACTCACACGCCACTCCGACAACAACAGATTACGATTCAATTTTGCAATTAAAACTTAAAACAAACGACACCCGGCCGCGGCGTGCCGTGCGTCAGTCATGGATGACAGAAGGCTCATGTTACTGTACTCTACATAATATGTCTAACTGTGCTGGACAAAGGCCTATCCAGTGCTAATATAGACAGCTGGTCGTTGGAGTTTGTATCTATAGCCAAAAATAAAATTTTCGCCTGTTTGCAAAGACAATTTTACGCAATAGGTATCCGAAGCGCAGGCTTGGCTTATCAGCTCTCTCGATCTCGGAAGGCTACACCACACTCGAGCCGTGAGCATCACGACACAATAATCTGCTACTACAAGAAAACGTGACATGTAAATATATTTAGGTCATGAAAGTTTAATGTCAGGAAGTGTGTTGTGGTCACTATTGTGAATCAGTTCCTTGTCAACACTGGGAGTACTGCGGGGATTGCTGCGTCCTTGCATTTGATAGCACATCGAGCTCGAGGCGCGGGGAGCCGCGCCTATTTGGCACCACTAACGGTGCAAGTAGTTACAGGTTCCACCGATAACTTTTTTTTAACCACCGTAACGTAACTTGAACAATGTTGTTAGACCGTCGACATTCATTTGTCTTCGGCTAGTCGATATGTTGTGAACTAAGGTGATACATTTTACGTCCCGCGCGTCACGACCATAAACTTTTTATGATATATTCGCTACAAGGGGCTTCATTATCAAGGTAAACCTACCGTGAACGCTATGACTTTTAAAAGGCTAACAACTTAATGAAATGAAACATATAAGCTCGGTATCTTTACGGTATCTAACTCAGTGTTGAGAATACATTAAACCGCACTGCTTTGAATACTTTTATTAATATCCGGCTATTATATCGGGACTCATCAAAATTCGCGCTGATACAGATAAAGTGCTTATGAACTGCAGTTAGCGTGTGCAAGGATTGCAGGAGGAGAGCACGGCGGGGGGAGGGCTTTATGGTGTATTGCAGTTAATGCCAGTTCATTTGGCACGCGCCGGGCGGCGGCGCTGCGACCGCGAGCATATCGTGCGACACAGCTCCAGAAGGACACCTTGTGACGTAATCAGCTCCAGCAATAAACTTGCACGTGGCATCAACACCAACAACAATCCCGATAGTGCAAGCGTGATTAGTAGAATTAGGATATTTTATGGGCATTTGTTTTCCTACAATTATGGTAATTATTTCTCTTTTACTGTGTGTTGTGCAGAGTTGACCTTCTGGCTAGCCTCCGCAGTGGCTGGATGTATGGTCCGCTAGTTGCCAAACAGCGGCATCTTAACAAAACATTCTGATAATGTTATTCGCGTTACAGATGGCCACTTGGCCACCCCCGTACTGTCAGTTGGTACGACTGCTGTAAACGTTCGCTAGTTACATTGTAAGTAATTGGTCGAACTATACTCTTGGCCACATTCATTTGACCTTGTCTACGTTAAGAACGTATAGTCAGCACGTTGGGGGTTTTAACCTAATGGAAACTGCACTTTTCTGTCAATATGAACATTGAGTTTGTGGTAAAAGTAATTTAGGGTTTGCCTTAAAAATTGAATGTGTTGTAAGCGTATGCACTGCAGTGTGACGCCAATATACTATATACTGTTGAATGGAACACGGACAACAGCGTGGAATGTTCCGTGATTGTTTTGTTTTGCCGTTCATTAAGTTCGTTAGTGGTCGTCGCCGCGCCGGCGCCGCGCTCGCGTCTGTCTAGGTAGACGCTAGCCACTATCTCGCACGGACAGTTGGTACATCAGTGTTTTTGAGTCAAGCGCAGGGAGTGATGGTGGCGGGAAAGGGTTCAAAACTTAAGAATTTGAACCCAATGACTGTAAGCAGAAATAAGTTAATGGATGAAAGGAAGCATTTGCAGTGGGACATTTAGGATGAAATACATACAATGAATTACTTTGTATTTTTACCGTAGACAATACAGTGTCACAATCAGAGCGCAGCTAGTCGTCGAAGGCAAGTCGTCAAGTTTGTCAATCATAGTATCGAAACGAAAAACAAAGTTACGGCTGCCGTTTAATGAAAAAACCAATTATCGTTGGCGGTTTTTCATACGTAGTACAAACTTAGTTTTTTTTTTTATTTACCTCCTTTCTTTACCTTACTTGTGGCTGTGGTGCTGGTAGGCCCCTGTCGCAGTCGATCAATTCCCCAAGTTATTTCAGTTCTCTTTCATACTTCGTTTGAGGAATGGCCGGTTCCGGTTTGTGCTTATGTTTGTAAATAAGAATTCCGAAGCGTCCGCTGTACAGTTTGGTTCATATGAGCGCTCGAAGCTCGATGAGACTCGCTTGACAAATAGAGCATTGAGTGCAGTTTTATGAGGTGCATCAAACTGAACGTGGCCGGTATCGAGCGGTGACGTGCACCGCGACGCGGATGCAAGCATCGCTTCTCTATAATGTGGAACAATTATAAACACTAACACTCGCTACAGCGTGTATTAAATAGGTAAGTGAGCATAAATAGTCCTTCCGCTATTACAGCACCCTTTTTTTGGGGGTGGGAAATCAAGTAAGTTCTCCCGCTCTTTGCGAAGCGGGGGGGGGGGGGGAGTGTCAGACTTGTACTGACTAAAACCCACCAATGTTCCTTCCATTGCCTTTTATGTTCCGGGGCCGCGGTATCTCTTTCGAACAACCCGCAACCCCGGCAATTGCAGCACCCTTGCTCCCAAGAGTGAGATCTAGACTTGTTCTTAACAACCTGCCTAAAAAAGCTCACAGTTTCACTATTTCAACTGGGGAACAAGGTTGCTTAATATTCGTGTTTCAGTTGTCACACATGAATTTTGTGGAGAAAGTCTGAAACTTTGCCAACATCGACTGACTTGGATATACTATAATTCCAGGGTCCGAGTTCCCTTATTGCTTTTGCTTGAGACCATCACAGATGTCACATAGGCACAGAATGTAACATTTAATAGTATCAGTTGTGACCTTTATGACTTACATATGTTTCAAATCAATCATTCGCACTGAAAAATGTGTGTTGGAATTTGATCAATCAATTACAGGTTCCTGGACATAATCAGGCGGTCATCAGTTATTTCCATAGAATGAAAATAACTCGCAATAAATTTTAAATCAAATGTAAATCTTCTAAATGAAATGGTGTTAAGGACAATTTTGGTCACTTAGAACTCTTAAGATGACTAGCATATTTATTTAGATAAGGATTAACACTTTGTCATAATATGTATGACCTCTATCTTTGTCCAGCGCACACAGTGTCATCACTCCAAATCATTCAAGTCTTTCGCAAAATATTGCTAAATGTTGAAATCTGTTTAGTAGTTATTGAGAATAGGCAGACCGTCGGCCCAGCGGGGGACTTAAATTTATAATATGATTTTCTTAAACTGTCAAAATTATGTTTTACTATGATTCACTTTACACATTTTAAAATATTTCTAGTAAAAATTAAAAGCCGTTTACAAATATAAAAATAGGTTTGTACCGGTGTCGGAAGAATTTACAAGCTACCGGTGCAGCGGTGGTTAGAGCTTCAGAGACAAGAACCTCCTCACAATGTGCTCTCTTGCATCTGAATCAGGCCCGAGATCCAACCGCCTGAGGACAGCCTCGCAATATATTCCTCGAGACTTTTGGCCATTTATACGACAACCGGCACGATGATAGTCTAGTCCGAGTGGAAACATGTACAGACATGTGGAAAGTTCCACATGTCGACAACCTCGGATGCCAAGTCGAGATATTTTACTTGTTTCTCGTTCTCAGCTTTCCCGAGGGTCTCGTCATGTGGAATGGTTTCACCTACATCGACGATCATAACACGGCGCGCTGATTACTGATGTATTTTACTATTAGATACTTAATTTAGTTGATTATCTGATTGTGGATGCTGTGCTGATGCTGTAAATCAGAGAGGAGGTGTTTTCCTTCATACGTGATACTTCGCGCTGTTTGTTATCTATGTTTAATGTGTTGGGTATACCTTTTGTTGGAGATTTCAAAATAAATTATTAAACAATAAGCAAGTAGTTTGTCGTTAAACGTCTAAACCAAATAGATTTCCGTGTCTGCAATCTGCTGGTCGCCCTTGGTCCTAATTCTTATTCACAGAACAACATACGTAAGGAGTCTTGTACATTCGTAGCGTGCTGTTACGCGCGTTCGAGTAGGAATGTCTTCACTTACGCATGGAAGAGCTCGATGGGGTCGATGGGGTCGATGCAGCAAACTCTAAAGTTGAATCAAGACGGAACTTAACGCAACGTCGGGCGTCGTCTGGTACATTTAGTGGTTTTGGTTGGAACAACTTAACTACTTGACAGAGTAAACTCAAGCTCCGCGTTAGATTTCATGTTTGTGTTTGTAATAGCACTTAATGACTGTTATTAACAAGTTTTAATTTAATGCGTTACACAAAATCATAACAAAATATTCCGTAGCAAACGTTCGTAGCTTGCTACGAGTGTCGTTGGCTCGTATACAACTATTTTTTTTGTGTTAAACGTAAGTTATTTAGTTTGTTTCGATTGTAATAAGTGTCCTTACCCATAATTTCTGTTTCCGAGCTAGCTTCATGCTGTATTTGTTGGCATATGACATAACATTATAGTCTCACGTCTTTAGTCTTTACTTATGTTCGCGTGTTAACTGAACTCATGATTCAGAAGAAATCGTACATTTTAATTAAAATATTTTCCACTGTGAATAGCCTCCTTCCGTCGCTCGATTCCTCCGCACGCCGCAGTTATGACAAATTCCACTTCATTAGAAAAAGTTAATTCCCTGTGGAGTGGTTGGTTCCCTTGACGACAGACTCCATTAAGCATAATGATCGATGGTGACGTCACTGCCATCGGTTTAACTTCAAAACCCTTCGTATTTCATCTCTTTTTTTTGAGTCATGTAATTGAGTCAACTTTAACAGACTTGTTGATAGGTATTCCACAAAGTTCAAGATTACCTTTTCGAAACATAATAAGTTGTAACTATAAGTACTAGGAGGGCGCCGTCAGCTGAGCGCGTCGGGCAATAGAGAAGATGTAGCATATCCTGCGTTGAGACTTCACGATAGCCTTTTTTTGTTTTTTTTTTGGGGTGGGAAATCATCAAAAAACTTTCCCGCTCTGGGTGGAGCGGGGGGAGTGTCAGAATTTTGCTGACTAAAACCCACCCATGTTTTCTTTCGAACAACCCGCAACCCCGGCAGGCGAAGGCTCTGGCAAGCCCCTCTGCTTTGCTGACATCTCTTTGAGGCGCGCGTGAAACACAATCGCGCCGTCGACACGGCCTGTTGTCAATAGACGGACGGACGGTGACCTACCCATTGCTCACCGTCCACAGGCCCGCATCTAAGGTGCCCGGGAATCGTCTCGCGGCGCCCGGGACCCAGGGCGTTTCCCGCGGCGGGTTGGTTTGAGGTTCTCTCCCTCAAACGCCCGGCCTCCTCCTTAAAGTATATATCTTAAGTTGTAATCTCGTAATACTTAACAAATCCGTAATATCACAGATCCTTAGTTAATAAAAGGTAAGGTTGGTATAGAAGAAGTAAATAAGGTACACCTAGAATTTTTGGTAAGTATCCGCGATGTTCTGAAGATTGCCTCCCCACTTTCCCAGTGTCGGTTCACGTTAGTCATGTACTCAGCATTCGCCTAACGACGGTAATGAGCTCATTATGACGGATGCTGCTCCAGCACAGAAGCTGATTGGAACAAAGCCGCGTCACATTGTTGCCGACGCGACACAGCGCGGCGGCTCGGCTAGAGCGCCGCCGCCGCCGCCGCCGCCGCCGCCGCCACCGCCGCCGGTACAGGAACTAGCTGCAGAAGTAACACGCCATTTATCACAACAACGTACGTTGTACGTGTTGATCATTTTTAGTTATAAGTAGTGTTGTCCAGAGTTAATCGCTGCGCCTCTCAAACTTGACGTTTTGAGTTCAAACCTGGGCAAGTACTGATGTGTTTTTTTTTCAATTCATATGTAGGTACTTTCTTTAGTTTATCTAAGAGATCGTGTAGGAAAACATTGTGAAAAAACCTAGACTTACAAATAACATAAGTCTCCCGCTCGAACGCGGTCAAGGGACTGTGGTCCCTTTTTTCGGTTTCTTCCGTTGAGCGCATCCAAGGGACTGCAGTCCCTTTTTGACGTTTCTTCGTGTCAGTGCGATATGACATCATAATATATTTGTTTCTTTTTATCACACGATGTTTGAATGCTTTTTCTCTTTTCTACTCGAATCTTAATAATATTTTTCATGCTAAAAATACGACAATAGTTCCACAATGGAATTGACGGATTGAAAAAATAATGTCAAAATCAGTCGTTATTTTTCGCGCGTTGTAGGTAGACTGCCGTGGAATGTTTATTGTGTTGTTAAAGTGTATTGTTTAAGTGTTATTGTGTTAAATACGGTGTTTTTAGACAATTAAAATATAGTGTTTGTGTGTGGAACCGAATTTTAACCTGAAGGTAAAGTAAATATTTTACTACTTAGCTTTTAAAAATAACCTTGTTTAAAATTCAAAAACAACAATGGTCATTGTTTACAGATTTAAATAAAACATTTGAAACTCATTGTAAACAAACACTTGTTACGACTTGAAAGAGTCATAAATTAGCTTGAACAAAAACCCCACTTGAGGTGACTCATGTTACGAATGAGTCATAAAACGTAAACATCTTGTGACGTCGGCCATCTGGCGCGGTTTCGCGCCATTTTTTTTGTAACGGGTGCGATGAACGACAGTCATAAAATTATTAGAAAATCACTTTCCGCGTTCGAGCGGCTAATCACCAACCCGTCTTGAGCAAGGGTGGTGATCAATTCTCGTGCCTTCTCTGTACGACGAGAGACTTTTGCCCCCTTTTTAGCAAAGTAAGGATTGTACAACTGTTTCTAACAAAAGGTGATTTAGGAGTCTCATGAATCAAATATTGCTGTCACGGTGAAGTTAAATTTTTGTATCAAAATATTCCCAATGTCCGCTCTAAAATTCCTACATCGTGCAGAGGGGCAAACCATTGCACCAGTTCGTTTTAGAATAAACAGCTGATGCACTGTTAATACAGGGCACTCCTTGTATAGTTTTGGAGTGTACGACTAAACGCCGACAGACTGAACACCGACAAGACTTTACTTCGACGGGACTCTTCGCCGACAGGACTCTTCGCCGACGCCGCTCATCAGCGACGCAATTTATATCCGATAATCAGATACTTACTTTGGAAATAATAACTCAGTACGTTTAAAATGTAACTCATCCCATATTAGTTGATCGTCAAAATTTTGCTAAAAATGTCATCTCTTTTTCTATTAATGCAAGTCGTTTCTGGGAGGTCACAGTTTTAACCTAACCTAACCTACCAATTTTTTTTAAGAATTTAACCTAATCGAACAAACCGAATAGTTGATACATGATTAGTTGCATGCGGATAAGTATCTGATTATCGGAGATAAATTGCGTCGTTGATGAGCCCTGTCGGCGAAGAGTCCTGTCGGCGAAGAGTCCTGTCGGCGAAGTGTTCTGTCGGCGAAGAGTCCCGTCGAAGTAAAGTCTTGTCGGTGTTCAGTCTGTCTGCGTAGTGTCTGTCGGCGTTTAGTCGTAAACTTATAGTTTTGTGGTAGAATAGTCACATGGTTTACAGTTTATGTATGTGTACCTTGAGAATAACAGAGTTTTGTAAGTCCCTCTCTACGCTGGAATACAATAACCCAATATTGATAGACATAGTGCAAGATAAATTGTGTACAATACCGAGCGAAAGACGAAGATTCTTAAACACGTAAATTAAGTTCGTGGCTCGTCCTGTAAGAGTCTCCATCTGTGGGCGCGAGACCAATCGTTCATCAACTGAAACGCCAAGGTACCAAATACTGTTAACATTCGTTAATGGTAAACAACGATATCGATATTGATGATCTGGAACAATTCTGTTAAAGTTTCCACTGATGGTTCACTATGATACCATTTATGTTCGTGTGTCGCGCAAAACAGCCGTATACTCAGCAGAAGTAATAGACGTAACATAATATTTATATGTTTTTCAACATATGTAAGTTAGTGCAAAATGAAATGCTTTTGCCGTAAGCGCGCCTCTTGTGTCATGGTCCTTCTGCATTTATCGAGGGTATGATGATCTGCCAAAGCTTGGTACGTACGGCGCGGCGGTGTGGCTATGTAGTTAGAGCTCGCGCCCTCGACGTTCTCTATGTAAAGCCAATATTCGCTGTTTATAGCACCGCTACCGTTTCAAGACGTAATGCCGCACTTACGTACTACTTATGCGCGCAAGTTATTACTTTACATTTATGTTCCACTCAGGAGGCAGACGTATCGCCACTTAATGTGAGTAGTTACCGGTTATGTTATGTTATGTTATAGCGCTCCGTACGCACGCACTTATGCATAGGTGCTGGTTGACAATAATAAAAGTGCACACAATGTGTGTGAGTAGCAGAAACACAAAAGCGCTTTAATACGCCCTGCCTAGTGCCAGTACGCTGGTGTAGTGGTCGCATGCGCGATTGCTGAATGTGTTTTAGTTACTTATTCTGACACGACGACTGACGTTCTTCTGTTGAGGTTGTTGTGTACCAGCTGAGATCGTGGCCGGGGATGTGCCCGGCTGATGCAAATAGGCTCGCGCTCTGTGGCGACTGGCGCGTGAACATAACTTGGCCAAATGTGGGCACTACACGTCTGTCTAACTCTTTGGGGAACAGTCATGATGTTTTTTGTTGTGTCATAAGAAGCGGTAAGTATCCTCCGCAAAAAGCTAATATTTCACGAATTCTAAAATAACTTCTGAATGTCTAGAACGTCGCTTCGCATGATTTGAGTTGCAGATTTGTTCTGGGATCATTTATTTCCGCTAAGATTCGATCCGAATGCAATTTGTCAGCGTTACAGTTACAGAGTGAAATATTACCGTTTCTTAAAAGGGAATCCGTACACAAAACAAAGAAAAACAATGCAAACGGGGCGCCTACTACTCATTATTAAATACCAGACTCTGTTGATTATCCATTTAATACAAATCAAATTATCTACTGTGGATCATAGGAAAGTATACATAATACAACTAGTGTCAATAAATAATTAGTGAACAGCTATGTCCCGCCCTTGGATGTTCAAAAATCCTTACTAATATTATAAAAGCGAAAGTGAGTTTGTTTGTTTGTTTGTTACCTCTTCACGCTTTAATGGCTAAACCGATTTTGATGAATTTTGGTACAGAGATAGTTGGGAACCAGGAGACGGACATAGGCTTTTATTTAAAAAAAGTGGGATGTGAGGGAGAAAGAGGGAAGAAACGGGAAAACTTAGCGTTGCTATTACAAATCAATAAGGCGCTACCGAATTTAACGCGAGCGAAGCCGCGGGCAAAAGCTAGTATGTTTATAAGAAGAATAAGAAAAGTCAGAATTGAATGCATGTCAACAATATTAATATTACATTAAAACATATATTAATTTTTTTATTACAAAATAATTTGACTATATAATATTAAATATTCAAATCGTACGTATAAAGAACACATCATGCATGACCAACGGAGATTGTATTCTGACAGTGATTTGTCGGCAAAGAAATCTTTTATTGAGTTTGTTAACTAATACTTGATGTAGATTATTTTTAAATGTTTTTATTTCAATAACTGCTCTTAAAACTTACTGAACTCTTGACTTTGGAATATGATTGAACTAGTTGGCCCCCGCGGCTTCAATCAAAAAAATAAGGTATCCTATGTGTTATTCCAGACTATAATCTACCTCTGTGCCAAATTTCATCAAGATCCGTTCAACCGTTTTGACGTAAAAGAGTAACAAAAATCCAAGTCGCCATAACGTTTCTGTGAAATAAACGCACGTTCCTTAACACTGTTCCCCTCTGTACATACCGCATCTAAGGTTAGAGTTGATGTAACCTGGTATGCCGTTATCAGCAATGGTAGGTTTGCAATTTTTCTTAGTCTATGAAGGGAGTATGAGAACTTGCCTAGCTTTTGACACAGAATCAACGTGATTGTTCCAATTAAATTTTTAATCTACGTGTAGCCCTAGAAAATTTGGTGACTCTGTTTCATCTATGACTTGGCATTTAATACCAATCAATTAAAAGTACATATAAGTAAATAAAAAGTCACATTGGTAAGTAAAAAATAAATGAAAGAAATAATTACATTACTATCTTTTATTTGGAAAAATATTAAAAAAAAAACATTTTGTGTGAAGTGTGTGTGGAGTTTTAGGAAGATGAAAAATGAAAAAAAAATGAAAAATGTTTTATTTGTTTTACAAGTAAACTTAACAACTAGTGATTGGAGCCTCCTTTTAAGCAAAAAGCCTGTGTTAGGAGACTCCGCTCTTCCAAAACTTAAAATATTAACATAAAATTACTTGTTTTAAGTGTTATAAAATAGGCGATTTAAAATAAAAAGAGAAAATTAAAACTAAGCAAAAAGCATGCAAATGTGAGTGAGAGTAGGGGTGTGTGAATGTGAATATGAGGGTGTGTGAATGTAACTATGACTATGAAGGTGTGTGAGTGTGCATACTGAGGTGTGTTACTGTGAGTATGAAGGTGTGTAATGTGAATTTGAATGTGAGGATCTGTGTGTGTGAAAGTTAGGTGATAGTGTGAGGGTATGTTAAAATTAGTGTAACAAACAGAGTGAGTAAGTGGCAATGAAAGAATCAGACTGTATACGTACAAATACGAATGATGAGAGCGTTAAGTGTAAGGTTTTATTTTATTCCAGTAGCTTCTCCGTGTCGTCATAAGTAAGTGGTTTTATCCAATTAGTTACAATTTTTTTACATTCAGTTAATTGTTTATTGTATATGTAGATATCTTTGTTTACTCGATTGTAAAGCTGAGCTGAGCGTTTGTTGTATTGAATACGGGCGAGCTTGGTTTTAGTTTTAGGAACTTCAACTATTATATCCTTTCTTCTTTTCAAAGTTAAGCTGGGATCAAAATTAAGAGTTTTATGTTTCCTGAGAATAGTTTTAATTATATATAGTTTGCGAACAGAGTGTAAATTACTTATTTTATAAAGACTTTGTGTAGGGTACCTTAGGTTTTTGAAGTACATTAATTTTATTAGAGCCCGTTGTCCCCGCTCCAGGTCTATGAATTTAGTCTTAGCCGCCCCACCCCAAATGGGGATGCAATATACTAAGACAGACTGGACTATAGCTATGTATATTTCATTGAGTAGATTTCTGGGTTTATTTGTGTTGGCGGTTATTTTATTTGGCACGATATGCCTTAAGTTTTTGAAAATCCAACTCAGTTTTCTAATTCTGTTGGTAACTTGTTCAAGATGGGAGTACCAAGATAATCTTTGGTCAACAACAATACCAAGATATTTGGTTTGAGAAACTTTGACTAATGTTGGACATAGGCAGTTAATTGAATCGTCACACTCATGTACCTTTATAATAAAGTCGGGGTTTGGTTGTGTCCTGTGTGATGTGCTAAAACATATGTAATTTGTTTTAGCTGTGTTAAGTGTAAGTAAGTTATTTAAGAGCCATTTAGCAATTTGAGTCATACCAGCTTCAGCACTTCTAGCAACATGGTCCCAAGACTTCCCAGAAAATACTACTGCAGTATCGTCAGCGTAGGAAAAAACTCTAGCGTTATTTATTTTAAGGTTGCAGAGGTCATTAATATAAAGTAGGAATAATGTAGAGCCTAGCACACTTCCCTGAGGCACACCGAAAGTGACTTTTGCATCGTTACTAACGTGTTCTCCTACCTTAACTCTTTGTTTCCGGTTCGAGAGGTAGTCGGTAAACATTTTAAGTGGAATTCCTCTTATACCTGACGCTTCTAATTTGTTTATGATGGTAATATGATGAAGATGGCATCATTAAGTATTGTTGTTTCAGTGAATTGTTTCTGTTTATTGTCTTGTCTTAGTCGATTAGACCAACATAGGCTAAGAAAACTACGAGTATTTTATGATTAACTCTGCATGAGTCAACGATTCGTGTGCGATGCACAGCGCCACCAGTGCGTGCGAGCAGGCACACGGCACACGGCACACGGGGCGTTGCGACTGAAGCCTCAGCAGTGCGGCTATTAGCCCCTGCCTTGCTGGCGGCTCCCCAGAAGCCCTGCGTTTATTTCTCAAGTAGGTACGTTAGTTCAGTATATTTACGTGGTATTTTATCTCGCGCTGGTATGATTAGCGAAAGACGTAAAGTATCTCCTTCGGTTTGTAAACTTGTTTTGTATCGTTGTTGCGAGGCTGTCTTTTGGAGCGGGTTCATTTGGAACCTGTATCGCAGACATATCCACAAGAAATCTCAGTAATCAGCCAGAAGCTGATGATTGTTTGATGCAAGCCTTCTGGACCCTCTACGATTATCTCGAGACTGTCCCACTGCGGCGCTTACAATGTCTTCGTATCTCGGCACTCAGCTGTTGTCCACTCCAAACGGACAGTACATTCCAAAGACGGCAACAACCGGCCTGTTTAAATATGCACGACAATTTGGTAGTTGTCATTCTGAGTGTTTTGTTGGGGTTCGTTGTTCGTGTGGAGGGGAGTGACCCCTCGTGCGACGCGGACAAGGTCAGGGGGGCAATGCGTGCCGTACAACGCACAGATGGGTGCATATGTGCGATAATCTTATTGATCAGAGGGGATTCGCAAACATTGCTGCGGCCCGCGCCCGCCTTCTTGCCTCTTTCGTTTTTTTTGGAATTAATGAATGAGCTCAAAAGATATTAATATAATTTCATTTTATTGGTATTTTAATTCAAATACATAACGATATCGTGAAATCCACTGCGTTTCTACAGATTACTTGTAGGGGCGGGTGGCCGGGTTCGTACCGTACTCACATTGTCGATTACAACAAGCTTCGTTCCGAACCGTAGGTACTGCATTTGAGGATCACAATTTAGCCACTCACTAGCAACCTTAGCAGCAGCGGGTAAATTGAAGAAATGCCTACTTTATAGCAATGTTTTTCACTTTGACAATTCAATTATTTAAGTTATTGAGCAAACAAATTTTCCAAACATTAATAGTCAAAATCTTTTGGATTTTGTTGTGTAACTGAGGTGCACTATTCAGCCCTAAACTATTGGTGCAACTACTAAAACATATGCGTCATGTAGGTACTTACATATCTTGGACAAATATATATATATATATACATAATATTATTGTCTATATATATATATATATATATGTCGCAGAATCAACAAAGAGAAATGATTGAAATCGTTATTTTAGAACAACGCCATCTATTATCGGTTGTCGGAAACGTCAAGCAGTAGGCTTGGGTGAGGTCGGTGCAAGGTGGCAAGTCTGGTTTGATAGCTGTCAGTTGTCATTTGTGGGCATTAGAGGAATGAGATTGAAGAGACGTTACTTTTTGGATAGACACGAGCGTGAGAGGTCGTTTTGCCAGCCTGTACCGAACTTACCGCGTTTCTGATTTAAATCTGTATCGATCATTAGCATCTTTAGTTATTTTGTTTTATTGATTTTGTGAAAGGACAATACAAGTGTTAACAAAAGTTTTGCGAGTATGATTTCGTGTCCTCCGCCATGATGTCTCGACCATCCGACGACGAATCCCCGTCATCAGAACTGGGATGCAATCCAAACGCCACACGTGGTGCGAGTGACAGTGTTAATCAAAAAAAGTGTAAAGACAATACGTGCGTGTTTGAAAGTGACACAGAAACGTAAAAATGCCGTTTTCTGTTAGAGCAGCAAAATAAAAACTTTATGGCTATCGTGCAAGCAATGAAAACACCTTCTGTGATTGTGGATGTTCGCCTACCAGATTTTGACCCTTAAAAACGGGAAGTGGCGGAAACACGTTCGTAGGTATAAGCGGCGGGTGGAACGATACACTTTGAATCGCACATTCCAAAGCGATGAAAGGTGGGTGTATAGAGCATGGGAGCGACCGGACCAAGGTGTGTCTGACACGCACCTGCCGGATGATGACGCCATGTGTTTGTTTTGGCGCAACATTTGGTCGGTGCCTGTCAGTCATACCGAAGGTGAATGGACTCGGGAAGTCGAACGAGCGTGTGATCCCATACCAGAAATGGGGGCCTTAACAATCAGCCCCCAAGATGTAGCTTGTGCGGTCCGTCCGCTGCCTAATTGGAAATCTCCAGGGCCGGACGGACTGCACAACTTTTGGTTAAAATGGATCCAAAGGTCGCACGCTCGTTTGGCGACCCTATTCCAGACAGCCTTAGAGTCAGGGTCGCTACCCAAGTTCTTGACGACTGGAATAACCCACCTGCTCCATAAATCGGGTAGTACGACGGAACCCAAAAATTATAGACCAATAACGTGTCTTCCTACAATCTATAAAGTTCTTACATCCATTTTGAGGGCTAAAATCACTAAACACATAGATGACAATTCTATCATGTCTGCTTCTCAGAATGGATGTAGGAACGGGTCCCGTGGTACTAAGGAGCTGCTCCTCATTGATATGGCCATTAGTCAACAGGTTCGCCGTTCCCGAAGGCATCTGTCGACATGTTGGATAGACTATAAGAAGGCCTATGACTCCGTGCCACACACATGGCTCATGAGGGTGCTAGAATTGTATAAAGTTGATGCAACTCTGCGCACCTTCCTGAGCTCGTGTATGAGGCAATGGAATACGGTCCTTCGCTATCCAGGATGTCGGCAGATTCAGAGGAATAGTGAGCCGATAAGGATAGAGCGAGGTATATTCCAGGGCGATAGTTTGAGTCCACTTTGGTTCTGCTTAGCCTTGAATCCTCTAAGCACGTTGCTGGAGGATTCAGGTCTGGGCTATCGATTGAGGAGAGGTGGTCGGGTTATATCTCACCTCCTTTACATGGATGACCTGAAACTCTTTGCCCCCAACGATTCGCAACTGATGGAACTACTGAAGGTAACTGAAACCTTTAGTAGTGCCATCAGTATGGAATTTGGTGTGGACAAATGTGCGGTCATGCATGTAAAGCGAGGGGAAATTGTGGAATCTGTGGGAACCCAGCTCTCGGATTCCATACACCTTAGATCCCTCTCAGCAAACGAAACCTACAAGTATTTGGGTATGTCGGAAGCGTTGGGTATCAATGTTGCTGACATGAAGCAATCGTTGAAGGAACGCTTCTTTGGCCGCCTGAGAAAAGTATTTAATAGTCTTTTATCAGGTGGAAACAAGGTGCGTGCTTTCAACGGTTGGGTCATGCCGGTTTTGATGTACTCTTTCGGCATACTCAAATGGACTCAAACAGAACTAGATGCTCTGGATAGAAAAGTCCGTACATTGTTGACGGCATATCGTATGCATCACCCACGGTCTTCGGTTATGAGACTGTATATCCCACGGAGTTGTGGTGGTCGAGGCTTTTTAAACGCCAAGACTCTCCACAATCGTGAGATATGCAGTCTCAGGGAGTATTTCTTGGAAGCCGACGTGGGGATGCATCGAGATGTGGTTACGGTGGACAAGGGCTTTACCCCGCTCTCCTTGGCTAAAGAGAACTGGCGCAAACCTGTAGTGCTTGACACTAACGACCGCAGGGAGGTATGGCAGAGTAAGGAGCTTCACGGACGCTTTTTCCGGGCCCTACATGGACCCGATGTAGATCAACCAGCGTCCGTAGCCTGGCTACGTTCCGGGGATCTCTTTGGAGAAACTGAAGGTTTTGTCTGTGCAATTATGGATGAAGTTATGATGACGAATAACTACCGGAGATTTATTGTGAAGGACGGCACGGTTGACATATGTCGGGCATGCCACCGTCCGGGTGAATCAATTCGACACATTATCTCCGGTTGTTCTCGTCTAGCTAACGGAGAGTACTTGCATAGACACAACCTTGTAGCCAGGATTATTCATCAGCAACTTGCTCTAAAATATAGCCTTGTGGAATCGGAAGTGCCGTACTACAGGTATGAGCCCGACCCAGTTCTCGAACATGGCAATATCACATTGTACTGGGATCGATCCATCATCACTGACAGGACTATTGTTGCCAACAAGCCTGATATAGTGGTGGTGGATCGATCAGAGCGGCGCGCAATGATTGTTGACATAACAGTCCCGCATGATGAGAACCTCGTGAAAGCCGAGAAAGATAAGCAAATCAAGTATATTGACTTGGCTCGCGAGGTTGTCGACATGTGGGATGTGGACTCAGCGATCATTGTGCCGATAGTCGTATCTGCCAATGGCTTAATTGCCAAGAGCCTCGACCAACACCTGAGGAGGCTCTCGTTAGGCAGCTGGATCAAGGGCTTGATACAGAAAGCGGTGCTCCTGGACACGGCTCGTATTGTTAGGAGGTTCCTTTCTCTGGAGCCCTGACCGCCGGTAGCTTGGACCCTGTTCCCGATACCGGTGGGCTACTATTTTTACATTTTTAAATGTTTTTTATTTTTTGTTTTTAAGAAATATTTAAAAATTTAATTATATGTATAGAAAACAATAAATGGATAATAATAATAATAATTCTTTATTTCGGACAACATAGGAACCATTTTTGTTAGTAAACACCTTATACACTAGGATTAGTAACCAATTGGATTTCTATTCTTAATAATTAATGAGTCATGTACTTACGAGGCATTTCATGAGGACAATGATTCCGCATGAGATGCCTCAGCACAGGAGCTCTCGGGTCCTCAGCCACGACTTTCAGGATGCTATTGTCACTCCCCCGAATCCTCCTCACAAGCGATGCCACCTTTTTCCTGATGATAGCATGGAAGCCATCTGTACCCGATTGGGCAAACATCCCCGAGGCACTACAGAAACGAGGGAGTTTCAACATCATCCTGAAAACATTGTTATATTGGACGCGCAAGGCGCTTAGCGTCCCTCGAGAACAGTTGAACCACAGACTTTGGTGAGCAACTCCATTTTTATTATGATTCTGGTGCAGATTCTTCTGTATCCTGTAAATTTAGTGGGACTTTATGAAAATGTGACATTGACTGGTATCGGACAGACTTCTAAAAGGTCGACTGTACAAATATTGAGTACTAATGAGTTTTAATTATTTTTGTAATTCTTTTCCACGTTTTACCTGACATTTTTATTACATGAAATCATGATTGGCGATTTGACGCGAAGTTTTATCAATTGGTTAAACAGTTCATATGTCGTCAGATAAGATACGATTTAAGAAAATACGGACTGTTCAGACATATGACGTGATTGTGGATTATATATTTGAGTTCGACACGATAGACACTGACGAAACGAGACCGACTGACGATGAGGATGTTAGACCTTAAAAGGGGTATAAAACATGCAAAATGTAGTATGCAAATGACTCGGATTGCTTGAATCCTGGTGCTTACTTAAGGTTGGTGATCTTGGGTGGGCACTTAGGGTCAAGCATGGTGCTAAGTATTGTCTTGAGATTGGGTACCGGATGGAGGTCCCAATGTTGCCGGATAGAGGCAATGTGATGTGTTGAGATCGGGTACCGGATGGAGGTCCCGTTGGTTTGCCGGATAGAGGCAATGTGATGTGTTGAGGTCGGGTACCGGATGGAGGTCCCGTTGGTTTGCCGGATGGAGGCAATGTGATGTGTTGAGGACGGGTACCGGATGGAGGTCCCGTTGGTTGCCGGATGGAGGCAATGTGTTGAATGTGATGAAACTGGTTACCGAAAGAGTATTGCATACTGGATTTGACTAGATTTGACTGAATTTGACTAGATTTGACCGTAACGTTTCATGAATTGGTTGAAATTGATTAAGAGTGGTGATTTTTATGTTAAGATTTTCTTTATGAGAGTTGATGAGAATCATGTGAATCAGAAAAATTGTATTGAATCGTGTGACTTTATTTCTCTTCGTCTTTGTCAGAAAGGCCGAGCGAAGAACGTTTTACTTTCCATGAATTCTTGTTTCAGGTTGCCTATTGTGTAAGTAACCGGATAGAGGTTACGTGTAGTGGTACCGGATAGGGGTTACGTGGTGATGACCGGATGGAGGTCGTATTGTCTGGTGCTTATGACTGGATGGAGGTCATAAGTGTGACGATGGATACGCTTGGAGGTACTTCACACGAGGTCGTGTGACCATCAGGACGGCCGTGTCGCAGAATCAACAAAGAGAAATGATTGAAATCGTTATTTTAGAACAACGCCATCTATTATCGGTTGTCGGAAACGTCAAGCAGTAGGCTTGTGTGAGGTCGGTACAAGGTGGCAAGTCTGGTTTGATAGCTGTCAGTTGTCATTTGTGGGCATTAGAGGAATGAGATTGAAGAGACGTTACTTTTTGGATGGACACGAGCGTGAGAGGTCGTTTTGCCAGCCTGTACCGAACTTACCGCGTTTCTGATTTAAATCTGTATCGATCATTAGCATCTTTAGTTATTTGTTTTATTGATTTTGTGAAAGGACAATACAAGTGTTAACAAAAGTTTTGCGAGTATCATTTCGTGTCCTCCGCCATGATGTCTCGACCATCCGACGACGAATCTCCGTCATATATATGTACGTCATGTGCTAACAATAATATATTAGACAATAATATTATGTATGAGTATTTCGTAGAGCTGGGTATTGTTACCATAATGTTTGTCGGTCATCATTATATTCAGTCACTGCTAAAACTAGATGACGCTATTTTTGCTCGCAATTGCAATACAATGTAAGCGAGATCTGCAAACAAGATCGTTTGAGAATAGGGCGCGTGATCTTGACCCCAGCGGAGGGTGCGCGCCGCCGTCGTCCGACCGGCCGCTGCCGGGTGATTGGGACGCGGCACGCCCGGCGCCGCCGCCGGGTGGGACCCGCTCCTGCAGGCAAGTCCGAATTGTTTCGCAGAAGTTCACCTTAGATTTTGGGAAAAGGCCTATTGTAAAAAGAGCAAAATTAGTAGATTTGTAGCTCCATGTCACTGTTTAACTTTAATTATAACAACAATGATATTTATAACATCTAAATCATGTACAAAAAATAATAAGAATATGTTATGTTACGCGATGCATGGCAATACTGATCCTTTGGCCAAAAACAAGCCAGCCCTCTTGTCATGCAAGGGGTTGATCAACCGTTTGGAGATATCCCAAAATACGTATGCACCACCCCATGGCCCTAGTGTTTCAACACCCAACCGGCTCACGTTTGTCACCGTCTGGGTTCCGTGTAGCCCTTGCGTAGGTATACTTCTTCAGTTATCATTGTTATGTTAGTGTCCGGTGGTTCTTCTGCTCATATGTATGCCTAGTTAGTGCTCAACTAGGTCCGCACTAAGCAACCACATCAAGGCCGTCGTCATTCGCTCGCAATCGCTGTGTTTTGGAGTTGGTCAACTGCAAAATCAGTGTTAGTTATAGAATTATAAGTTGATGTTCCTAATAGAATATTCATATCAATGTGAGACTTGTACCCAGACCGATAATTATTTAAAGCTATGACGGATAATATTACAGCCTATTGAAACAAGGCTAGTAAGTGATTAGATAACACAACTGGCAGATTGTGAAGTATAGACACGCAGGTCACATTACAGCTGAGAAGTATATCTGGTGTGGAAAGAGTATGTGCGTTATGTACTTTACCAATGTTAGAGATGTACCCAAACATTTGGTGATTGTGGAGTACCATATGATCAAACAATACCACACCACGAGGGACAAGGTTTTGCATTGAGGTCATCCATAATTAATACTTTAGGCCCTTTATCAAATAAAATATCCAAATAAATATCGGAAGGTTTGATAAATTATGTGCAGATGTGACAACCACAACACTTTCAGTTGACGTAGGGGGAATAAGAATGACTGTATGAGGAATATCGTTATTTACTAGTATTGCGACTCCCTGTCTTATAAACACCATTCGATCTCTTACCACATCGATAGCTGGTGTATACAGGCAGGATATAGTTTATGATTTTGAACAAATGACTTTTGATTTTGATTAAAACTGAGCTACCAATCAGTTATTATTAATCCCAATGAAAACCAAAACGTTAGCCTTTATATTTTCCGTATTATTTAAATAAGGGACCAAACAGACTTGAAGTAATATAAATCTGATTACTTAACGTCAAAACTTTCGTGTAAGAAACCGCGGAGAACTAAACAAGCCACTTACTATGAAGTCAGAGGAAGTCCATTGAGGCGCGGAGGTGTATCACTACAAACTACTCCAAGTGCTATCAAGACGCCATTGTGCTCAACAGTTGAACTCACACGGAAAACATTAGAGATGTTGAGCATCCTATTATTTCCTTAATCACTTTCTGCTACGTCACGGTGTTCGAATTTCGCAATCTTGAGGGATTTAAATCAAAATTTATTTAAAAAAAAAATATATTTATTACTAGCTTTTGTCCGCGGCTTCGCTCGCGTTAAATTCGGTATAACACAGTACCTGTTACCTGCAGTTTTTGCTCTGGCGCCTTATTGATTTGTAATAGCAACGCTGAGTTTTCCCTTTTCTTCCCTCGTATCCCACTTTTTTTAAATAAAAATAGCCTATGTCCGTCTCCTGGTTCCCAACTATCTCTATACTAAAATTCATCAAAATCGGTTCAGCCATTAAAGCGTGAAGAGGTAACAAACAAACAAACAAACTCATTTTCGCTTTTATAATATTAAGTAAGGTTAGAGACAGCAGGAATCCAGTGTCAGTGTTCAGTGTAGTGTTAGTAACAAAACTCGTAGCCTAAGTTAGTTCTTAATAGTTAACAGCGATCTGGTTCGATCGACCAGCGAACGTACAAGTGGGCTGTCTGCCCGGGCGGCAATTGAGTGCAGGATGCTTTTACGATATTATATTATTAACTGGTATATATAGTATAATTTATTTATATCGAAGACCTTATTGGTCACTGCTACAATTTATAAATACAAGTAAGATAAAAAATATATTATACAAACTTCCACCCAATATTTTAGGGGTGGGGGGTTAGAAAGAGACAAAGTACCGTCTCCAGGTTCTCAACTATCTCTGTACCAAAATTCATCAAAATCGGCTTAGCCATTTAGGCGTGAAGTGAAACTCACTTTCGCTTTTATAATACCTATTAGTAAGGATTATTCATTTTCATTTCATTTATTCGTAACAATTTGCATTGTGTTGAAAATTACATTTTTTTTTTCTGCATGCATTAATAAATTTAAATAAGTAAGCAACAAGACAAGTACAATCTAATGTTAAATTAATATTGAAATATAAAGTAAAATTGATTAAAATAAAATGTCAAATTGATTAAAATATACCTAATGTCAAAGTGTTTTAAAATAAAAAGTCAAATAATGTATAAAATAGTATGTCAAAAGTAAAAAATATAACCAACAATGTCTGTGTGAATTCTTAATAATTTAGTAGATTGGATTAGATTTAACTACCTACTATAAATCATTTGACATAAACTCGGTTACAGAGTATAAACATTTTTCCAATAAGAAGGCTTTTAGATTATTTTTAAATATGTTAAAGCTATAAATTAATAATTTCAAATGTGATGGTAACCTATTAAATAATTCTACTGCTTGGTATCTGGTGCAATGCTTGGCAATGTTTAAATTCGGTGCTTTTTTATGTTTAAAATCCTTTCTTCTTGTGTTTTCTCTTATCGTACGTTCCTCCTGTGATTCATATTGATGAATATACTTAGCAAAATTACACAATGTTACTAATATGTATAGACTTGGTACTGTCAATATGCCTAGTTCCTTGAAGTGATTCTTACAGGAGTCTTGTTGTGAGATCCTTACTATTGTCCTAATTGCCCTTTTCTGTAGAATAAACGCCTTCTGGCAGTTATAACTGTAACTGTTACCCCAACACATGATACTGTATCTTATTCTGGATTCTACCAGTGCATAATACACAGCCGTGAGTTGCTTTTGAACTAAAACATCTCTGAGGGTCCTAAGTGCATAGCATGCTGATGAAATTGAAGAGTCAATTTCCTTCAGCTCTTGTTTCCAATTTAAAAGATTATCTATGTTTATCCCTAGGAATTTAACATGGTCAACTAATTTAATCTTGTCACCTGATATGTGTACGTCTAGTTCGTCATTAATACGAGATGTTGTTTTAAATAAAATTGAGTTGGTTTTACTAGAATTCAACAAAAGATTATTGGCCGTAAACCAGTCACAGATGTATTTCAAGCTCTTATTAACCTTTTTAGTCAGTTCTTTTATGTCATTTGCTCCAAAAATTATGTTTGTGTCATCTGCAAAGACTACGAGGTTTACACCAGGCTGAACGTGCTGCATAAAGTTCAGCAAGTCATTTGTAAAAATAATAAATAATATTGGTCCTAAGATGGACCCTTGAGGCACACCACGTTTTATTTGGACTATTTTGGACGGATAGACGACTTCATGATTATCCTCATCGACTCTTTTTATTTCGACATACATTCGCCTATTTTGCAAGTATGATTTTAAAAGTTCTAAGGATTTACCTCTAATACCATAATATTCAAGTTTTCCTATAAGTAATTCATAATCAATTGTGTCAAAAGCGGAGCTCAGGTCAATAAAAACCCCAGCCACTTTCAGTTTGTCATTCAATTTGTCAACTATATCATCTATTAGAGTGTTTATCGCATCTGAGGTGCCGACGCCTTTTTGATACCCAAATTGTCTTAAATTAATGAGTTTGTTTATATTCAAATGTACCATCAGTCTTGCTTTAATAAGCTTTTCGAATACCTTTGATAAAATTGGTAACAAAGAAATGGGTCTATAATTTTTGGCATCAGTCTTACTACCTTTTTTGTAAACAGGAAGTACTTTAGCCAATTTTAATTGGTCTGGAAAAATCGACTTTTCGAAACATTGATTAAAGAAATCGGAAAGAGGGGTCGCCATTATGTCTATATTTTCCTTTAAAACAGAGATCGGTAAGTCATCGAAACCACTAGATTTTTTATTGACCATTTTACTAACTATCTTAGTGATTTCAGATGGTGTAGTTGGTTTAAAAGTCAAACTATCTTCTACTCTTTTCGTCGTTTCCACCAGAAAGGACATTGCTCTTTCTTTTTGATTGCTTGCTAATTGTGATTTGAACACAAAACTATCCATTAAGTGGTTGGCGACCTCTTGGGGATCAGTTATCACTTTATTATTCGCTTTTAGGATAAAAGTATTGCATTGCCTATTTTTCGTCTTCTTAGTCATTTCATTAACGAGTTTCCACGTCTCTTTTGTTAAATTTTTTGCACTATTTAAACGATTTAATGTAGCTTCTCTTTTAGCTTGCTGAATTACTCTTCTAAAAATGCGAACGTAGTTGTTTTTGTATTTAGCTATACTATCGTTACGTAGAGTACCTGAGCATAGAACTCTCTTCATCTTACTGGAAACTCTAACCCCTTTTGTAATCCACTTAATTGTTGTGTTTTTATGTAGGTTTACCTTAATTGACCTCTTTGGGTAGCATTCTTTGAATGATTTTCCAAGACAGCCTATAAAACCATTTATTCCCATATTATTCCAATTTATATTACTAATACATCTTCTGAAAGCTATTCTATTTTTTTCATTAAACATTCTTTTTTTGATTGTTATAACTTTTCCAGTGGATTTAGATTTCTCACTGATTTTTTCTAAAACTACATTGCAAAACAGTCCACCATGACCATCTGCCAAGCCATTGTGGTCAACATAACACTGATCTATGTCTTCATCAGAAAGATTTGTCAGTATATTATCTAAACAGGAACGTGTGTTATTACGAATAAAAGTAGGAGTATTTATAAGGTACCGAAAATTATAACATGTCAAAATGCTTAAAAACTCTGATGATTTTTTACTTTCAACAAGTACGTCAATATTAAAATCACCACATATAATGCACTTCTTATCAATAAAATGTTCTAACAATTTTTCTAAACAAAACATAAAACTTTCGAAGTTCTTATCGTAAGGGCTTCTGTAGCAACAACAGAGGTATAACCCTGTATCAAGATCTTTGATCCCACATATTTCGAAACTGTCCGTTTTATACAACTTTTTAACAAATTCTACATTCTCATATTCTTTATTTTCATGTGCCAAAATAAGGCTACCTCCCCTTTTTTTGTTTGCCCTTGTGTTATATGAGACTAGATTATAATTGGAAATATTAAACACTTGTGCAGATTGAGGATTTAAAAAGTGTTCAGATATACATAGGTAGTCCACATGGCTCCCCATGGTTTCAATATAAAGTTCGAGTTCAGTTTTTTTATTGCTTATTCCACATACATTTTGATGGAAAATTTTTAAATCGTTGGTTCCACTCAAAATGTTTTTACAGACCGAAATTGGTAAAACATTATTCACGAAAAAAATCACTGTCGTTAACATTTACGTTATGATTTGAAACAATTTTTGATAAAAGTGGGTGTCGGTTTGGTATTTTTTTAAAATAATAAGGAATAGTTCCTGGTTTTGACTGGGATTTTTCACTGTCTTTATATACTTGTATCACATTAAAATCATTATTATTACAGGTATTTACATATGAGGAGTTTTTAAATAACTCTAAGTAGTTTTTCAAGTTCCCAAAGATATTGACCATGGCAGTATTGTTAACTTTGCCTGTATGCTTAGAAAACATTTCATGCGTGTAATCTAGTTGTTTATTAGTATCAAAAGTGTACGCATATTTAAAGGTTCGGTTACTTAGGTACAACAGACGGTTAAAAGTTTCTATTCTATAATTAAACAAACTAATATTCCACTTTAACTTAAAACTAGGGCAACAGAGTATAATATTCGTATGAAGGATCTTTTCGACTTTACATTTTATTTGATGAACCAAGTCTTCATAATTCTGAGAGACTAAAAAGTCTTTTTCACCTAAAAAAATCATACAATAATCATTAAAAGTGTAATTTTCAATTTTTTTGTCTAATGTTGCAAGCAGTTCAGCAGTACCTGCTTTGGGCATGCAGTAGTGACAGATTTTGGCGGTAGGAAAGGTGTTTTCTGCGATACCTAATATATTATTTACATTATTATCACTTATTATACATAACCTACTTAGATGAGCATTTCTAGAATTTATTTTACGTTGTGTTGACGAGTCAGTTGCCGCCAGTGGATTGGTGGTGCCCTCTGTGGTTATTTGCGATGTCAAATCATAATGAACAGCACTAGGTTCTAAGGTTGATTCTTCCAACTGTGTTTTGGTAATTTCAATTTGTTGAGGAGTTTCTTGTGTACTTCTAAAGTCAAGCTTGGTTCTAATAAGGTTATTTTGTTTCGTTTTTACAGTTTTCTTTAATGATGTGCTTGTACATATATGTGTCAATTTATCTATTCTTAGTTTGTAATCAGTAATTTTTTGAGCTTGAGAACTGTTTTCTAATAATAAGTTCTCTATTTCATTTTCTGCGATTTTTAATTTATCTTCTAGTTGTCTTATTCTGTTTTTTAGTTCTTTCACATCGTCATTTGCTTTCAAATATAAGTCAGTGTAGCTACGGTTTAGCTCGCATAAAGGTGATGAAGTAAGCGATGTATATTCTTCCTCCTTTTCCAAATAATCAGCTGCTACTTCAAAGGAAATATTTGTAGAAGTAACTGCCTTGTTTTTGTTTCTCACCGTCACATTATTTGTGTGAATCTCAGCATTTGTAGTGATAGGGCTATAACAAATGGGTTTTAGGTGTTCTGCCATTCTACTTTACCTAAGACACCGTATTATAGAATTTCGTTGTAATTAAAGGTCGATGTCAAAGTTGTATAATTTCAAAAAGAGATACACTTTGCGAGGCGCGAACTTGTGCCACAAAGATTCTACAATCTGTTGCTCGGACCACTAGGCCAATCGAACTTGTGAAATAATGTCGAAATTTTTGATCTCATTCCGTGTTTGATATTTTCAAATTGTGGGTTGGTCTCTTATTTTTTTGTTTATGTTTTAGTTTGTCACACTTAAAAACGAAATATTTTCTAATGAATTTTTGATCTTAAACAGTTAATCACACAAAACATTTGTCGTTTTTTCACTCACAGGCTTGAAAGTGATTAGCGTAAGTTTCACTCAAATTATAGCTTGTCAGACTGTTTTATTTATTTGAATTTAACCACAAATTGTCACTTTTTGTTTTGCTGTTTTTTGTTTACAATATTGTTGTAAGTCACGAGATAACACTATCACATCACATTCTATTGTGTATAAAATATCTTGCAAGGTAAGATAGAATGCATTTTATTTAAGTAATGGTTAAATATTGATGGATTAACATTATTTGGAATTAGGTACTAATACAAAGGACTTTTTATTAACAATCGTTGCCGTTGACTACGTGCATTTTGCGGTACCTACCTACTAACTAATAAAATAAAATAGGTACCTACTTACTAATATTATTTAAGTCCAGGAAGATGATAATGTCGAAGCCTATCAACTAAGAACAATTGTTTATTCTGTGGTTCAGTGGCGAGGCTGTGGGTAGATATAGCAGCAGGGCGGCTGGAGAGTATCGGGCGCGGGCGGTGCATTCATTACGAACAAAGGGGCGCGAGCTAACAGTGTTTGTCGGTAGCGGCCGGCTTGCGGCGAGCGCGCGGGACCCTAATTATGTTCGACACACTCCACACCCCGCAGCACACCCCCGCTGAATCCTGCTCGCCACGGTTTTCCTACAGATCTAATGTAATGCACTGTGACACCACTCCGAAAGTAATGTTAGATAATTTCGTGTTTTGTTGTGATTTGTTATTTAAGATTTAATATATAGCTGTGTCCCTGCTGGCTCAGACTGGATGAATTCAGCTCAATATAGAGATGATTGGGCTTCTTTGGAGGAGGCCCTTAGCCGCAGAGGGGTTCTTGTAAATTAAAAAAACAAAAACAACGTTTTTCTTTGATGATCTCATTAGATCATCAATGAATGTTTTGTGTTTTGAATGAGTGTTCGGATTATTTGTCATTACAAATAATCCGAACATTGACAAAAAACTACCAAAGCGTGCTTTTTTGAAGTATCTTCACTTATATAAATGTCATCAAAGTAGGTTCACAAAATTGAACAGGGTGATGTGTTTATCGATTTATGACGGTTGTCGTGACCGGCTCACGTGACACCAGAGTCACCTCCGCGAGCGCCACGCGACCGCGACTCCAGCCATTACTTGCACCAAAGTACCGCGCGCCCGCAACCGCAACCGCATCCAAATGGCAACGGTCACTATGGTTGCCATTTAGAAGATTTCACGCAACGCTTAGAGCGAGGGCGATAGGTAATTAATTGATGACAGCTAGGTACTTATATCGGATATGCAATATTAATAAAGTTCGACATGGAAAGTAAAGTGCTTATTTAATAACTGCACTAAAATAAGGTTTTCGCACACCATTTAAACTAAGGTGAGCTAAGTACATATTTTTACCAAATTTCCATCTCCGAGACGTCCTGCGAATCGAAGCACGCAACAAGTGGTTATGACGAAATCACAAATAACTTATTAATGGCGGCGGTGATTGGTTTTCGACACTCCATGACACTTCGTGAAACTTTCGCGCGACGTTAGTACGCGATAACACTCATTCAAATATTAACGACACATTCAAAACATGTTAACGGATTTCTAATTATAAAATTATTGGAATGCTTAACAAACAACAACAACTACTTTGTGAAGCTTTCTAAATGAAAGAGAAAGGAGCGTCCGCTACAGAATAAAGTAAAGTTACGCGATCAATAAGAGTCCTTGGAACTAAACAGTCACCCACGTAGTTTATGCGACTATCATTCGACGTCCGAACAGGCTACGAGTCAGCTTTATCTTTAAATCTGACACGTTTTGCTGTTCCAAGCACAGAGAAGTGCGTTAGTGTCCGACTGTCCGGAACTCTGCCGCGTCAGGGTTAACACTTTGAACGAAACATTCTATTGAAAAGGAATATAATCTTGTAGAAACGCGCAAGGTGTGAGTGTGAGGCGGAACGAAGTGAAAACGTGACGGCGATACGGGTCAGTGTGCCGCCGAGCCAGTCCATGCCGGGCCGTGCCGGGCTGTGCCGGGCCGGGCCGCTATGGTCTACTGCGATCAAGGTTTCGGCGAGACTTGAGATAACGTTGCACCTTTTCAAAACAACTCAAACCAAATTCGCCCCAAGACGTACCTACTTAGGGCATATACACAAGTACTCGCGTTAAGCTCAGGTAAGTTGAACGAGCAAAGTATACCGGAACGCTTTGCTCGTTCAACTTACCGGAGCAACTCCTCGACAAAGAAAAAGAGAGAACTCTACAGCTTCCATCTGCTGCATTACAATGACCGTTCGCAAAACTTTGTGCAAAGTTTCGGCGTTAGGAACGTCACTGCGTCACACGACTGCTCGTTTTTGCAACTGTTTGTCCAGTCGTCGTTTGTGTGTCTTTAGACTGTTTGACGATCCCGGGAGGGCCAGAGGACAGACAGCTACAGTATACTTTACTGTACACCAACATTGTTTGTTGGAATTAATTCTAAAATACTGGTACAATAATGGTTTGAAGCAGGATTGCATAATAGAGGGTGCTGATGTTTAAGGCAGTGCACGGCCGCCCTTACTCGTACCTCGGAGACGTTCGATTTGTGAACAATTCATGCGCGACTCCAGCTTTACGCTCGAGTGTCGCTGAACTGAATACCTTTGCGATTTTTACTTTACGTCTAAATAAACGGAGCTCGTGTACTAAAGCCAGCGCATATTTCCATATAATGCATCGCTCGTGAAATACGAACACCGAGTGAATCGAATATCGGACCAACGAAGTGGGAGTGGGATTGTGTTGGCGCGGTCGTTTCATGAAAAATCCGAGCGGGCAACGAGCGGCTGTGAAGTGATCAGGCATCACCACTTCACTGAACCATACGAATGCCCAGTAGCGGCTAGCATCGTAATACAACGTAGCACACCACAACACGATAACTAAGTGACGTGTTAACAATACTTGACGCCAAGTAAGCACGCATTCGTTACAAGTATTGGATTGCTGCGCGTGAATAAATAAACGCCTTTCGTGGCGGTGGGGTGGCGTGGCGTGTCGTGGCGTGGCGTGGCGGTGGCGTGGCGTGGCGTGGTGTCATTACCTCCCGTTAACAACACAAAAGTATTAACGGAGAAGGCGCGATTGCGCGACTGAGACGCATCGTACAAATATCATGAATATTTTATTGTTGTATTTTCGTCATAAACTGTTTCGTAAAGAATCGGGAGTTAATTCAAGTACGTTCATACGAATGAGGTCGTTTACGTTGATTTTATTAGAGCTATCCGGCGAAGCGCTTATCCTCAGTTGCCATCTTACGCGACGTGCGCCGAACGAACGCAGATGTTAGCAAACACAACGGTACAATTTATTGTCCTGACTCACATTACGAAATAATTGTAAAAAAAAAACAAGACAACAAAACTTCCCCCTATATACAATCTTATTCCTCATGACGTAATCTGAAACATCTTTCATTCTTTTCACGTTGAATGGCGTATTAAAAGAAATTCATTTTGTGCGGGCGGGGAATTAATAATTCTAAGCCGAACAACAATACTGGATAGAAATGAGAGCGCGAGAACGCGTGGTGCGCGCAGGTGAGGGCGGGGGAGCATGGCTCAGGAGCCGACCGTACAGCCGTACAGGGAGGGAGCGTACTGCCTGCTCCTATCGCGCACAACATAAAAGTCCTTGAATTAGCTCTAAATCTTTAATAAAAACTTATGAAACTGCTAGCTAGTGTGTAATTGAATTTAAATGAGCCCGCGAGCGCACCTCCGCCGCGCCGCCGCCGCGCCGCCGCCGCCGCGCCGGTCCGTGCCCAGTGCCTGCTCTGTTCCGAAAGTTTAAAGATAGCGGCGGGGGCGCGGGCGGCCGCGGCGGGCCAGGCGTGGGGGCTTGCTTTGAATTATTTAGCCTTTGGCGTATGTAAGAGATTACTGCTAATTCAGTAAGTTGGAAAGGGTTTACAGCGAGGTTAAATCTAGATATGACGCGATGTGGTATGCCGTTGATAACAGAAATTAAATGATGAATGTTGATTTTTGCAATCACTTACGTTTTGCATCGAACTCAAGATCCCAAGCTTTACCGTCATTGAACCACTCTTGCGTTAATTTCACTACATTTATTTATACAAGGCATCAAACAATACAAAAACACAAATATAAATCAAAATAATTATAAAATACATTAAAAATACATTCTGAATACAAATTAAATAATTCAATTGAATACGACATTAAACAAACAAGCAATACCTATCTCGCTTTGAACTCCGGTGGACTTCGAGCCAATTTATGTGGATCGGACTGTTCCAATTCTCACCCACGACCCTCTCAGCAGGTGATTGGTCGATTTTCGGATATGATATGATGCTGCAGAACGAACTATTCGCGAACGAATAACGGCGAATGCGGTACGCATCGTTGTATTGCACACGCATGGTACTTAATGAAGAGCTTTTTTAACTTTGTTCAAAGCTAGCATTTGTAAAAACATGGACAATATGCACGAAATAATGTCTTTTTAACGCATGTGCCACAGCGGGAAAATCTGCGCGCAAGCATATTGCACCGAATCGAGAGCGCCCATCTTTCCCGTTCTATGACGGTATCATCTGTGAGATTGTCAGTGAGGACGTGGCCCAGATATCGAAACGTTCGTATAACCCTCACTGGTGAACCATACATTTTAACTTCCGGGACTTTCTCCGGTCTTTTTCCAGCCCTAAATACTAACATTTCTGTTTTTCCGACATTTTAGAGCTGGCATAACTCTAGCTAATATATTAAATCCATGTTAATTGAATCTTCATTACGTTGACACCACTTCAATTTGTTTTTAAAAACCTTACGATTAACAATCATTTTATCATTTAAGTCCCCCATCGACGGTCGACCAGCTGTAAGCTGTAACCCACCAATTATAATTATATTTTGCTGTGCTATGGCATGACGACTGATTTGAATGTTTTTTTTATTGGAAAGAATATATTATCTCAAAGTAGGTCCTATTTGAAACACAAAACATAATTTCCATAAGGCCGGAAAAATAGGGCTTTTTTTCCTTCTGATTTTTTTATTTAAAACCGATACTGTTTAAATGTGACACATACATATGTAGTTCTGATGATAAAAACTTTTTAACAAAAAATTTTACCGACGAAAAGTGAAAAATAAAAACCTTTTAGTCTAGGTAAGCTCCAAAGTTAAAGTAGGTATGAAATTAATTTCAAGTCGGCGCCAAACAAGCAAGAAAACTAATAAGGTAAAACGGGAAATATAGTCAGCTTTATTGATCCTCGATCATTACATGTTGGCGCCGGCTCAAAATTAATTTCATACCTACTTTAACTTTGGAGCTTACCTAGACTAAAAGGTTTTTATTTTTCACTTTTCGTCGGTTCAATTTTTTGTTAAAAAGTTTTTATCATCAGAACTACATATGTATGTGTCACATTTAAACAGTATCGGTTTTAAATAAAAAAATCAGAAGGAAAAAAAGCCCTATTTTTCCGGCCTTATGGAAATTATGTTTTGTGTTTCAAATAGGACCTACTTTGAGATAATATATTCTTTCCAATAAAAAAAACATTCAAATCAGTCGTCATGCCATAGCACAGCAAAATATAATTATAATTGGTGGGTTACAGCTGGTCGACCGTCGATGGGGGACTTAAATGATAAAATGATTGTTAATCGTAAGGTTTTTAAAAACAAATTGAAGTGGTGTCAACGTAATGAAGATTCAATTAACATGGATTTAATATATTAGCTAGAGTTATGCCAGCTCTAAAATGTCGGAAAAACAGAAATGTTAGTATTTAGGGCTGGAAAAAGACCGGAGAAAGTCCCGGAAGTTAAAATGTATGGTTCACCAGTGAGGGTTATACGAACGTTTCGATATCTGGGCCACGTCCTCACTGACAATCTCACAGATGATACCGTCATAGAACGGGAAAGATGGGCGCTCTCGATTCGGTGCAATATGCTTGCGCGCAGATTTTCCCGCTGTGGCACATGCGTTAAAAAGACATTATTTCGTGCATATTGTCCATGTTTTTACAAATGCTAGCTTTGAACAAAGTTAAAAAAGCTCTTCATTAAGTACCATGCGTGTGCAATACAACGATGCGTACCGCATTCGCCGTTATTCGTTCGCGAATAGTTCGTTCTGCAGCATCATATCATATCCGAAAATCGACCAATCACCTGCTGAGAGGGTCGTGGGTGAGAATTGGAACAGTCCGATCCACATAAATTGGCTCGAAGTCCACCGGAGTTCAAAGCGAGATAGGTATTGCTTGTTTGTTTAATGTCGTATTCAATTGAATTATTTAATTTGTATTCAGAATGTATTTTTAATGTATTTTATAATTATTTTGATTTATATTTGTGTTTTTGTATTGTTTGATGCCTTGTATAAATAAATGTAGTGAAATTAACGCAAGAGTGGTTCAATGACGGTAAAGCTTGGGATCTTGAGTTCGATGCAAAACGTAAGTGATTGCAAAAATCAACATTCATCATTTAATTTCTGTTATCAACGGCATACCACATCGCGTCATATCTAGATTTAACCTCGCTGTAAACCCTTTCCAACTTACTGAATTAGCAGTAATCTCTTACATACGCCAAAGGCTAAATAATTCAAAGCAAGCCCCCACGCCTGGCCCGCCGCGGCCGCCCGCGCCCCCGCCGCTATCTTTAAACTTTCGGAACAGAGCAGGCACTGGGCACGGACCGGCGCGGCGGCGGCGGCGCGGCGGCGGCGCGGCGGAGGTGCGCTCGCGGGCTCATTTAAATTCAATTACACACTAGCTAGCAGTTTCATAAGTTTTTATTAAAGATTTAGAGCTAATTCAAGGACTTTTATGTTGTGCGCGATAGGAGCAGGCAGTACGCTCCCTCCCTGTACGGCTGTACGGTCGGCTCCTGAGCCATGCTCCCCCGCCCTCACCTGCGCGCACCACGCGTTCTCGCGCTCTCATTTCTATCCAGTATTGTTGTTCGGCTTAGAATTATTAATTCCCCGCCCGCACAAAATGAATTTCTTTTAATACGCCATTCAACGTGAAAAGAATGAAAGATGTTTCAGATTACGTCATGAGGAATAAGATTGTATATAGGGGGAAGTTTTGTTGTCTTGTTTTTTTTTTACAATTATTTCGTAATGTGAGTCAGGACAATAAATTGTACCGTTGTGTTTGCTAACATCTGCGTTCGTTCGGCGCACGTCGCGTAAGATGGCAACTGAGGATAAGCGCTTCGCCGGATAGCTCTAATAAAATCAACGTAAACGACCTCATTCGTATGAACGTACTTGAATTAACTCCCGATTCTTTACGAAACAGTTTATGACGAAAATACAACAATAAAATATTCATGATATTTGTACGATGCGTCTCAGTCGCGCAATCGCGCCTTCTCCGTTAATACTTTTGTGTTGTTAACGGGAGGTAATGACACCACGCCACGCCACGCCACCGCCACGCCACGCCACGACACGCCACGCCACCCCACCGCCACGAAAGGCGTTTATTTATTCACGCGCAGCAATCCAATACTTGTAACGAATGCGTGCTTACTTGGCGTCAAGTATTGTTAACACGTCACTTAGTTATCGTGTTGTGGTGTGCTACGTTGTATTACGATGCTAGCCGCTACTGGGCATTCGTATGGTTCAGTGAAGTGGTGATGCCTGATCACTTCACAGCCGCTCGTTGCCCGCTCGGATTTTTCATGAAACGACCGCGCCAACACAATCCCACTCCCACTTCGTTGGTCCGATATTCGATTCACTCGGTGTTCGTATTTCACGAGCGATGCATTATATGGAAATATGCGCTGGCTTTAGTACACGAGCTCCGTTTATTTAGACGTAAAGTAAAAATCGCAAAGGTATTCAGTTCAGCGACACTCGAGCGTAAAGCTGGAGTCGCGCATGAATTGTTCACAAATCGAACGTCTCCGAGGTACGAGTAAGGGCGGCCGTGCACTGCCTTAAACATCAGCACCCTCTATTATGCAATCCTGCTTCAAACCATTATTGTACCAGTATTTTAGAATTAATTCCAACAAACAATGTTGGTGTACAGTAAAGTATACTGTAGCTGTCTGTCCTCTGGCCCTCCCGGGATCGTCAAACAGTCTAAAGACACACAAACGACGACTGGACAAACAGTTGCAAAAACGAGCAGTCGTGTGACGCAGTGACGTTCCTAACGCCGAAACTTTGCACAAAGTTTTGCGAACGGTCATTGTAATGCAGCAGATGGAAGCTGTAGAGTTCTCTCTTTTTCTTTGTCGAGGAGTTGCTCCGGTAAGTTGAACGAGCAAAGCGTTCCGGTATACTTTGCTCGTTCAACTTACCTGAGCTTAACGCGAGTACTTGTGTATATGCCCTAAGTAGGTACGTCTTGGGGCGAATTTGGTTTGAGTTGTTTTGAAAAGGTGCAACGTTATCTCAAGTCTCGCCGAAACCTTGATCGCAGTAGACCATAGCGGCCCGGCCCGGCACAGCCCGGCACGGCCCGGCATGGACTGGCTCGGCGGCACACTGACCCGTATCGCCGTCACGTTTTCACTTCGTTCCGCCTCACACTCACACCTTGCGCGTTTCTACAAGATTATATTCCTTTTCAATAGAATGTTTCGTTCAAAGTGTTAACCCTGACGCGGCAGAGTTCCGGACAGTCGGACACTAACGCACTTCTCTGTGCTTGGAACAGCAAAACGTGTCAGATTTAAAGATAAAGCTGACTCGTAGCCTGTTCGGACGTCGAATGATAGTCGCATAAACTACGTGGGTGACTGTTTAGTTCCAAGGACTCTTATTGATCGCGTAACTTTACTTTATTCTGTAGCGGACGCTCCTTTCTCTTTCTGGTTTATCTCTTTTTGGTTTTCTTTAACAGCAAATTTATGTTGCTTAACTCGACTCGAGGATGATGCTTCGATAAGACTGTTCCCCACCGTCAAACAGTTTGACAAGTGCTAAGATGACTACCATGAATTCGAAACACCAACGCGTCCTTGGGATACCTCCAGATATTGTTGTACCTACCAAAAATCTAAAGAATTGTGGTACCGATGAAAGCAAACGAAATAGAGTGAAAGCGATGTCTGTGTTGCTAGACCTCTTTTGATTGTAATTTCTAAAAGAATAAGTACTTAAAATGTTTTTGAACGCATGATGTTGCCGGTAATTCTAAGTTGGGCTGTCAGGGTACATAAACTGCAAGAGTCGGCCCTCGATAAAGCATGAATTGACCTGGGACTGAACGTTTTAGCAACATTATCAGATTTAGAACCAAATAAGGTGTTATTCTAACTGTATGATGAGCGCGCTGACTGAAGTGCAGGGACTAAAAGGTTAACTATGCCCTGCTGATGTATATGTTTGTACCTACGCGCGTCCCGCACGCAGCCGTGAGCGCAGCGCGGTGGTGGGGGGCAGTAATAAACTAGCGTTCCGAGCACCCGGTCGTTTCATTTAACTACGAAAGTACCTACATCTCATTGGCGACGAGGACGAACGTGTACCCACGTATCAATAATTATGTCCGCGTTTTTAGGTCATTTGCCTATTTTTGACCATAAAACCAGCGATTGGAAAATCCACAAAGGCAAATTAACGCAGTTCCTAAAAATAAATAGTGTAGAAGATGAAAACAAGAGTGGGATTTTATTGTGCCATCTAACAGAAGAAACGTACCGCCTAGTGCTTAACCTCGCATTTCCAAAGGAATTGGAAAATTTATGTTTTACGGAACTAGTTGGTTTACTCGATGGCCATTTCAAGCCAAAAAAGTGTTCGTTCGTGGACAAGGCGAACTTCTATAGTGCCAGCAGGACATCAGGCGAATCCATAGGAGAATGGGCGGCGCGATTAAGAGGTTTGGCAACTTATTGCGACTTCGGTACCGCTCTTGAAACGAACTTAAGGGATCGTTTCGTCCTTGGCCTGACTGCAGGTCCAGAACGCGACAAGCTGTTTGAGCAAAGCCCGTCGACACTCACATTATCGCGGGCTATAGAATTGGCAGAGCAGGTAGCATGCGCCAAAGAGGCGAAGTCCATATTAGGCACCTGTACCGAGGCCGCGACTATTAAGGAAGAACCAGTATACCGCGCCAGATTCCAAGGACAAGCTAGCCGTGGCCGCGGCGCGGACGCCGGCGGCAGCTTTGGCGGGAACGCGGGCAGCGGTGGCGGCGGGAACGCAGGCGGCGCCTACGCCGCGAACGCGGCTTCTCGTCGCGATAAGGATCGCTGCTCAGTTTGCGGAATGACGAACCACAGTGATAACAAGTGTCGTTATAAGGGCTATAAGTGCCAAAAGTGTGGGTCAAAGGGCCATTTAAAGAAAATGTGCGGTAACAAAAAAACATCGTGTGTTTACCATATTGACTCTAAGGAAGAGTGCAGTGACAAACAGTCACAAGACGCGCGTTGTGAGGAGTGCCAAAATTTTAATATAAGGTACGTGGCTGATAAGCCTTTCATAATCACATTGTTTTTGGATGACCAATTAATTCAAATGGAACTTGATTCCGGATCGGGTAGTAGTGTTATTTCAGAAAGTATGTACCTAAAAATGTTCTCTCGTTATCAAATACAACACTGTAATGTAAATATGTGCCTTTATAACGGACATAAAATCTCACCACTGGGATTTTTTACCGTTAAAGCTAATTATAATAAAATACAAAAAGATATTAAAATTTTCGTAGTCAAGAACGGAGGTCCGCCATTATTGGGAAGAGATTTTATGTCCGCCTTTAATTTAGTTATAACTACCGAAATTAAGTCATTAGAGTGTTCCGATAATTCCGATAATAAGGTACGAGAATTATTAGGGCAGTTTCCAGACCTGTGGCGGGATGAGTTGGGTTCATTTAATGAATTTAAAGTTACCCTACAATTAAAAGAAAATTCAACGCCAAAATTTTTTAAACCCCGAACTGTTCCGTTCGCCTTAAGAGATAAGGTGGAACAAGAATTAGAGCGATTAGTAAAATTAGGTATTCTAGTGTCGATAAATCATGCTCAGTATGCCACTCCGATAGTACCGGTATTAAAGGAGAACGGAAAAGTGAGAATCGCGGGTGATTTTTCTGTGACACTAAATAAAGACCTCATCATTGAAAAATACCCCCTACCTAGAATTGAAGAAGTTTTTGCCAAGATTGGAGGGGGGCAGTTATACAGTAAAATCGACTTAAAAAATGCTTATAATCAATTTATTTTAGATGAACCCTCACAAGAACTAACGGCGATTAATACACATAAAGGTCTATATAAATATACTCGTTTGGTTTACGGGCTAGCTAACGCACCGGCTATTTTTCAAAAATCTATGGAAACTCTTTTGGCCGGAATAGACGGAGTCAGCGTATGGCTCGATGACATATGTATTACGGGTCCCGATATGAGTACCCACGTTAAAAGATTAAAACAAGTATTAGGAAAATTAAACGGTGCCGGGTTGCGCCTACAAAAAGAAAAGTGTGAATTTTTTAAAGAAAGCGTACTTTATTTAGGCTATGTGATCAGCAAAGCGGGGTTAATGACCAGTCCAGAAAAAGTAAAGGCCATTATGAGCGCTCCTGAGCCAACGAACGTCACCCAAGTGAAGAGATTCCTGGGGGTCGTTAACTATTATAGGAATTTTATTCCAAACGCTTCGTCGTTGCTAAGCCCTCTGCACGAGCTGTTGCGGAGTGATGTACCCTGGGAGTGGGGAAATAGGCAGCGGCAGGCGATGGCGGCAGTGCGTCGTGAATTGGCATCGGAGCGTGTATTAGCTCATTTTGAGCCGACTGCGCAGCTCGTGTTGACAGTCGACGCGGGACCAGCCGGGCTCGGCGCCGTGCTGTCGCAGCGTGGGGAGGCCGATGCGCACGAGCGCCCCCTCGCGTATGCATCTCGTTCGCTTACGTCCAGCGAACGAAACTATAGCCAGATACATAAGGAAGCGACAGCTATTATATTTGGAGTAACTAAGTTCCATCAATATCTGTACGGACGTAGTGAGCCATTCATTTTAAAAACGGACCATAGGCCCTTAGTGTCAATATTTAATAATAAGACAGGCATACCGGTAACAACAGCGCTAAGACTTCAAAGATATGCTATTAAATTGTCAGCTTATAATTATGTAGTGCAGTATATATCCGGAGAGAACAACCTTGTAGCTGATTATTTTTCACGCGCGCCTTTAAATGACAAGCCGGATCAGATAGATAATGATGTAGATTTTTTTTATGCTCTTAATTTTCTAAATGAAGCGTCACCCGCTACCACGATACGCGAGATAACGCTGGCTACAAAGCGTGATACGGTGATTCAAACAGTCATTAGGTATATGCATAAGGGCTGGCCACGAAAAATTATGTGCAAAAGCGTGTTACCTTTTTTTCAGTGCAAATCAGACTTGCAAAATGAGAATGGTTGCCTTTTTAGAGGGCATAGAATTGTTATTCCGTCGTCTCTAAAAGAGACTATGTTACGAGAATTACACAACACTCATTTAGGTATAACTAAAACTAAAAGTAACGCACGTAGTAGAATGTGGTGGCCTGGCATCGACGGCGACATCGAACGATGGATAGGGTCCTGCACAACATGTGTCAGCGTGCGACCCGCGCCCGCTCGTGATCCCCCCGCGCCCTGGCCCGCTGCCTCCGCGCCTTGGCAGCGCGTGCACATTGATTATATGACGGTAGGACAAAGGGTATATCTCGTAGTTATAGACTCATTCAGCAAATGGGTAGAATGCATATTCATGAACAATGGAACCACTACCAAATCCTTAATAATTAAACTCAAGGAACTATTTTCAACCTTTGGTATACCCAACGTTTTGGTATCGGATAACGATGTTAAAATTAATTCCGTCGAGTTCAAGACATTTTGTAGTTCTAATGGTATTAAATACATGACGTCACCCATCTATCACCCGCCCAGTAACGGTCAAGCTGAAAATTCGGTCAGAACTTGTAAAAAAATGTTAAAATGTATTATAAAAGATGACTTACCACTGTTTAAAATTAATGAGTTGTTACTAGGCTATTTGTTTAATTACAGGAATGCGGTGCACTGTACCACCGGGGAAACGCCAGCTAAGTTGATGTTTGGTAGGAACTTGCGATCCCGTCTTGATTTAATTTTACCTTCAAAGCCAATAATTTCGGCTGACTACTCGCCAGCAGTGCGCGGGAAAAGACTTTTTATGATCGGTGATGTCGTTTGGGCCCGATGGTACAGCGCACGGAAAGAAACTTGGCAATTGGGTGTAATAAAACATAGAATAGGTCATAAAATGTTTAATATTTATATCAAAGATTTGGATGTCCAGTGTATTAGGCATGTGGACCAAATAATGAAATACACGGGCAACAATGACACGAAAACCATAAATATCGGTGATATGGTGTCACATCAGTCTTCATCGCCTGCCAATACTAGTCCGAGAACTAGTGACGTATCTGTGGCGGGATGCGTCGTTGATGATGGTGACGGGGAGGAATGGACTGATTGTGAGACAACCGAGGGTGAGGGAATGGCCGCTGATAATGAAGTAACACCGCTATCACCAGCAGGGCAGGGTGAAATTCTTGTGTCGGAGGGAAATCAGTCCTCAAGTACCATTGAACACAACGTTGACTTACCATCAGCGCCACCTCCCACACCAACTCGCTCGAAGCGTACTAATAGAAAAACCATAGATTATAAGAAATACTTTTAAGATTTTTATTGTTTACCTTATCATATATATATACTTTATTATTTACTTTTTATTATTGTCACCAGGTTTGAAAGCTAAGTGTGAAGGAATGATGTATATGTTTGTACCTACGCGCGTCCCGCACGCAGCCGTGAGCGCAGCGCGGTGGTGGGGGGCAGTAATAAACTAGCGTTCCGAGCACCCGGTCGTTTCATTTAACTACGAAAGTACCTACATCTCACCTGCACATATACAGAAATTTAATTGTTGCCGTAATCTCTAAAAGACAATATGTTTTATCAAATAAGGACATCCGTCCGTCGCTGGAACCTTTTTTTTGCGGATGGGAAATCATCAAATAACTTTCGGGGAGCATCAGACTTGTACTGACAAAAACCCAACCATGTTCCTTCTATTGCCCTTTATGTTCCGGGGTTTCTAGTTGTTCGAAAGAGATACCGTGCTCTTTGCTGGACCTGGCAAGCCTCTCTGCTTTGCCGACATCTCTTTAAGGAGGTAACCGCTTCCTATTCCCTCTCGCTTCGGACCATGGACTGAACCGGGGCTATAAAGTTCAAGAAATCAGCCCAAGTGGCTTTATACTGTTCGGGACCTCTTGTAATTGTCTTCCGTTTCCACCGCCAGAGTTTCGATGAAAACTATATTTCGGCAAGGTCAACAGTTCTCATCGAGGTACAAGAAATGAGCCTAAACTCAATACAACTGCTGTAAGCTATTGAGAACGTCTAGGAAATACTTTCCGTCTCCATCATCAGACCTTCTGTGACCGTAATTCTCCAGCTAGCTGTAAAGATCTCGTCAATATGCATGAAAGGAGCCCAAACACGATATAGCTGCTGTAAACTGTTCAGAACCTCTTGCAAATACCTTCCGTCTCCATAGTTAGATCATCCGTGACAGTAATTATCCAGCTTGGCTCAAAGTTCTCTTTAAGGTGAATAAAAGGAGCCCAAACACAGAATGGCTACTGTAAATCCATGTGGACCTCTTGCAATTGCATTCCGTCTCCATCGTCAGACCTTCAATGACAGCGCCATCCTCCAGCAAGGTCTAAAGTTCTCTTCAACGTGCATGAAATGAGTTGTAACACGATATATCACTACTTGTAACTGTTGAGGACCTCTAGCAAGTTGCAAGTGTTTTCCGTCTCCATCATCCATCATCAGATCTTTACGAACGTCGAATTGTCATCAGAACTACATATATTTGCCAAATTTAAACAAAATCAGTTCACAATTGAAAATTCAGTATGAAAAAAATCAATCACCCTCTATTTTCCCACCCTTAGGGGCCGATTTTTTTTTCAAATTAAAATTGGACCAACTTTGAAATATACTCTTTCCAATAAAAAAAGAATTTTTAAAATCGCACGTCTCAGTAAAAAGTTATGCGTGGTCATACATAAAAAAAATATACATGTCGAATTGAGAACTTCCTCTTTTTTTTTCGTCGGTTAAAAATGCAACGTCACAAAGATCTGAATTTCATTCGATGATGAAGACGCAAAAGGTCCTTAACACTTTACAGCAGCGGCCAGCGATGTAATATCATGTTTGAACTCTTTTCATGCACCTTTTTTTGCGGATGGGAAATCATCAAATAACTTGCCCCGCGGAGCGAGGAGGAGTGTCAAACTTGTGTTATATATATAAACCAGAAATAAAGCACGAAATAGATTAAAATAAGAAACAACAAATTCAAAAGGTAAGCTAAGCTCCAAAGTTAGACATAATGACACGCGGGGTTGCGATAGTCGCGGAGAGGAACCGGCTACTGGCTCTCGAGGTGGCATTGCACAAATCCGAGGCCATGGTCTTTCATGGCCGCGGGATTACGCCACCGTCGGGATCCCAGCCATAAAACACGTCCATACCAGTAACATGGGAAAGCTTTAGAATCAGAATATAATTGTAATACTAGGAACTAGCCAAGTATCTAATAAATACGATATCGAATGAATTTAGGCCGAACTTCAGGTAAATGCTACGAGTTGCACTACTGATACGCTACTGATGCACTTTGGATAATGTGCAGAATATGGCTGCCGGCACTGTCGGACAGCTGTTAGATGTATCGATAGGAAAATTATAAGGTACAGACATTATTGATGGTCAGCTGCAATTATAAACAACTCCACGAATCGAATTATCTATGTTTTGACCCGGATTAGTAGTACTGTTGACTGCAACAATGGCGGTATTTTTTTTTTGGGGTGGGATATCATCAAATAACTTTAGGAAGTTACGTGGGAGTGTCAGACTTTTACTGACTAAAACCCACCCATATTCTTCACACCTTCGTTTACAAACATGTAAACATGCTCTTGTCCGATGTTCAACACGGTTTTGGTCCGGATCGCTCCATGAATTCGAATCTACTGATTCACGTTGACCACATATCTAGTAGCTTAGATTTAAGTAGGCAGGTCGACACTTTAAATTTTGATTTCCAAAACGCATTTGACAAAGTTGACAATGACGTGTTCTTGAAGAAGTTGGGAACCATAGGTTTCTCGTCCGAATTTCTCAGCTTCTTTTCTGACTACCTGAGAGATCGTAAGCATTTTGTCAGACATGGCTGTTTTGAGTCTAAACCTAACAACACTCGCTCGGGAGTGAGCCAGGGATCCCTGTTGGGGCCGCCCCTGTTCTTGATCATAATTAATGACTTGCAGAAAGATCCTAAGTTAGTCGGCTATTTGTGCCCGACAAATACATCGGACACCGTCAGAACCGCCGACACAATCTATTCGCTCACCCGTTTGCCATTGCCCTTCTGACTGCTTACTCTGAATGTGATGTGTTTGCAAAGTATGGAATAAAGTAATGCTAGTATGTCTGGTGTTTTGTGAAACAAAGTATGCAAGAGTGTCTACTGTTTCGTGTTAATTGTTATTTAATGTTTGACTACTGTTTTAATTTCTGTTTCATATTAATTATTGTAATTGGTGCTATACCGTTTTAATCCTTACTAATATCTTTACTAATATTATAAAAGCGAAAGTAAGTTTGTTTGTTTGTTACGTCTACTCGTCTAAATGGCTAAACCGATTTTGATGAATTTTGGTAAAGATATAGTTGGGACCCTGGAAACGGACATAGGCTATTTTTTATTAGTAATTTATTTATTTATTTATTTATTTGGTCTACCAACAATTGTTTACACCAAGAACTTGAATTAACTTAACATGTCTTAAAACTTTAAACAGTGTAACAATTACTTAAAGGTAAACACCACATGAACTATTATAAATTACATAAATGTAAGCTTAGGCACTAACAGTTGGCAAGCAAAGTTAAAACTAATGAAAAATAATAATAATTGTGCATAACTAAACAATCCAAATACCCAACAACAATTAAAACAAATCAGATAAAACAGTTAAGAATACTAGACTTCAGCTTATGAAAAGAATAAAAGTGAAAATCAATTCGATCGCTGCAACTATTCAAAACCTTACAAAATCTAGCACATGGAGAGTTAGATCCCAACACCGTTCTTCTCTGCGGAGGACAAAGTGGAGTTATGGGTTTACGTGGAATCCTTGGAGGAGCGCGAAAGTTAATTCGTGCAAGTAACGTCGGTGAGTCGATAATACCTTTCAAGATTTTACATGCAAAAGTTGCGTCGTTTAAACGCCTTCGGTCTTCTAAGGTGTGCATTTTGAAGAGCATTAATCTGTCTTTGTATGAAGGCGTTTTTTTAGCTTTACCTACAGAAAAAGCTAGATGCCAGGCAAAACGTTTTTGGATGCGTTCAATCCGCAAACTGTGAGCAGTATAGTGCGGTCGCCAAACCACGCTGCAGTATTCTAAAATGTTACGTACCAGACTGTAGTACAATAAGATTTTAGTTTTACTTTGACGAAAACCTTTGCAGTGTCTTATGACAAACCCCAACATTTTGGACGCTTTTTTACATACTTGGTCTACGTGTGGTGCAAAGGTTAATTTTTGGTCAAATAAAACTCCAAGATCCCGAATTGTTTCTACTTCATTGACCTTGTCCTCGTTAATGTAATATGCTGTCTCCGTGAGTTTATTTTTTCTTGAGTATTTAATATGATAACATTTTTTTGAGTTCAAATGCATGTTATTGTTTTTGCACCATTGGATGAGGCTATTAAGGTCCGTTTGTAAAAGCGAGGAGTCTCTGTCAGACTTAATTATTCTAAGAAATTTTAAGTCGTCCGCATACATAAAAATTTCTGAGTTCCGTAGACAGCTGGGAATGTCATTAATAAAATAGTTGAAAAATATAGGCCCTAAATGTGAACCTTGTGGGACTCCAGAAGAGATTTTATAAACGTTGGACTGATAGCCATTTACCACAACAAAGAAAGATCTATCTGATAAATATGATGTTGCCCATTCTAGCAAGTTCCCAATGATACCGTATGCGTGCAACTTTGAAGATAGTATTTTGTGGGAAACTTTGTCGAAAGCCTTGCTAAAGTCAGTGTAAATGACGTCTGCCTGGAGACCAGAGTCTACCGCCCCGATCAACAGTTCCGTAAATCCAACTAGGTTAGTACTCGTTGATCGTGATCCAACAAATCCATGCTGATGATCGCTTATAAATAGCTTTAGATGATTTTGGAAATGCGGACAGAGCAGTGACTCGAACACTTTCGCAAACGTCGAGAGAATTGAGATGGGCCTATAGTTAGATACGTCGTCATTGTCATCTGATTTATGTATAGGCACTACTTTGGCTATTTTCCATTTCAATGGAAATACGTCTGACATTAATGATTTGCTGTATAAGAGCATAAGTGGATTCACCAACTCCTCCGCACAGGCTACGATAAATATTGGTGGTATACCGTCTGGACCGGCACCTTTGTTAACATCTAAGCTTTTTAATTTTTTAAGTAGAGTTTCACTGCTAATTGTTGGACTTGTTAAGCATAGACTGCTATTCCCGAGAGGCTGTAAATATTCATCGCTTAATTCCTGATCATGGCTGTAGACAGACGAAAAGTTGACAGCAAACATTTCACATACTGTGGTACCATCAGACGTGAAAGTTGATCCGTCTGTCATAGTCATGGGGTATGTACTAGACCCCCCTCTTTTATTTTTTACGTGCGTCCAAAACAACTTAGGATTATTCTTTAGCTTGTTTTCTATATTTATGATGTGATTGTTGTAACAAAGAGTAGCCATGGTTTCACAGCGCTTACTAAGCACTTTTAATTCAATGAAATCCATTGGGTTTTTATATTTATTATATCTCTTTCTTATGTTGTTTTTTAATTTTAACATTCTAATTAATTTATGATTAAACCACGGGGGAAATTTATGTTTTTTTGGCGCCCTTGTAGGAATGAATTTACCTATAGCATAATCAAGTTTCTCATAAAAGACATCCAACATCCTATTTAAATCGCTATGTCCCTCAAAAAGTTCAACCCAATTTATTTCGTTTAAGAACTCACGAACTGGTGCATAATTTTTGGTATGAAAATTAGGTCTTTTCGTGTTATTATTGTATGATAGACTAGCGGCTTTTCCTAAGGAAACAACAATATCAAGAGGTGGATGCTGTTTATCGACATTACTAATTGGATTTATACTTTCACTAACGCTACACAATAAATGTGTTGATAAAACAAGATCCAATATGCGACTAGAATCATTTGTTATTAAATTAAATTGATTAAGACTGTTAACAGTTATGAAATCAATTAAAATTTCGCTTGTGCTAGGCAAGCCAGGCTTATTAGCCGATTTTCCTGCCAAACTCCAGTCAATGTTACTCAAATTGAAGTCACCCACAATAAAAACCCCTGAATCATTACATTGTTCAAAAACAGCATTGCAGTGATCTAAATAATGCTCCAGAGAAGAACGGCGTATAGGGGGAGGCAGGTATACTGCGCAGAGAACCATTCGACGAAAGGTAGATGAAATTGGTAAATCAACACTCACCCATAGGTCCTCACAATCACTTTCCCAATCTTTGATACGTTTAGATTTAATTTGTTTCTTAACGGCAATTAAAACACCACCCCCTTCCTTAGTGCACTGAAAATTAGAACTTTCTCTATCCCGCCTATATACCACATATCTGTCGTCAAACAGCTCACTGCTCAGTACTGAGTTATTCAACCAAGTCTCAGACATAATTATTATGTCGTAATCATTACAGACAATGTTACGATATACAGTGTGTGTCTTTGTTCTTAACCCTCTACTATTCTGATAATATATTTGCAAACTATTGAATTTAAATATTTACTTAAGTACGAGTACACGCAAAACAGAAAAAATGAAAAAGTACATTATTGATTGATTAATACATTATTTTAGACTATTTAAAGTATCTAGACTTTTAATTAAAATATGATCATCGCCGTCCGTCTTTCTGACAAATATCCTACCGTTCCTCAACCAGACGTATTTATAGCCGTTCTCCTTTGCTCTGATTCTTGCTGCAGCATGAAGAGCTTTGTGAGCTGGAGACAAGTGTTCGACGATAAAAATAGGAGACCTGTTGCCAGCTATACCAAAGTCTGCGGTATTGAGCTTGTCGTGGGTTTTATTTTTATTATATTCGATTACCGAAGCCAGCAGCTGATCACGGATTCTCGGAGAGGCAAGCTGGATCACAATAGACCGAGGGCGAGAATTGCTGGTGTTAAGTTTTGCAATCCGTGTGCAGTGTGCAATATCACCATCATTAATCTTACATGCGACAACAGAACCTAACTGTTTGACGACTGAATATAGGTTTTCCTGTTTATTTTCAGGTAAACATTGCAGCTCCAAGTTGTTGGCTCGAGCGTGTTGCTCCAAATAATTCAGTCGTTGTTTAAGATCCCCCACTGTGTCTTGCAGTTTTATGTTCTCACCTTTTAGTTCTTTTATAGTATTTTTTAACCCCTGGTGTTCCGACTTAAACGCATCAAATTCGTTTGTGTGGAAATTCAAAGACTTTTTAAATTCCTCAATGTCTTCACGGATTGGGGCCAACTCCCTATTGACAGTGTTCACAATAGTACTATTTATCTGCTGTAGAAGAATAGCTAACTCTGTTTTTATAACTTCTTGCACGATAGAACGCACGTCCTCGCTGGTGACTGACGGAGCAGTTTCAGGGGGAGAATTCAGGGCAGGTCTTTTATTTCCTCTAGTAGTGGAGATGTTACGGATCGGAGTACAGTCTTTCTTAGTGGACGTTAGGTGCTGACTCATGCTTGTACATTCCGAGCATATCCAATCGCGATAAGCCTCTGATTCGCTAACTATTTCTGAGATGGATAAACAAATAAAGTGGTACGATTTGGTACAACGAGTGCAATTGACAAATCTGTATTTTTCTTTAGAACTGTCACTGGTGCAGCATCCCCATATTCTTGTTGCCATGTTTACTTAACGTTAGTTGCTTAAGTAACAGTTAACCAGCATATAAAATAAGTTAATCGCTGTATTTACTTTTGATGCTTATTTAAAGTAAAATAAGTCCAAAGTCCAAAACAGCTGCGCCGCAAGCAGTGTGTTAGCGAGCTCGCGAGAAGAACGTCGTAAGTGCTGTGTATAGCGCGTCGGTTACGCGTTTTGAGTAAACACTTTTTGACGGTATGTGTCTTAAGAGTTTTGATTAATATTGCATATTAATCACAGATTAACACTTCGACTTGCGCACTCACTATATAGTTAAGTAGTTAGAACCGTTCAGTAATCGTTCTTCAATAAACTTAGTCAAAACACTGCTTTTAAACACAAACAACAATTAAAAACCGAAGAGCACAATTATTAATATGTTTACCGTGCGGTAGCTTACGTTATATGTGTAATAAGGAAGAAAGAGGGAATAAAGGGGAAAACTTAGCTTTGCTATTACAATAAATAAGGCGCAAGGGCAAAAACTACAGGTAGCAGGTACCTGCAAATTAGGAAAGGGGAACTATGTTACTCCGAATTTAACGCGAGTGAAGCCGCGGGCAAAAGCTAGTTAACTATAAATAAATATTAAAATAGCAAACAAATCTAAAAAGTGTCATCTTGTGTCAGCTTCCTAAACCGGAACAACAGAATCTTGTAGGACAAATATTTGTATAGAAAAAAGTAACAAAGCTTTCAAAGAATATTTGGATGGTTTAGGTTATTGTATCGCCGTATTCAAAGTTCAAAGCAGACATGTCCAAGGTCAGGGCTAATGGTGCCGGTCTCGGCTCGACTTGACGAGCAAAGAGGTGTTGCAAAAATGGAAACGGTAAGGGAGACGGCTAAAGAAGATCTACTACATAAAAGTAACAAAAATGGTTCACCGAAATTCCTTTAACATTTTTTGAGTTTACAATTATCGTTTCATACAATATTAATTTTACAAACAACTTATTTCTCACATGTTTTTTTATAAGCACTCAAATGCTACTCTTTACAAATGCTTCCATATTAAAGCATGAATACATTTTTTATTTAATGCATTTATATATAGTACAAAAGCGAAAGTAGCTCTATTGCAATTTAATTTGAATGTATTTAAATTTTCTTGATATTTTAATCCTAAATAATAGCATGATTGTATAATTGTAGCATGTATTCATTTTATTAAATAATCTGTATTTATAGCATGTTTACCTACTCGATAATGTGTAAGCTGTGGTTACCTGTAATTGAGTGTGCATTGCAGGACATTATATTGTGCAATTTTAACTTTGTAAAAGATGTATGTAATGTTACTCGTTGGTAATCCTAAATAAATAAATAAATAAATCTGTCTGTCGCGCTTTCAGGGTTATACTACTGAACTAATTTAAATGCAATTTGGTTCACAGTTAGTCTAGGGCTTGTGAAAGGACATAGGCTAAGACTTTTTAATGCGAAAAAAGGGGTAGAAGGGGTTGCAAGGGGTGATAATTGGTTGTATGAAAGTATCGTAAGTTTTAAAGCTATGAACGATGTAAATTTTTCTTTGGCTTTTGATTAGATATATAAATAAAAATGACAATGTCAATAAGTTTATAAAATATTTACCCTTTAAAGTGTCACCGTCCGTCTAGTGACGACATGCCTCAAAGACATGTCAGCACAGTAGAGGGGCCTGCCGGGGTTGCGGCTTGTTCGAAAGAGATACTGCGGCCCCGGAACATTAAAGGTAAAATAAGGAAAATGGGTGGGTTTTAGTCAGTACAAGTCTGACAGTCCCCCCCGCTCCGCCCAGAGCGGGGAAAGTTATTGGATGATTTCCCATCCGCAAAAAAAGGCTATGCTGTACACGACTACAAATCGCCATCTGAGGAACAGCATTATAAAAGCTACATCACGACTGGAATGGCAAAAGGAGAAAATGCGATTTGCGAAGTCACTCAAAAATTAAATGTGGCTGTATTATCCTTATCCTTACTTAATATTATAAAAGCGAAAGTGAGTTTGTTTGTTTGTTACCTCTTCACGCCTAAATGGCTAAACCGATTTTGATAAATTTCGGTACAGAGATAGTTGGGACCCTGGAGACGGACATAGCCTATTTTTTTTTTGTAAAAAGAGTGAAAAATTAGGGCGAAAGAGGGAAAAAAGGGAAAACTTAGCATTGCTATTACAATAAATAAGGCGCTATGGTAAAAACTACTGGTGGCAGGTACCTTGTGACAGGTCTTATCCCGAATTTAACGCGGGCGAAGCCGCGGGCAAAAGCTAATCAGGTAATAAATAAATAAGCTCTATATTTCAGTACAGGTAAACACCTTTGCATAACCATTCGGGGATTACAGGCGTGATCACTGATGTTATGTTATGTGTTGTGAACTAAGTTATTTCATCATTACATGACCAACGTTACAGGGAAGTATACGGCTGAAGCGTCATTGTTCCTGCCCGTGCCACTGTCATCGACAGCTGTACAACTATATGTATGTAATGTAAGTCATCAACTCAGTAATAACGTACTGTATAACGTTTATTAATTTGACTTAAGTGAGACTTCTGGCCGTTTTATATTTCGTGTTCGTGATAGTCAAGAGGCTAGACCGTCCTCCCTCGAAGGCCGAAAGCCGAGCCCGTACGGCGGGCACTAAGGCCACCGCATACCTCTCGTGGGAATACGACTCTACTACCAATCTACCTGTATTCGTCTTTATTTTGAGAAAATTGGTACCTTTGTGACTATCAACTCTATGTTTGACTTTAACTTTTATTTTGTGAACATATTTGAAAACCTAAAAACTACTACTAGTATATAAGTTCTAGTTGCTAGATGGTGCTTGCGGTTTTATTTGCTTTTTAGTCAACAGTTATGTTTGTTGACTGCTGCCGTCATTAAATCGCCGTTTTAAAATAAATTGGGTTTCAGTTCTGTCACTGAATTCAACGAAATAGTTACCTATTTAACTTCCACTGCAGATTATCTTTCGGTATACAGTTTGGAAGCATTGCTTAAATAAGTTTTTGGGGGCAAGTCCTATTTTTCAAATACATATCCTTATCCTTACTTAATAATATTATAAAAGCGAAAGTGAGTTTGTTTGTTTGTTTGTTTGTTTGTTACCTCTTCACGCTTTAATGGCTAAACCGATTTTGATGAATTTTGGTACAGAGATAGTTGGGAACCAGGAGACGGACATAGGCTAATTTTTATTTAAAAAAAGTGGGATATGAGGGAGAACGAGGGAAGAAAAGGGAAAACTTTGCGTTGCTATTACAAATCAGTCAGGCGCAAGAGAAAAAACTGCAGGTCTGCTTGGTGTGTTATACCGAATTTAACGCGAGCGAAGCCGCGGGCGAAAGCTTTTTTTTAAAGTGAGAAATGGGGGAGAAAGAGGGAAGAAAAGGGGAGAAACTTCTTATTGCGTTATCCGATTGCTTCTAGAGTTCGACGTTTGTTTGTTACGCTTTCACTCCCAAACAGCTGAACCTATTTTGGTGAATTTTAGTACAGAGATAGATGGAATCTTGGAGATGGTTATAGGCTACTTTTCGAAAGGATGGGGGAGAGGGGTGAATTTTTAAGAAACGTCAATTTACAAATTATTTATGAAAATTCACATTTTAAGGGCGAAGTTTGGCGGAACAAGCTGAACGTCAGACAGCTTTGAGAATGGGTGAAACGTCTCTTCAAACCCGATCGCGTCTGGCGGAACAAGCTGAACGTCAGACAGCTTTGAGAATGGGTGAAACGTCTCTTCAAACACAATTGCGTTTGGAGGAACAAGACGAACGTCAGAGAAATTTGAGAATGAGTGAAACGTCCCTTCAAACACAGTTGCGTTTAGAAGAACAAGCTCAACGGCAGGCAGCCATTAGAGCCTTAGAAACTCCAGAAGAGTCGCAGGCGAGAAGAACTGCTCATTCAGAAATGCAAACCGAACGCCGACGAACTTTTATGCGTAACGCTTGGTCTGTCTTTAATTTTTTGGATTTCAATATGATCCTTTAATTGATTACAAAACTCATTCTTTAATTGTTGTTGGTTTGATGAATAATAAATGCAAGTTTTGTAATGCTTTAAAATGGAAGGATGAAACTGCAGGAATGTGTTGTTCTAATGGCAAAGTTTTCCTTCCTTTACTTGGTGAACCAGAAGAACCTCTAAAAACTCTATATATATATTCTATATATTTATATATTATTATAAGAAGAATCACGACGCTTTTTAAATAGAATAAGAAAGTATAACTCATGTTTCCAAATGACATCTTTTAGAGTAGATAAGGAGGTAAGAATGCCTGGGTTTTCACCAACCTTTACTGTACAAGGTCAGTTATACCATCGAATTGGTTCTCTTTTCCCTACAGATAATCAACAGCATAAATTCTTACAAGTTTACTTCATGAGTAATGAAGAAAATGAAGTGAACCGTCGTTGCCAATACATTCAGGGACTTGAAAGGGAAACTGTATTAAAAATTCAAAGAATGTTACATAACCACAACATCTTAATAAATACAAAACCGCAATAGAAAACTGGCCTCAAGAATATTATAAAGTAGTCATCCATGCTGATCGGACTCCACGTGGCGAACATAATAGGCGCTATAATGCACCGACTATTAACGAAGTAGCTGCCGTAGTGAGCGGTGACCAGTTCTCTTCCCGAGACATAGTATTACGAGTACCCATTGATTTATAGCAAGGGTCAGGCTGGATATCATTTTGATATTCCAGTCATTAATCCCACTACAATACAGCCCGTTCCCAACAAAAAAGTTTCTTGCATGGGTTTTCACGCTTATCACATTATGATTCGAGAAAATGATTTTAACCTCCTTCCACGATCAAGACAGCTATTCCACCAATTTTTAGTAGATGTGTACGTCAAAGTAGAGAGTGAACGTCTTCGTTATATATCTTTAAACCAGAAAAAACTGCGAGCAGATAATTACATTCATCTACAAGATGCGATCAGCACGGATGGTGATATAAACCCGAACGATTTAGGCCGAATGGTTATTCTTCCCTCTACTTTTGTGAACAGTCCCCGCTATCTACATGAATACACACAAGACGCTTTCGTCTATGTGCGCACTTACGGCAGGCCTGACCTCTTTATAACTTTCACCTGCAATCCTTCATGGAAGGAAATAGCAGAAGAGCTTATGCCTGGCCAAAGAAGTACTGACCGGCATGATATAGTTGCGCGTGTATTTCGTTTGAAAGTTCAAAAACTGATGAATATTATTACAGGAGGGAAATTATTTGGAGACGTCCAATGCCACATGTATTCCATTGAATGGCAGAAACGAGGGCTGCCACATGTGCAAATTCTTATTTGGTTGAAAGAAAAGCTGTGCCCCAACCAAATAGATAATATAATAAGCGCCGAGATTCCGGATCCCGAAACAGATAAGGATTTGTACGATACCATAGTCAGAAACATGTTACATGGTCCCTGTGGAGCACGCAATCCAGCATCGCCTTGCATGAAAAATGGAAAATGTACCAAAAAATTCCCTCGAGAGCTGTTAAAGGAAACTGTGCACAACGTTAAGGGTTACCCTTTGTACAGACGGAGAGCACCTGAGGATGGTGGCAGAAGTGTTACCATTCAGGCTCGCAGTGGTATGGTCCAAAGTTTTGATAATAGCTGGGTTGTGCCATATTCGCCCATTTTATGTAAAATTTTTAATGCCCACATAAATGTAGAAGCCTGCAACTCTGTTCGCGCTATTAAATATATTTGCAAATATATTAATAAAGGGAGCGATCAGGCGATATTCAATTTGCGTAATGAAGGTTCAGGGCAGCCTCTCAATGAAGTACAGACATATCAAGCAGGGCGATATGTTTGTAGCAATGAGGCAGTATGGCGGCTCCTAGGTTTTCTTCTGCACGAAAGACATCCGGCTGTTACCCATCTAGCCGTACACTTAGAAAATGGACAGCGTGTTTTTTTTAACGTTAATAATTTTCAGGAAAGAATTTCATCACCTCCTAAAACCACCTTAACTGCCTTTTTCCAGCTCTGCCAAACAGATACTTTCGCAAAAACGTTATTGTATTCCGAAGTCCCACGTTACAATACATGGAACATCTCCAAGAAGGAGTGGAAACGCCGCTTGCAAGGTACACCCGTTGCAAATTGGCCAGGAGTTAAATCATCGGACGCCCTGGGTCGTGTCTACACCGTCCACGTCACGAACTTTGAGTGCTTTTGTCTTCGAATGTTGCTGCATCATGTTCGAGGCCCAACTAGCTTTAAAGACCTTAAAAATGTCAACGGTCGCGAATGTGAAACTTTTAGAGATGCATGCGAAACTCTACATTTGTTAGAGAACGACAACCACTGACCACAGACAAAATAAGACAACTTTACGCAACCCTGATATCATCATGCGGCCTTTCCAATCCCCAAACGCTGTGGGATAAGTTCAAAGAATACATGGCGGAAGATATTTTACGACGTCTGCAACAAGTCCATGTAGACATAACTTTAAATGAAAACACATACAATGAAGCTCTGATAAATATTGAAAACAAGGTGATGACAATGACTGGGAAGAAGTTACAATATTTTGGAATGGTAAGTCCTCGACGGCGTTCAGATAAAGGGACTGAAGCGATGCAATTGTTCGCGAATTAAACTATAATTTCACAGCGTTGCAAGAGCAGGTAATTGAGTTAGTTCCCCAATTGCTACCAGAACAAAGTTATGTATTTCAACAAGTGTTACATCAAGTGGATTCAGGTAATGGCGCTCTCTTCTTTCTCGATGCCCCTGGAGGAACTGGGAAAACGTTTTTACTGAACTTATTACTGGCTTTCATAAGAAAAGACCAAAATATAGCTGTCGCCGTGGCTTCCTCTGGTATAGCCGCTACATTACTGAATGGTTGCCGCACTGCACATTCCGTTCTAAAATTGCCATTAAACCTTGCACAGGAAGAGTCACCCATCTGCAAATTTCAGCAAAAACAGCTCTCGGGGTATGATGCTACGGCAGTGTAAACTTTTAGTATGGGATGAAAGCACGATGTCTCAAAAAAGCTATAGAGGCGTTAAATCGATCACTTCAGGACTTACAAGACAGTACCGATATCATGGGAGGAATGGTAGTTTTGCTGGCTGGTGATTTCCGACAAACTCTACCAGTGATTCAGAGAGGCACACCTGCAGATGAGATCAAGGCCTGTCTCAAGTCCTCAAGCTTATGGGCAAAAGTTAAAAAATTTAGCCTAACAACAAATATGCGGGTGCATCTTTATAATGACGTACATTCTGGACATTATGCAGAGACACTTTTAAAAATTGGCGATGGACGTTTGGATACAGATGCCGAAGGTATGATTGTGCTCACAGAAGGATTCTGTAATTTGGTAGAGAACGATGTGGACCACATAGCTAAAGTTTACCCGGACTTACAACAAAATATGAATTGTGATCAATGGTAATGCGCAAGAGCAATTCTTGCACCAAAAAATGATAGTGTCAATCAAATTAACCAGGACATTTTAAAAGAGGTGCAGGGAGTAATAAAGGAGTATTTGTCAATTGATACAATTATGGATACAGAACAGAGCACTTCCTACCCCGCTGAATTTTTAAATTCGCTTGAATTGTCAGGTGTGCCTTCGCATAAACTTCAATTAAATTTAGGTGTACCAGTTATGCTTATGCGAAATATTGATGCACCTAGATTATGTAATGGGACGAGGCTTCGTATCACACAATTAGGGCAAAATATAATAGGCGCTACTATATTAACAGGTATGGGAAAAGGAGAAAGCGTGCTCAAACCTCGAATACCAATAATTCCCACGGACCTACCGTTCCAATTCAAAAGACTGCAGCTCCCAGTAAAACTTAGCTTTGCTATAACAATTAATAAAGCTCAAGGGCAAACACTACAGGTAGCAGGCGTGCATTTGGAAAAGCCATGCTTTTCCCATGGGCAGCTGTATGTAGCATGTTCGCGAGTGTCCGGTGCCCGAAATTTGTATTTATTAGCACCTGATGGAAGGACAATGAATATAGTGCACAATAGTGTCCTCAAATAATGCTCTGTTTTGTATCCATAATTGTAGCGGTCAAGGACCTAGCGGAGTTGTTTTTTTTTCCTAGCCCACGCTGTCCCACTTCTTTTCTCATGCTGTCCTGAACCAGCCCTTGTGGTATCACGTCTGAGTCATCACGCCATCTCTTGCGGGTGCCGACACAGCCTCGCCGCGCGACACCGTCCATCTCCTGGCACCCATTGAGTGGCCGCTCTTGCCGTATACATAATGTATTTCCTGCCCATCTAACTCGACCATACTTTTGTGTCACATTTATTATTCAACTAAAAATATTATTCTTAAATAAACGCGGGCGAAGCCGCGGGTAAAAGCTAGTAAGTTTATAAAATATTTACCCTTTAAAGTGTCACCGTCCGTCTTGTGACGACATGCCTCAAAGACATGTCAGCACAGTAGAGGGGCCTGCCGGGGTTGCGGCTTGTTCGAAAGAGATACCGCGGCCCCAGAACATTAAGGGTAAAATAAGGAAAATGGGTGGGTTTTAGTCAGTACAAGTGTGACAGTCCCCCCCGCTCCGCCCAGAGCGGGGAAAGTTATTGGATGATTTCTAATTAAATGTGGCTGTATTATCCTTACTTTAATATTATAAAAGCGAAAGTGAGTTTGTTTGTTTGTTACCTCTTCACGCCTAAATGGCTAAACCGATTTTGATGAATTTTGGTACAGAGATAGTTGGGACCCTGGAGACGGACATAGCCTATTTTTTTTTGTAAAAAGAGTGAAAAATTAGGGCAACAGAGGGAAAATAGGGAAAACTTAGCATTGCTATTACAATGAATAAGGCGCTATGGTAAAAACTACAGGTGGCAGGTACCTTGTGACAGGTCTTATCCCGAATTTAACGCGGGCGAAGCCGCGGGCAAAAGCTAGTATATATATATTTAAAAAAAAAAACGTTGCCCCGCACTAGGAATTTCTCCTGTATCGTGGGTGCGTTTACAAACATTTAAACTCACATACACAAACAGCCAGACCTGAAACAACCATCTGTAGGCCATACAAATATTTGTTCCGGGCAGCTATCCAACCTCCGACACGCAGCGCAGCAGTCGATCGCTCAACCACTGCGCCTACCGTGGCGACAATTTATTTGAGATTGATTGCTGAATTGTTCATTGGCTTTTACCCAGGAGTGAGACAGAACCGGCTAATAAAATAAAAATTGTTTCAGCAGAATAATATAACAAAAAGCAACACGTGTATCTTAAAGGCTGGAAAAAACATTAACTTTTAATTTCCCCTTCTTGAGAAAAAGGCGTTTAGTGCAAAGTTGCATGAATTTAAACGAGCATTATCTGCACTTAGCGCGAACTTTCCAAACTACGTCGGAGTTCAGCTGAGATCTAAGTGGAGCACTTCTCACTACTTGTATATCTATAACAAGTTCTTTTGACTCCAGTCGAATTAGTATTAAATAATTGTCGCGGAGTATTGTAGAGAGAGATAAAGGTACAATCATTATATATTTTTATAAACTAAATGTTGCCTGCAACCATCCGCATGACATTATCATAAAACATTGCCTCCCTATTCAAATCATTTTGTTAACAACTTCAAGGTTTATTTTTGCACGGAACCCTCATACTTTTTGAAAAATAAAAGCCTAAGTTGTTAGATATATGTATATGTATGTTACAGTACGATATCTTCGTGCTGTATCTACAATCTACATCGCAATCTTATGTTCTTTATCGCACGTTCAATATCTATTAAATATTTCTACTATCTGTTATCAACACGAAGTCGTTAGTATATAAGATGCACCTTTGGATAATTATAACCAGACTATACTACATCTTTTGTCTCATTTATACCTAGTCATATACTGCCAAGAAGTTTGGCAAATTGGTGACCCCGACGAACGAATACGCAGCAAGAAACATGGCACAATCACCGTGCAAGGCGAACATAAATCAGCAAGGAACACTTGAAGTAGCTGCTGGCACCTCCACGAATACAAATACTGTACAGTAATAGCAAAGTTATCCAAGGAAGAAATACTACAAGTTAGTGACCTAATCACTTCACCACCGACTACAGATAAATACAAAAACATCAAGGAACGTTTAATTGATTGTTACGAAGAAACAGAACAGCGACAGTTTCAAAAATTAATATCAGAGACAGAACGCGGTGATCAAAAACCTTCGCAGTTATTACGTCAAATGCGGGTTCTCGGGAGAGGAAAAATCAGTGACGTGTTTCGTCACTGATTTTTTTTTTTTTTAAACTACTATGGTTCAGGCTTTTACCAACATCAGTTACTACGGTTCTAGCAGTTACGGAAGACATGGAAATTGACAAACTGAGCCAAATTGCAGACAAAATAATAATGAATTCAAAAGTAACCGACATATCAGCTGTTAGCAACGACACTTCAAACGACAACAATACAGCATGCATTTTAACCCAGCTAGCAAAATTACAGATAGATATTGACGCAATTCAGCAAGGTCAATATGGCTATCGACCCAACACGCACAATCATTTCAAGAAACGTCAACAATTCCCGATTATGAGGCCGAGAACAAACTATAGAGGAGCAAATCGATTTTGTTACTACCACGAAAGATTCGGAAAATATGCAAGGAACTGCATTAAACCATGCGGTTGGAAACCAATGACTTACGTACGGAACCAGGGAAACGAATAAGAGCACAGACAACGGCGAAACTCTGTGCAATCCACCCATCCAATCGCCTCACCATTACCGACCGAAAAAGTGGTATGAAGTTTTTGATTGACACGGGCGCATTCATTAGCAAGCAACAGAGATATTCAGTTTTACAAAATGAACAATACACACTATACGCTGCAAATGGGACTAAAATTAGGACTTACGGCAAGAAGACGCTTACCTTGAATTTAGGACTACAACGATGTTATAAATGGAATTTTATAATCGCCGATGTTACACAACCAATAATTGGAGCAGATTTTCTAGAGCACTATAAACTATTAGTCGACATAGCAGGTCGCAAACTTATCGACAAAGTTACAGAGCTGACAACGCATGTAACTTCAGAAAAAGCGACACAACAAACAATTCGTACTATCGCAGTGGGAACGAATCCACGTATTACGCAACTTTTAAACAAATACGAAGACATCACGAAAGAGTCCTCTCTACGCAATGCGCCCAAACATAAGATTGAACACCACATTATCACTACAGGACCACCCGTCGCAGCTCGGGCAAGACCATTACCTCCAGAAAAATACGACATAGCCAAAAAGGAATTTCAAAATATGATAGAACTCGGAATTTGCCGACCGTCAGATAGCCCATGGGCAAGCCCATTACATATGGTAAAAAAGAAAAATGGCGAATGGAGACCGTGCGGAGACTATCGAATGCTCAATAGCACGACAGTACCGGACAAATACCCACTACCAAGATTAACTGACTTTACATACATATTAGAAAATAAGAAGATACTAAGCAAGATAGATATACGCAAAGCATACCACTGTATTCCTGTTAAAGATATAGAGAAAACAGCCATCATCACACCTTTCGGACTTTTTGAGTACTTAAGAATGCCTTTCGGATTACGCAATGCGGCACAAACATTTCAACGATTCATGGATTCCTTATTTAGAGATTTAAACTTCGTATTTATATTTGTAGACGATTGTCTCATCGCATCGGACAACGAAGATATGCATTATCAGCATTTAGAAACGGTTTTCAAACGTTTACACGAGAATGGAATAACCATTAATCTCGAAAAATGCGAATTTCTCAGAAGGGAAATAGATTTCTTAGGTTATCATATAACGAGCCAAGGAATACAACCTACCGAAGAAAATTACAAAGCAATCATGGAATTTCCCAAACCGAAAACAATTCAAGAATTAAGAAGATTTTTGGGCATGGTCAATTTCTACAGAAGTAATATTCCACGCGCAGCGGAAAATCAAAGAATTTTAAACGAATATCTACATGGTTCAAAAAAGAACGATAATTCACCTGTTCCTTGGACAACGGAAGCAGACAAAGCTTACGAAAAATGCAAGGAAAGCATGAAAAACGCAGTATTAACAGCGCATCCTTCCCGCAACGCATCACTAGCGCTCATGACCGACGCTAGTGCTACTTGCGTTGGTGGAGTTTTACAACAAAAATCCGGACGCAATTGGGAACCATTAGGATTTTTTTCACAAAAATTGAGCGAAACTCAACAAAAATATTCTACGTTTGACAGAGAGCTGTTAGGAATATACATGGCCGTCAAACATTTTCACAGATTAATCGAGGGAAGAGAATTTACAATATTTACGGATCACCGACCTTTGACATACGCATTCTCCCAAAAACCATCATCAAACGATACACCGCGACGGGTCCGGCAGTTAGATTTCATTTCACAATACAGTACCAACATCCAACACATAAACGGACGTGACAATATTACCGCCGATGCCTTATCTCGAATAGAGGAAATATACGTGCCATCACCTATCGATTACGCTGAATTGGAAAAATGTCAATCAACAGATAATGAACTAAGTAAATTACATGACAATAAAAGATTAAAATTCAAAAACATTACGCTTCCGGGTTCCACAATAAACATCACCTGCGACACGTCTACTGGAAAAAGCCGCCCCTACTTACCAAAGCATTTTCGCAAACAAATTTTCGATACCATTCATGGTATGAGTCATCCAGGAAAAAGAACTACGAGAAAAATGATAACCCAAAGGTATTTATGGCCGTATATGAACAAAGATATCAATAATTGGTGTAGATCATGTATAGCCTGCCAAAAATCAAAAATACAACGACATACGATATCACCTCCTGGTACATTTATGACAGCGCAACGTTTTGAACATTTACATATTGACATCGTCGGACCACTTCTGATTTCACAAGGGAAGAGATATTTAATCACAATCATAGATCGTTGTACGTCATGGCCCGAAGTATTTCCGGTAGAAGATATAACTGCAGAAACAGTAGCCAAGACACTTTTCGAAGGATGGATTACTCGTTTTGGATGTCCATTGCGCATTACTACGGATCAAGGCCGACAGTTTGAATCAAGAATATTTGAGTCACTCTCACAATTTTTGGGAATACATAAAATTAGGACAACACCTTATCATCCGCAATCCAATGGAATGATAGAGAGATTTCATAGAACTTTAAAGGTAGCGTTAATGACAAGAGAATCCAACGAAAATTGGTTAAAAGAAATCCCAACAGTTTTACTCGGGTTGCGGAGTAGCTTGCGAGAAGACACAGGTTATAGTTCAGCAGAGATGACATATGGAACGCCAATACGACTCCCTGGAGGATTTTTTGAGTCATCAGCAGCACAGTTATCAACGTACGAAGAATTTGTAAAACAAATTCAAAAGGACATCACACAAATGACATCAATTCCGAAAAGAAAAAACCATAACCAAGCTATATTTGTGCATCCCGAACTCAAAGAATGCTCACACGTATTTGTTCGGTGTGATAGAATGAAGAAAGCCCTGACACCGCCGTATGAAGGACCCTACCCAGTAATTAGTAAAACAGATAAAACATTTTGCATTAGAATTAGGGATAAAGAGACAGTGATATCAATTGATAGATTGAAACCAGCATTCATGATCAATGACGAATCAAACTACGTGCCAGATTCAAAGGATTGCGACAGACATTCACACACGTACACTACACGATCGGGACGTAAAGTAAAGCCAGTAGTACGTCTATAAAAATCGCTGATAGAAGCAAGTTATTCGTATATATATTAACATAGATCTTAACATATACCATTAATTCACAACTACTCGTAACAACAAGACATCTAAACTGTGAAATCAAAGTTCTAAGGACCAGATAACATACAATACGGACAGTTGCCTCAATCAAAACGAAGCGGACAAACTCCGTAACCTGATCCAGGAGGACTTACGGTGGACAAGAAATGTTGCAATGGGACAGATTATTTTAACAATCGGTGCGATCCTAATTTACGGCATAATGAAAACACTGGACAGAAGAACTAAGAGTTTAACGGAAAAAAATAATAAACACTCGTGCAACAGCTAAGTCAAAATTACAGACGTCAGCAAATCACACCACAACAGGCGTCATCAAATTCCACCGCGTACAATAGCATTATTATTTATATACATCAGCAAATAGCTAGTAAGGTCTAGATCAAATTTATATTGTAAACACTATTACCATAATATTTATTTTTCTTTTTAAAGGGGGGTGTACTGTTACAGTACGATATCTTCGTGCTGTATCTACAATCTACATCGCAATCTTATGTTCTTTATCGCACGTTCAATATCTATTAAATATTTCTACTATCTGTTATCAACACGAAGTCGTTAGTATATAAGATGCACCTTTGGATAATTATAACCAGACTATACTACATCTTTTGTCTCATTTATACCTAGTCATATACTGCCAAGAAGTTTGGCAAATGTACATTAACGATCGATGATTTGTTTAGATAGAAAAATTAACCATTATTAACTTTCTTCTAATAAAATGGTAAATTTTTACAGGCACACGCACTTTCATTTGAACCCAGTGCCGCAGAAGAGAGCTATCCAGTTTATGGCTGAGCACGTTCAGGATGACGTTAGCGCTCCCACGCGTGCGGAACATCAGCGAAGCGATGCGGCGCCGCAGCACAATGTGGAAGCCGTCTGTGTGAGCGTGCGCAAACATGGCAGCTTCTACAGTAGCGTGGCAGCCCCACCAGCACCCTGAACGCGTTCTTATATTGGATTCGGAGAGCGTTGATGGCCCTCTGCGTGTAGGTAACCCACAGATTGCAGGTGTGAGGAATTTGGCGAAATGCTTTTAACATTATAGACGTGAGACTTGGCGTCCTCGCGACTGATTTGCTTTCGCCTTTTACTTTAAACTTTCCGAACTACGCCGAGTCCTGCCGACGATGACCGAGTCTCGCTGCTGTTCAGAACTTATTCTTTATGTTAATGCGCTAGCACCATTTTTTTAAACGACTACTTTGTATTAATCACAATTTTGTTCTTAAGTAGGAAGCAAAAGTTTTGAACAACTGGTTGGAAGGGTTCAACAAGAGCTTGCAGTAATCTACAGATGATTTAATATTTTTAGTTTTGATCAAGTACGAGTATATTGACTTGGCTCGCGAGGTTGCCGACATGTGGGATGTGGATTCAGCGATCATTGTGCTGATAGTCGTATCTGCCAATGGCTTAATTGCCAAGAGCCTCGACCAATACCTGAGGAAGCTCTCGTTAGGCAGCTGGATCAAGGGCTTGATACAGAAAGCGGTACTCCTGGATACGGCTCGTATTGTTTTAGAAGGTTCCTTTCTCTGAATTCCTGGCCGCCGGTAGCTTGGACCCTCTTCCCGATACCATTGGGCTACTATTTTTTGTATTTTTAAATGTTTTTTCGTTTTATATATACAGAGTTTTAGGTTAAACGAGGGACTTATTGAGGGAGGGTATTCAGTATTCGATTCTCGTCCCAAATATGTAAAAAACCTATAACCTTAATTTCTGACGTAATTGTCCAATAAAATACATTATTCATGAACACTGAGCGCGAGAGAAGTGAACTTGTAAACAGTGAAGTAAATCACGCCGCAAAATACCTACGCGCCGATTCTACCGAAAAGGCGTCCTAAGCCAGGTTTAAAGTATGAAGGGAAAATGGATTATACCTAAAGGTCATTGACATGCACACATGTTCTGCGATAGTATTAAATCGCTAACGCAAGGGTAAGGGTAAGGGTAAGGAAAGGAGAACTGTGTTACCCGGAATTTAACGTGAGTGAAGCCGCGATGTCTCATTTTTGTACGGATCCCTCGGTGCGCGAGTCCAACTCGCACTTGGCTAGATTTTTCATATTTTAGGAGTGAGAGTTTTAGTTTTTTTTACATATGTATAACTTATGTATCTTTTCTCCGCCCTGCGATATAACACAAATATTCGTACCATTGGCTTACATTAAGGCTGCGACAATGTCGCGAAATCCAGAAGAAACTAAAGAAAATAAACGAAACGAAATAATACAGAACAAGCATAGTTTGTTAGGAATGTTTTGCGCGGCCGAACGTGTGCCAGCGAGTCGGTCAGCCGGCGGGCAGGGGGCGACAGTGCCAAGTAAGGCTGACTCAGCGGACACGCCAACATGCCAATGACACCACTCAGCCTCTTTGCGGTGCATCTACCGGTCATGTTTAGGTTTATTTACGTGACCCCGGCGTTGATATCTTATGTCGAACCATCTGTTCTTACTTACATATATTACGAGGAGAGAATCACAAGTACCTATGTGTGAATATGAAGGATGCTCTACGTTATCAAACTTTTGTGATTGTTTTTTTTTTGTGGATACTTTATTATTGCCAGAACAAAACAGTGCCTCAATAAGTTGCGTGAAGTGACTATACACTGGATACTGTAACTATCTTTCGACTAAACTGCCGCCTTGGTCAAGTGGTCGCAAGCCTGGCTTCTGAGCATGCGTTCGTGGGTTGGATGCACTAACCCCTCACATACAGGGGATACAGGCGTGGTGTTATGATAGACATACTTACAACGTAACGGCAATGTCATGAGACGACTCAGTAAACTTGATTTCCAAGCTAGGTCTATGTCAAATATTGAGATTAGTTAACCATCTCGTTATCTAAGCACACATTACATAGTTATATGTACGTGTAACCATTTGGGATTATCAATGAAACGCCGCGATGATTGTGTCTCGTGTTGTGTGGCCCGCCGCCGCACTGAGACGCGATGCGCCGCACCTAGGGCTGACAAATCTCTTACATTCACCAGTTTCTGACTTACTTGAACTACAAGAAGGCTTTCGACAGTATTTAACATATCGCCATATCTCAGCCTTTTGAGGCCACGGAATATAAGAAACTTTAATAGCACTGTTCAAAAGTACTTCATCTTATGGCACGGCTAACTTTAAAATGTTTAACTTATCAAAGGATAACACAGAGTGTCCCGTTCTCTTCTAAACTATTCACCAGTACATTCGAGAAGGTATTTTTTTTATAATGTGTGCTAATGCGTATTTACAATATGCAACAATATGTGGCTGAAACGCAAGGGTGTGAAACTAGTCGCGTATAGATTTGAAATCACTTTTTAATCAAAGTCTTTCAAAGTATACAACAGCAGTACGCAAATACTCGCGTATACTTTGTAGTGGCCAAAGTAACTAGCTTTGCTCCAAAATATAAGAACAGTGCTAGTCCGCATGCAACTAATCATGTATACCTAACTATTCAGATTAGGTTAAATTCTTAGGTTAAATGGGTAGGTTAGGTTAGGTTAAAACTGTGACCTCCTACGGACCTACCAGAAACGACTTGCATTAATAGAAAAAACCGGCCAAGAGCGTGTCGGGCCACGCTCAGTGTAGGGTTCCGTAGTTTCCCGTCCGTCACAATATACCGGACAAATCAAAATCAAACCTCGACGTCTAATTAGATTATGCACTCATAAATAAAATTACGAATATATTTAAGTGCAACTTACTTTACCACGATAGGTCATGAAAGCACGGAAAATCTTAACATCGACTTTTAAAAAAATGACGTCATTACGCAACGCCATCTATCGAACCATTTATGAACTGGTTTTTACCTTAACATTTTGATGGTGTTAAGAAAAATAATTTTAGTTTTGTTCTAAATTGCCTTAGCATGTTCTTGATAGAAGTTTTATGTAGTTATAAGATACCGCCAATGCCAAGGAGAGACCAACCGAACAATTCGGTAATACCCGATCCAATGTAATAAGTACCTACAGCGCCATCTCTCGGGGAATTGGGTTACTAATTAATACAAAGACGTGCAAGAAGTTTTCGGTGGTAATTTTGGATTGCGAGAACCGATTTCAATAATTCTTTTTTTGTTTGAAAAAAGATACGTTCAGGGTAATAAAATATGTAAACGAAGTTAAAAAAATGCTTGCATATACGATTATACTACAAACTTAGTCCAGAAATTATTTTGTACAACTTTTTGTCTTTTTTGTACAAAAACTGTTGTGTCAATCAAGTTCAAAATGATTTTCCTAGAAAGTCCTTATAAAGTTCTACTTTTCAGATTTTTTTCATATTTTCTAAACTTATGGTTCAAAAGTTAGAGGGGGGACGACACATTGTTTTTTACTTTTGGAGCGATTATTTCCGAAATTATTGACATTATCAAAAAATGATTTTAGTAAACCCCTATTCATTTTTAAATACCTTTCCAACAATATATCACACGTTAGGGTTGAAATTAAAAAAAAAACACTTCCCACTTTACATATAGGGCTACCCTAATAAAACATTTTTTTCCAATTTTTATTTTACCACTTTGTCGGCGTGATTGATATACATATTGGTACCAAATTTCAGCTTTCTAGTGCTAACACAGAGATTAAGCGAGGACGGACGGACTGACGGACGGACGGACAGACAGACAGACATGGCGAAACTATAAGGGTTCCTAGTTGACTACGGAACCCTAAAAAGAGACTGTTTTAGTAGGTTACCCGGAACTGAACTATTTCGATTAGGATAATTTACTTATTGAATTAAATGACATTATTTCAAATTCAATTAAATAATAATTAAAATGAATGACATTATTTTAAAGAAATAAATAACTTGGCGTTTTGGCCGTGTATGAATTGTAAAGATGCATGTGCACGTCTGAGTTACAAACTATACGCGAGTAGTACCTACGCAAAATTCGTGTATACTTTGTAATCACAAATTTAAAAAGTGCACTACAAAGTATACGCGAGCAGTTTCCTATGGCTGCGTTCTGGCCATGTATACAATGTAAATACGCTATGCTAATACCTAAATTTACCGACTAAATTAGTTAATTATTAATTTATAAATTATTAAGGCCTATAAATTAATAATTAATTTATAGGCCTTATTTATATTTAGTTACATATAAATAAGGCCTATAAATGGCCCAACCGATTTTGATGAATTTTGGTACAGAGGTAGTTGGGAGCCTGGAGACGGACATAGGATAATAAATAATAGAAAAAGGGGAGAAAGAGGGAAGAAAAGGGTAGAGAACTATTTTTTTTTCGATCAATACGCGGGTTAAGTAAGCGTTAACCCTAAGTAACTATGCCACGCGGACGAAGTCGCAGGCGCGACCTAAAGAAAACAAAATGCCATCGCATTCGATACTAATGAAAATGGATAATTTTGCATATTGAAAAGTGTGTTATTATTATTATCACCGCTCAGTCATTCATTATGAAACAGCTGTGTGTCCCATACACGGTGTATGAATTGTATCTACAAAACGATAAACTGTTACAAAAGGAGTGTCGCAGCAAGTAAACAACAAGAACAATGCGCCCATTACTCTAGATAATGAGTTGGTGAGATAATTAATGATTTATGTTTATCTGCGCCCATGGCCCGGACGCGGCGCCGCCTCGCACACACACGCATATGAATAGATCTTAATTACTGACAACTGAATGGCATCATAAAAATCGAATTAAAACATCTATAGATATAAGCAAAGGTCAACACTGCACAAGGTATAAAATGATAGTTTTGTAAAACAACATTTAAACATTCTACTTACGATCATATGTACACTCTAGCTAGAGCAAAGAATACGGATCACTTTAAGAAAACCATGAATCTCGGAAACTAGTTTTGTAGTTCAATCTTCTAAAGTTTGTTTTTTACATTAGTTTTTTTTTATGTAACTTTACAATTGTCGGGCCTGTTGGTCTAGTGGTTAGTGGCCCTGACTGCTGAGCCGGAGGTCGTGGGTTCGATTCCCACCCAGGACAAACTTTGTGTGATGAGCATGATTGTTTGTTCTGTGTCTGGGTGTGATTTATCTATAATATGTATGTATTTATAAATTATATAAGTATGTATATCAGTTGTCTGGTTACCATAACACAAGCTCTGCTTAGCTTGGGATCAGATAGCCGTGTGTGAGTTGTCCCAAGATATTTATTTATTTATTTTATTTATTTTATTACCCACTAAGAGGGAGGAAGGAGTATTTCATCATCTTATTTTCCTGCTCTTGTCTCATTCTATTAGGGGCCGGCGCAACACGTTTTCTTCTTCCATTCTCCCCTGTCAATCGTCACGGCATCATTTACTCCTTTCTCCTTCATATTATTCCTTACACAATCCATCCATACTTTCTTTGGCCTTCCGCTCCCTCTCCATCCATCAACACGATTTATTTCATCAAGCATTCTGAGTTTCCGAGATTTGTAGCGGTCCACGAGAATGTCATGTCAATTATTATATTAAACCTACTATACTATACTCCATCGGTTTAGGTAGTAAACTAAAAGTAAACAAAAAATAACAAGTGACTCGCGGTGACAAAAGTTTTATTAAACAATAGTATTTTTTTGTGTTTTAATTAAACTAAATTCGTTTATTTATCACATGGATACAAGTATAAATGCGTAAATCTTACCATAGCTTATTCAAATTGAACACAAAATCAATGAAAGACAAACAATTTACGGATCTACTATATTTAACTGCAAGAAGACCGTCCGCTTGTTCCTATCTACTCTAAATTATGAAGAAACCGAAGGTACTTCCTGAGGTAACCACCCTCACTTATAAAACACCCTCACACACAAACACACACACACACACACACGCACGCACTCACACACACACTCACATACCTACACTCTAAATCTACCTATTTACAATGGCTTTCATTTCCCTTTATTTTTGCATGCATGTTATTGTTACCAGGATAATTATACCTAATTATAAAATGTACTACGTCATGAGACCCCTATATGTATATTGTATAAACGGGATCAGTCCTGTCTCTCCTAAACACAGGCTACTCAGTGGCCTATATAGGAGTACAGCGCTTCACCCGCTTACCAGATTGTGTATTACTCTCATGTCCCAATGTATCTGTACTATAATCTGGTCCTTGTAAACAATATTTTTTTTGAAATTTGTTGAAATTTCGCATGATAACATAATATGTGAGAAAGAAAAAAAAAAAAAAAAAAAAAAAAAAAGTGAGGGCGGAACTTGTCCAACTAGTGCCAAGCTCCGGTTCACTATTTTTTTTTTTTTTTTTTTTTTTTATAAAATACGAATTTAAAAACAGTTAACGCTGAGTAATAAGAACTTACAATAACTTAATAACGAAAACACAACACACAAACAAGATAAAATCAATTCAACAAAAGCAATACGAAACGCAAGCGCAAATGACGCCGCGGGAGACGCCCAGGGCGCCGGGCGCCGCGAGACGACTTCCGGCCACCGTAGATGCAGGCCTGTGGACGGTGAGCAATGGGTAGCTCACCGTCCGTCCGTCGATTGACGACAGGCCGTGTCGACGGCGCGTTCGTGTTTCACGCGCGCCTCAAAGAGAGTCAGCAAAGCAGAGAGGCTTGCCAGAGCCTCCGCCTGCCGGGGTTGCGGGTTGTTCGAAAGAGATACCGCGGCCCCGGAACGTAAAGGGCAATAGAAGGAACATGGGTGGGTTTTAGTCAGTACAAGTCTGACATGCCCCCCCGCTCCACCCAGAGCGGGGGAAGTCATAGGATGATTTCCCACCCGAAAAAAAAAAAAAAAAAAAGCGCAAATGACGAGAGAGGTGCCAGTGGCGCCTGATTAACCGACTTAACGTAATACATATCACTTCAGTTGTCGCACTACGTCACAGTTGTAGTCTTTAATTTGGCAAAACTATCTTATTAATTTTTCCTGAAAAAGGTTTTGGGTACCTGACCTTTTAGGCTCTTTATAGACAGATTTTGAAATATTATATTATTTTGTAAATGTAACTAAAAACAATGTGCTCAAGTTTAACATATATTAACAAAACTAGACAAAAAACCTATCTCAAAAACGTTAATCAATTTAATTTGGTCATTGTGTATTTTGAACTATGGAAGTGTCATCTATAAACAACCATTTTTGTGATTTGTTTACCTTTAGTATACGACCTAATCCGATGGAGTATATAGTTCACGATCATTTGCCGTAGCGGTCGTAGCGGGCTACGATACGCAGCGCGCCAATGCAATGTTGCGACGTGGTCTACGAAGTAGGTACTACTACGTTGTAGCACCGTAGCTGTTAAAGATTAGACAAGTTATTAGGTAATGGAGTGTGATTTGGGACGCTCGCGGTGGCAGGCCAGTCTATTCCCCCGACATCCAATTACGGCATATAAGTGATTGTTATTGTCGCGGCGGTACATTGCGCCGTCAATACTCGCGTCACGGCTATCGAGCACAATTGTATCGTTAACGGTTATTTATTTACGCGAACGTCATCGCTTTGCAGCGCTTTGACTTTCCTGTTGCGTTGTGACACCTTTATTCCAGCGATCAACTATTGAAGCTTATGTTGTAGTTAAGTAAATTGCAGCTCGATAGTGATAGTTATTCGCACTTGGCATAATAAAACTAACAATATATCGTTTGAATGATAAGCTACGCTTATACGCTTTGAACAGCGCTGCTTTATGAACCTGCTCTTGGAAGGTATATTTCTGCCCTGGCCCCGCACAATGTACATGTTTAGAGTGCATAAAAAGTGATTTTTAACCCCAAAAAAAGTGAAGTTTCTATTGATGTACAGAAAACAATCATGGCAAAAATATTATTGAAGCTTTTTTCTTTTTTTTTCAGCCTATTTCTCATAGTTTTACTTCCAAAGCTAAAACCGTGACAAAGCTTGTAAAGTTAACGTATATCGACGGGGGTCGGGGCGAGCTATTGGACGGATAGTGACATCAAACGTTTTTTCACCATCCGCGACGATGCTTGACTGACTTATCACAGTCATCCACCGCCAGTGCGATTACAAGGTTTGACACCCATTCCAATATTGTTACTATTATTTCAACTTATTCGAAAGGCTCCATTTAAAACCCTAAGTCCTTACTCAAATTCGTGAACACATATTCAAGCCGTGTCTCAAGTAATCGTTAGTTACTTTCCCAAACCCTGAAAATCCTGATACGGTTCAATATTAAAAGTGGAACAATAAAATTGGATAACGTTAAATGATAACTGAGTTAAACGACAGCAATGGAGGCTTGACCTCGGAGGTGGTCGTTATCAAAGTTTTTCGTTAAGTTTAGACTCCAGTCCGTACACCGTACACCCCGTACGCCCCGTACACCCCGTACGGGCTCCGGGAGTCGGAACTGCCGTGGATTTATGGCGACGACGATTTATTGGCTCCTAGTCGACACCCGTCCTCAAGTTATGACGGCAACTCCAATCATTACGTCACACTAGGATCCGCCCGAAGCCCGGGGGCCCAGGGCCAGGGGCACGCCCAAGGAAGAGCTGAGAACTTGCTCCTTAAATTACAGATTGTACTTAAATTACAGTAAACTTAAATTACAGGCAAGTATTTTGAAGGTATTGGTTTATGTATAGGACTCCAATTCATAACAAATACTAATTTTTTATAAAAAAAAAAACGAAAGAAAACTCAAGCGTAACGCTCAGCAAGAACTCGCTGTTGGATCTTGTCTGTGCTGCGGATGTATTAAGGTCACTCATACAAGTTATAAAACCAAATTACATAGTTTATTTTATTGCACTTACAAATTGTATTACAGTCCACCAAACATGATCATCTGTGTAAGAGTTTATGTCATGACCAAGTGACCAAATATATAATTGAAATAAAAGATCCGCTTACTGGAATTTTGTTTTTTTTTTAAACGTTGCCCCACACTAGGAATTTCTCCTGTATCGTGGGTGCGTTTACAAACATTTAAACTCACATACACAAACACCCAGACCTGAAACAACTATCTGCAGGTCATACAAATATTTGTTCCGTGCGGGAATCGAACCCGCGACACGCAGCGCAGCAGTCGATCGCTCAGCCACTGCGCCAACCGTGCCGTCAACTTTGAAATCACAGACTGTGTGCGTATAGATAGCCGAATACCAAACGCTTATGCTTACAAAAAAAACCTTAATTTTATGACTAAGAATAGTATCCTTAAATTGTATTCGGAGTTCGAAATGTTGACGGGGCTAAAGTAACTTTGAAAACGTTTAGAAATGAGATCGGGGCGAAGCGAAAGTTTTAGAAACGTTTTCAAAAAGTAACTCCGTTGTGAAAGCGGAAACGAAAGTGATGTATCTCTTGTTACAATCAGAAGCTACCAAAAGCGTTTTCATGTTTATTATACACTTTCGGTATTTTGCTGTATTTCAGATTTTGTTTATTCGTAATATAAGGAAGGGAGCTCTTGCGATTTCAGTATGTATAAACATAGCCACACAATTTGTAGATATCCCTTCCATCCCTCGAGCATCCCCAGCAGTGAGGCAGGTCCCCGGGTCGAGCTGTGCACGGACCCGAAACAATCGGCGCGTTTGACCGTTCCGATTTGCGGTGATACGTTCCTGAAATTATACGTTCTACCCGCAAACCTGTTTCTCGGGTCCGGAAACCGAGATTATTCGCGCTATGAACTACATATAAACCGACCTTTTGGAAACGAGTTAAGAATATCTAAGTAAAAAACAACGGCTCTATTTTTTAGACAGCGTAGACAGACAGACAGACAGTTCATTTTATCACAGCTTCAAGGCCCTACAGATATAAGTATATTGTTTATAACTTCAACTCAATAGTTTCACTCGTTTTCGAGATAAAGGGTTTTGAAATACAGACAGACGTACGGACAACAAAGCGATCTTGTAAGGGTTCCGTTTTCTTCTTTTGGGGTGCGGAACTCTAAAAAGGGAATATAAAGAGTGATGTGATATTTTTTATTTTGACGCTGCTACCCAGTAGTGACACGGCCACAGGCGCAACGTCCAAGGTCAATCAGAACACGTGTACTGTTAATGTTCAAGCGCAGTCCCCTCCCCACGCCCCTCTGGCCCACAGGAGAGACGGGGGCGCACCCCGCTCTCCACCCGATACTTAACCCCGACCGGACTGAATATTTTAATGATACCGTGATGCCGTTGCAACCTTCCCTATACGAAATTATAACATTTTACGTCCAAAGGATAATCGATGAAAATAACTGATTGTAAGTATGTACATGTTCATTTGATTTTCGTTGTACGTAAAGAACTTAAAGTTCCCATGAGGAGCATTAGTGCATTGCCTGCAGAAACGCGATCAATCTAAAGAACACAGTAATGCACTTAAAAACAACAATTTTGGAAATGAGTATTAGGTGCTGAATTACGTGACTTAATTCCTAGTACGTTTTTATTATTTTTTAGATAGTTGTAGAGGAAAGGCTTGAAGGTTGATAAATGTAGAGTTTTTTGAAATATTTTATTTATCCTTTGATTCAATCTTGTCCAGATTTTAAAACTAGATACATTATGTTGTGTTGTGATTACATGCGCAGCTTGTATTTTGAAAGATTGCACGATGAATGGCGTTGGTGGAATTAATAACCACCAGCCTGACAAATGACCGTTTTTGTTCACATCGGTATCGTTGCAAAACCGTAATAACCCTGTTCTGTGTGGGTGGACCTATACGGCTTGTGTTCATTATGATAAAACTGCGCTTACACGGACATAGTTTGGTTATGATTGCTGGAGATGTGGGGCCACTTTATTAAACTTCAATCCTTTCATTCCGTCTAAGCGCCCCTTAACGTTGTGTTGCATTGGTTACAGCCAGACTCTTGGAACAACTACATAATTTCCACGAAGTAAACAATTAGCTTAGTTGGCTAAGTCCACTACGTACCATATAGACAGGTCAGGTTAAGGATCTGATGTTCTCAAGTGATATCAAAGTATTAGTCCTGAGTCACAGACTTTTACTGACTAAAACTCATCAATGTTCCTTGTTTTGCCCTTTGTATTCCCCCATTCCCATGTACTTCATTGTCGACTCGACACTGATGTGAGCCCCTCCTACCGTCAGTTGGGGAAAAAATACATGGCTTCGGATTTGTGCAAGGCCACCAGGGCTGGCTTGGCCTGGGTCTTAAGTTAAAATGAAAACCTGAATGCCTAAAGACATTAAAAAATAAATAAGCTTAGTATTTCAAAATGATGTCAAGTATTATCTAAAGCAGGACCCAGCGATTTTACCAGTTGGGACCCACTGTCATGTTTCTATGGAAAAATAACCGAAAAGTCGTGAGTGAAAACAAGTGGTGTATTTATGAATATGTGTTGTCGAGTCAAGCAAACTTGCCGTTGCACTAGGCTGGCACACTAAGGCTTCGTTCACATGGCATTGTCCTGCAAGTTTTTTTTGCAGTATACGTCTTGACGTATAAATAGTGACCGTACAACTTACATAGATACATTCACACATCGATTGTACTGCAAAAAAACGTGTACCGCTTATACGTTTAAACGCATACTCAACGGACTTGTCAGCAAATCGAATGAACTTTGACGTATTCGATTCGCAGTGGCATATGGTATAGCTTTGTCTCCTTCACACGACACGATGTCATATGTTTTTTATCGAATAGCAACCGAAGAAGCGTTTAGTAGGACTGAGCGTCTTTTTTCGTAGGCTTGAATTTTCCAGTCGAGTTACGATAAACGACGAAATCTTAGAAACGATGAACAAATGTTTTTTAATTACTCTTCGTTTTTTAATTATTCATCGTTTCTAAGATTTCGTCGTATATCGTATCTTCGTACGCACAGATTCTTGATTAATAGGATGTACCCAAAACCTTCTGTTTTATCGGCGGACAGACCGTTGCCGCCTTCGATACCAATATAAAAATACAACCAAGCGTGGATCCACGACGTCCAGTGACGTCTACTCACTGTGACAACTGTGTGGAAACTGCGGCTATTCGTTTTTACACGAATGAAAATTTACCATATGAACACCCGGTTGAATATACGTTAAAAAATCGATTATAAAAAAAACGTGCAGTACATGGCCGTGCGAACGAAGCCTGACTGTTGGCTGAAACAAGTGGTGCACAAACGAGTCGCGCCGTCAACGTACTACTTTGTGAACTCTTTATCAGTGCTTGCTTAACATATTTTACTGACTGGAATTAATACACGGCCATTTAAGATTAACTTGCATTCGTCTAAGTTATGAAGTCACACAAAAGGGCTTCACAATCAAATCTATTGCTACCAAATCATGTGTAAAAATCATGAAAGACCGTTTTCTACCCGAATGAAAAATAAATAGGCTTAATATCTGCGTACTTTTACTTTTACTGCGTAATTGGCTGGGGGCCTTGAACTGTTCCATATGTGAGTCACTACACCAGGTCACCGGAGCTAGTTACCGCATAGTTCTCCAGTGAACGTGCGGGGGGCCGGTGGGCAAGGCCGCAGCTAATGTGCCTGTAATGAGGAGACACCTCGTGCCACAACTAACTTCATCCTGTATACAAACTATCTGATCATTCCTGCGTGCAGGGTGTATTTGTGATTTCCATTAGGAATTTCTAATGGAAATTGCGCACTCTGTATGGTAGCAACATATCTGGAGATATGTGATATTGTTTACTAGAAGACCTTCTGAAGGTTATTAATTTATTAAAATTGAGTGAGTGACTAAAACACATATTAGTGGTTGAACAAGACGTATCGCGAAGATTCGGTGATAGTCACATCTGAACTTCGGCGACGCTTCATGCGGTCACGGGTTCAAGGCCAAGCTTGTCACTCCTTGAAATAAATTCGCGGCAAACAGTCGGCCACGGTTCAGCCGCCGCGCGCCGCTCCAATTCGAAGCTTTTAGTAAACGCGTGTATTTGAACGACGCGACGCCCATTAGCCGGCTGCCGGGATGAATACTTATCCGCTTTGTACATGTTTGTATTCTCTTCATTTTTGGTTCAACGTTTAGATGATGACAAATAATGCTCCCGACACGCCGACACGTTGTAATAGTCGTCACCTGAACGTTTGGAGAGGAGCTAGTAAGTGACGTGGTACACTACAGAATGGCGTCATTGTGCCTCTTAATATATGCGCGACCCATTACCGTGCAGTCATTTATCGTGAGCACACGTTGTTGTTAAAATGTGTCGAGCGTTACCTACCTAAATAAGCACACTAAATGATAATGGCTGAACACTATGGAATGTAAGATTAGTTTCTTACAAAATATGACTTGGTTAAGGTGAAAGCTCCAACCTACCCGCGAAATTCAAATTTTCTTACGTTTTTTGCAATTTTCAGGCCAGTGCTAGGTTGTATGTTCATTAAAATATTATTCGCGGCTGTAAGACGTATGTAGTTATAGAATTATAATCATCAAAATCACCAATACAACCCTCCAAGTTCATAAAGGCGTAGGAACAAAAAAAAAACAGAAAAAGTCTTTCCTACAGCTTTATGAACTTAGAGCGTTGTATTGATGATTTTGATGATTATAATTCTATAACTACATACGTCTTACAGCCGCGAATAATATTTTAATGAACATACAACCTAGCACTGGCCTGAAAATTGCAAAAAACGTAAGAAAATTTGAATTTCGCGGGTAGGTTGGAGCTTTCACCTTAAAAAGCAGGTGAGGTTACAGAGACGTAGATATGGAGAAGCAATCGCAAAGCTGGACCCAACTCATTTGTGGCAGGAGGATGATGATGAAATAGGTAGGTATGAAGCCTGTATATTTTTGCGCTCAGGCATTTAGATTATCATACAAGTAAAAACTGCCAATTATATTTGTAGACTCAGCCGTCGCCGCGTCGCGTCCTGCTCGGAAGCAGGTGTGAGGTGGTCTGTATGTTCCGCTGTCTGTAGCCGGCTTTATGAGCACCACTTAGCTCCTCCCGCAGTATTTATGTAAAAGACACTTGAATTAGCTGCGATAGTCAGCAGCCTCGATGGCTGGAGGATAACTTAGCGTTACTTTACCTATACCTCGCATGTAACGTGTTTGCGAGTTATCGTTATTTAAAACGCAACATGTTTTTGGAATACATTATAGTGTAAAAATGTGCATTTTGCCCTAACTAGTGATCCCACTATTTATTAGAAAGGTGGCGCTTGAAGATGTACAGTAAACGGTGGTCATAAAATGGCACATCCAGTCTTAGAATTAGTTCCGATATGTAAGCTTCATCTCACTCATACCGGTGAGTCCGCCTCTACTTGGAACGCCTCGTGTCCAGGTTTTACTACACAAATAAATTATTATATTATACAACTATTTTACGAATCTTAAAGCCTTTTTACTAGGAGGCGTTAAGATTCTGTGAACAGACTAAATCTCTTCAGACAACAAACCTCGTGAACAATTCCACAGGTTACATTTTAAAATAACGTCGTGTGTACAGTGCACGATGTTTGTCACGATATATCTAAGGATAGTGGTGCAGTACTCAACAGACCGCGAGCACCTGTTCCCGCCGTGCTAAGTGAACTATGAAAGTATAATGCCGTGCAAGAATAGCCGCCTGTAACACTAGCAACACTTGGTATGTCGCACTTACATTGTGTAGTCTGGGTAACACGTGCTATGTCGCACTTGCTTTGTATGATATTACACAATTTTTATATCGCGTAGAATAAGATTTTACAAGGTGTAGGTTGTAACAATTGTATGGGACATTTATAATCATAACGGAAGTCATAAATATCTTCAATAAGAGTGTGAATGGCTGGATAAAGAAACAAGAACCAAAAGTTGATTGTGTGGATTGCATATAAGAAAGTGACTCTTGGGATTACAGCTATTTTGAGATAACCGGTACAAGTATAAGACATGATGCACAGCCCCCAAATACGGATACGGGTAGCAAGACAGTGATGGGAGTCAAGAACCAACGAGAGAGAGAATGCTGTTATTAACTCAGTATCAAAAACCACTCCATCGTTTTTAAAATCTCGAGAACTAAAATTACGAGTTTTCTGTTTTAATGAAGACAAACATTTTTATAATATTTGCTGAGTATACTGAGACAGACGTATTGTAGAATTTGTAGATATACCATAATGAGGTACTTGTTTCGGAGACGAGTCGCGTCGCTTGTCGGTCAAGGTTGTGGGAGTAGGAAGAGGAGGAGGAGTAGCTCCGGAATCTGTGCTCCAGTTGGCAGGAATAACACGCTCTGTTTCAGTGTACCTTGTTGTGATATGATTATAAAGGAACAAGAGAACTGTGTTATTTTGTTTTTGTTCATGGCACAAAATAGACAAGTTGGAAATCTTGTCTTATTGGAAGATTAGTTCGATCGACAGTTTGTTTTGGAAATAGTTTTTTCGATTTAGAAGAAGAACGATGATGGAGTATGGAAGTAGAATTAATATCATCAAGCTTTCTAAACCACCAAAGATTAATACACACTTTTAATTTATTCTTAGATATTGTAACTTAGCATCGTTCAATAATGGGAAGCTGATGTAAAGCGAGTGTCGCACTACGGAAGCCATTGCTCCGAAGGGACACATCATTAACACAAAATGGCCGCCGTCTGACAGGAGGAAGTAAAAGCAAACAGGTTCATATTTACTGCCTCCGTCGACCAGAGAAGTGGATCAACTATTATAGGCACGACCATTTATACCTACATACATATGACGGTTTGAGTAATTAGAAGTGTAATTACTAAAACCATAAATCTAAAGCATTTAGCGCTTGCTCAGGTATTCTAAGTAATATTTCCATGCAGTCAGGATTGATGTTAGCTAAGCGGATGTATGGATCGAACTTAGTTCGCTGATTTCCGGCGAACTTAACAGATGTTTGGCCGAACTTGGGCTGCACCTATCGTTCGAAGTCCAATTTAAGTACAGGAGTGCGATTCACTAAGGCAAAACATCTTTACAACCAAGACATCATCGTTGAAACATCTGATGATAACAAATCGGTATTCTTTAGATAAAAACTCCGCGATCGTAACGCCTCAACGATGTCGACGGCGCGACATAGAACTAAAAATGGTCCCGAATGTATGAAAAACGGTATTCACAAACACAAATCATCCTCGCCTTCAACGACAACGGCGCCTTCGCCTTCGATTTTAACTGTCAAACCGTAAAGCTTGTAAATTGTAGATGTTTCCTTGGATGTAGAGTTGAAGGCGATTAAAATGTAAGTAAAACTAGTCATTTTTAAAGTAAAATTATTATAACTATTGATTTTTTTTATCGTACTTAAATTAAATTCCTATTTATTGATTTCAGGGACTCCGGTTTTGCTCTTAGGCCATACATGATGGTTGGTTCCATGTAGCAACCCTGAGCCTGGATCAAGAGAAGAATATTATAATGATCTGCATGCCACGGCAAGAAATACTGCAGAACGAACCATTGGCATACTTATAGGCCGTTTTAGGTGCCTCTTGGTTCGTTGTGTTCTTCACTATGATCCTGAGATGGTGGGAAAAATTATAAAAGCTTGTTGTGTGTTGCATAACATTTGCAATCAAGCTGGAGTTCCCCCAGTGGAAATACCAGCTCATTTACAGAGGCAAGAAGCGAGGGTGATCCGGTTATTAGAACAAGGAAGCCAGAACTAAGAGTGATTTGGACAGTGGACGTCTAATCGACTGTGGCGTGGACAAAATAGTTAATAAAGAAGTAAATACTAACAATAGACTTAATATATTACTAATTTAAGTTGTAAGACAGTTTGATAAAAATTGTAGTGTTAGTTAAATAGTAGTGTGTATTGTTCATCATAAAATATAGAAAGTGAATGTTTTTTCTTATGTATTTTACCTAAAGATAAAATTAAGATAGCCTAACGAAATAGTATGTACCTAGGCAAATTAATTTAAATATAATTAATTAATAAATAAAACAATGTTTTAACATATTAATAATATTACTAATCTAGGTTGTAACACAGTTTGTTTGTTAAAAAATATAGTCTTTGGTAAATAGTAGTGTATACTGTGTGTGTGTGTGTTAGTAGTGTATAATTATTGTTCATCATAAAATATAGAAAGTGAATGTTTTTTCTTATATATTTTACCTAAAAATAAAATTAAGATAGCCTAATGAAATAGTATGTATGTACCTAGGCAAATTAATTTTAATATAATGAATTGATAAATAAAACAATATTTTAACATACATTTTATTTTTACTTTTATTAAATCTCTAATTGCACTACTTATTCTATCTAGAGCCTGAGCCATAGCCTGATGGCTACTTGACGACTAATTGCTTGGGCAATCAAGAGCTCCGCTTGTGCTTGACATTCTTCTATGGCTATGAAACGCTCTGTGATGCTAACCATCTCAGAGTGATTTATTTCTAAGTTCTGATCTCCACAACCAAAACTTTCTCCTCCCATAACGGTTTGTATTTTAAACTCAATTTATTTCACTGAGTTCTGGCAAATCTTCAATGCCACCACCAGTGCGCCGCTTGGCGGCTGCAATTAAGCTGGACTTCCTCTTCACTGCTCCTTTTTTGTCCTTCCAGTACTGCAATACAAGAAAAAATTACATGATTTGATGTATTCAATAAATAGAAAACCTATTTGCTAGGTTTGGTTTAACTTTTCATTGCATTTTCAAATGCTTTTATAACTGCAATTCGAAGACTTAAGTTACAGTACATACTTGTAGTTTATACTAATTTAGTAAAAAAGAACATGCACAGGGGGATGTCTATGTAAGAGGATACTATACCGTAGAAGGCTACCTAGTCAATGCAACAATACATATAATTAATTACCAACCTTACACCACTGTTTCGATGTTTTCGTACACCACCTACCATCACTGTTCAGGGCTGTTGTTATTTCGGACCATGCCTGACGACGGCGAATGCGAGCATGGCCCATAGTCAACCATTGTTTGCTTTCTAAAAAGCTTACTAGCGTTTCCAGCTGATTCAACGAAGGAGCTGCGTTGCGAGACACTAAAAAATAAATATTTTGGTTACATAGATAGTAGTTCCAGAAACTGTGTTGTATATTTAAATAGGAATGTTATCGTGTACTTACTTTCGATAGACTTGGAACCAACTAAAACTCGGAACAACTAGAACGCCTTAGGGTAGGGGTGCAGCATTTTTAACAGTCCACTTAGTACCACTTGGAGCTTTGGAATTTCTTATTTTGATAAAAAAAACTATAATCAAGATACGATTAAGTTGTTTGTTTTGAACCACTTTTGAAATAACACAGACTATACATAACCTACAATTACAAATATAAAAGATTTGAATCATTATTTTCCAAATCGAAAATGATATAATTAATTTAATATTCGTTGCATAAAAAATATTACGTGTTTTATACATACGTATAGTGCATTTATATAAATTTAAAATGACGAAATAACTTAAAAATAGGTTAGTCGAGTTTTCTCGATTGTACACTAGATTAAATATAGCAACACTGTTAACATCGAACTCATCATCGTTGTTCAGCAGATCGTCGACGAGCATATGTAGCTTAGCGAATACGGTTTTTATCAACGTTGTTTTTAAAAGCGATATTTACGATGAAACATCCGTGAACTCGTCGTTGTTAACATCTATGATGAGTCTGTTAGTGAATCGCATAGCTGATTAAGAATAAGAACAACCGTGTCCACATGAGTTTCATCGATATCGTTAGAGTTTCTTGCTCTTATCTATTATTAAGATCAATTCCGTAACAACGTCAAAACCTTATAAGATATACAACTCTTTCATGAAATTAAGATGTTCAAAGACTACAAATAATTTGGTGTAAAATCTCAGTGGCTATATATAACGAAATCTGTCAAAGTGATTTACAACCAGAGAGTTTAGCATTATCGTCTCGACTCATCTGGGAGAGACCTTTGAAAAATTACTCAGTGTAAAATTACTTTACATTTAGTTTAGAACTGGTCTACTTTTAAAACTTTCAAATACTCTTAAAAATGTTACAATGATAACACATTAAATTGTTGTTATTTACTTTGTATTTGCCCAGTAGTGAGACGAACAGGCTCAACAATAAAATAGTAATGTGCGGTGAAACTATTGTCTCCCAGATACACTCCCTTGTAGTGGCACCGTGAGCACTACTCCACAGTACCAGTTACTTCCTTCATATGTTTTATTTGACATCAGTCACCAACACGCGGTATGTGAATCCTGTAGCCCACAGTATAAAGACTCCACGGAGGCTGCTCATTTGTCTCTCTTAATGATGTTGTTAAGTAGATACTTTATCATGACGTATTTGTGTATACTGTAAACATCTCTTTTACGCAAGGGTTACTGTTATTAATCGTTCTTATGTTACTTGTACTACTCCGTCATGTGTAACATTATTGTAGGCATTCGGAATGTAAATCTGTGTCTGTTTGTTGCTTCTTGAAAGCTTAACCTCTGAGTTGCGTTCACACATAATCATAATTGAAACCTTGAAGCAGGATTAAGAGGATATATACGAAAATTCCATTTTAGTTTCTGTTCTGTTGTTGTTCTCAATTGTGTTGCTTATTGCTGCGAATCGTGATTATTGATAGCTATTTTTGAACAGTTTTTCTTCTTCTTCATCTGTTACGATTAGTGGCCTGGCGGGGTGCGTAGCTGATAAATATGTAGAGTTGTTCAAAGATTTCATAATGTACCCGAAATAGTCCGACTACATGTAAGCAAACCCGCGGGGCGGGAGCAATAACACAACAATATTGTTTAGCGATATAATTAGTATTGTTTCTGTGACAGCTGCGCACTAACAAAGCCTATCACAAAGTCGTGTCGTGTTCACGTCAGGGGTGTCTCGTCGCACAACACACAATGGGGAAGCTCGACTACCCACACGGTAGTACTTTAAAACTCCGTCAAAGTTTAATTAAATACTCTGTTGAACAGAGGAGACGCGGAGAATAACAAACGAATCAGATCCGTGCGGTGCGGTGTGTGTGACTATGTGTGCGGTTACCTTCTCGATGTTCGTGACGTATATTAAATGCGTGAGGCTGCGTAGCGTGTGGCGGACTGTGGCGCGGCCCGGTTGTAATATATGTACTTGCTGTGGTTGTTCGTATCAACTAACTTGGTGTACATATGAGTTCTTGTATCAATTTTCCTCTGCGATTTTCTTCCTTTTTAGATAAATAACTTCGCAATCTTGTGATATTTAAGCAGACGAAGCGATACCTCATAACCGCGATATTCATTATCATCTAAACCCCTTAAAATTGAATCGCGTCAAGAGGTTTTCTAGCGAGGCTAGTTTCTTTAAACTCACAAAAGTTGCAAAATACAACAAAAGTGTACATTCATGCAGCATTCCTCTGCTCTCCTAGATGGCATCTCAATTGCCGCCTTAGTTTCCAGCTAGGCGGAAATCCAAAATTGCTTGCTCCACGCAAAGTCCGGAAAATTGCTTCCATAAGACATTCAGTAAACGTGAATTCGAGAACTTTAAGTACTGTGAAACTTAAAGAAGTATAATAATAACATAATGACAAACTAAGATAATGCGCATGACATAAAATCGTCATCTTCGTTCACTTAGGACTTGCTACTCATGAGGTCGGCGCAATTCGTTTATTGCTGCTATTCTATGTGTTCACACGAGTCTCTATCATTTACGGCTTTTCTATACTAAAATCGTAAAATACCAAATCAATGTTCCGAAATGGCGCAAAAACGACTGCATAGATTTTGTTTAAAGTTTGCACACATTTCCTTAAAGACTTTTTAGAATGCTAGGCTATATATTATCACGCCATGTGATTAAGGGACTGAGTAATGTTGCATTTTATCAGTATTCTTCAATTGTTTACCACTTCAATTATGAGTTGTATTAGAATAGCTATTTAGACCATTTATTAATGAAACAAATGGCTTAGCGGTTTCATGGTCGCCCTGTGAGTAACGTTTCGCTACTGTGCCGTCCTCTGAAATGAACGCGGATAATGATATGTTGTGCGATGCATCAAAATCAAGAGAAAAATTGTGATTTGTGAGTTCGTACCTTTATTTTGTTGGCACCATCGAAGACACTTACGCCGGACCACTTTTCACCTTATGCGTTTAGCATTAAGGTTGAAAAGTGATCATGCGTCTGCGTTATTGGCTGTCGATCACTTGCTGCTTTAGTTTTTTGTGGTAGATCGCAGACACTACAAGTTTAAGCACCCCTGTTGAAGTTAACGTTGCTAAGTTAACTTAACCTAATTTATGATAACACAAGAAAACACAGTCACATGAACGAAGCTAGTTCTTTAAAAGATTGAAACAATCATTGTTAAACCTTAGACCATGTGATTAACAATTCGCATCATGATAAGCACAGATCAGTTCTACACAAAGATCTTCAAATATTTACGAGTGAATATTTACAAGACAAAACGACGAAAACCGTAATTCAATATTTGTTACTAGTTGGTAACAAATCGTTCTGTCTAGTGTTATACGCCCACTTGCCAGGGAGCATTCGTGTGTCAAAATCGAAAATGTTCGGAATCAAAATTTTTTGTATGAAAATATTCCTATGTCCGCACTATATTTTTGTTTGTGTAGTCTTTTAAATATTTTGGTTCTACATGACATGCGTTGTCATATTGACACCTTGAGCGGTCTCGGCTATTACGTGTATTACTAAGTGCAGCGCTCCCCGGTCACACGCGGATAAAGCATTGTGCGATAATGTGAGTATTAGCGGCACTCGGGCGGTTCCGTTCCGTGCAACTTCGTGCGGTTCCGTGCGGAACGCTGCGTGTTGCGGTGCGGGCGGGCAGCGCGGCGCGATTTACATGTCAAAGCTCGCCTCACCTCACAGCTAACGCGATTATGCTAAGAAACAACACGTTGTACGTGGTAGCTATTAAATTGGAACTTGGCTATAATATACTCCGATGTATACATACACTATTGTTTGTTATGATAATTGTTTTAGAATGTTCTAAGGTAGGTATCGTTGTTTTCAGCGTTATTACTTCAAACAAGTTTTCATTTACTCAAATAAACCCCGACTTGACTCAAGTACTTAGTATTATTATTGTTAATTTAATATATTCATTTCTTGGAGGCATTCGAATACCACTTTTGTCGCAAAGGTATCAAAGTGCTACAAGCGGTATCGAGAAGGCAGCCTTCTGTAGATTGATTAATGACGAGGTTATCGATTTAAAGTATGAAGCTATCAACAAAACATATTATATCAACAATTGGTTGAGTTGAGAAGAGACCAATAGTATTGTGCACCGTTGCACTTTCTATAGTAAGTAATCTTTTGTAAGTACTAAAAGTATTCTGACAAATAAACTCTTCTTTATTTCTTTTTAGACGAGCCACAAAAAATATTTTAGTAATCTGTGTAAACTTTGTGTCGACCAAAGAAATACTGCAAAGAATATCAGTAAGCGATGAAATTGTAATTAAGATTGATATCTACACATAAACGTGAAAATAACTATGTTTGTATGTTTATTACGGCTGATCGGATCGTAATGAAATTTGGGGAGGAGATAGATTTCAACCTGCTGAAGGACATTGTTTAATGTGAATGTGAGGACCATGTGGGTCATTTCTTTTTTAACGATTGTCTGACTGTTTGAGGACTTAAAGCGACACGATATATATTTTTTTGGTATTGTTCGTCGTGTTGAGCTCCTTGAGTTATGAGTCGAGCTACACGATAACTGACAAATACTTGCATTGACTGGACAGGTCTACTCAAATCTGTGTTGTTTGTTTCTTAAAAATACTATTTCAGACACTAATCTGCATAGTCCTGATGTAAGTTGATTTTTGTCTGGACCTTAAAATAGACTATAACCTCTGAGTTAGTTTCGGCTGTTTCTTTCAGAGTAGTCGGGTACGAAACACCGGCCTCATCTAGATTAAAAAAGGACATGTGAAAATAAAACCCTACTTGCAAAATAAACATAATTTATCATAATATTGTATTATGTCCAGATTCCGCAACTGTTTGTCATCTGTCATGATCATGACATGCATTAGAATCAACTGCTATATAGCATCTCAAATGATATTATTATAAACAAATAAAAGTGATTCGATTTGACTAAAAACAAAACAATCAATGGAATATTAATGAACCTCCTTACAAATAACTTATAATATTAAGCAAATCGTAAACCTTATATTATATATATTATCGCGGGTATCAGATTGTATTATCTATCGATTCCGCAGACTTTTCATACGTACAATCGCGAGGTTCGTCCAAGTAATCACGGCTCAAGCCTGCGCGGCGCGGCGCGGCGGTGCATTCATGCCGAGATATTGAAGCTAAATGAAATGACGGAGTCTTAAGAAAGATCTTTTAAGTCTAAGTAGACATGTCTTTGAGCTCTTTTGTCGAAGATGTCGTTACAATGGCGGCTTTCTATTCGATCGGGATGTCTTAAGCACAATGGAACAGAACTAGGGTACGCCTTAAAACGCAATGTCCCGCGAATATGGAATTATAGGTTCATAATAATCTAGGTCATATTTATAGATTTGCGAGTTTAGGAAGCCGATGCGTGCATGCTTTAGAACGGATGATGATGATAAATTGGTCTGTAGGCAGTGTCACGCTTGCGAAACACCTTGTTTGTGTAGTTTAGACTTATGAAAAAAAAAAATGATGAAGATGCAGTATTGAAGATACGGACGGTTGGGTAGGAAAATCCTTTACTAAAACATGGAGCATCTCATCACCGCTCTATACAATATGTTGATTTGCATCCTCGTCAAAATTTAGGAGGTGCTAGTAAAAGTCATAAATAATCAATGAAAATTACGGCACCTGATCAATAATAATATACGGCGCTTTTATGATCTGTCTCTGTGTGTTTAAATTTAACAGTATTACAGAATATTTCACTTCAAAAGTAGAGAATCACCTACAGAACACACAGAACAGTGTGCGTGAGCGTCGGCGCATACGTATCATACAGCGGCATGCACGCACCTGTGTGCACTTACCGATTTCTGAAAATACGAAAAAAGTAAAAAAAAAAAAACCTACTTATTTTATTATCGATTCGGGTCGAGAATCATTAGCATAGTTACGTCCTTGAATTTGACGAGGATGCAAAACAACACGCTGTATAGTTCGGGTACACTAACGTTGGTGGTAAAATTGTTTTTTTTTTTCGCAAATTATTGTTAAAAGACACCTTCATGTTATATTCAAGAATTCTACGTGATTGTTTTATACGAAAATGATTCCACACTTGACCTATCAGCTAAACATAGAAAGTTATAATTTTTTTGAATGTAGCCGGACAGAGCGCCCCCTACGGTGCCAGAGGGGGGCTTCCGTGGGCTACCGATCACGGAACAACTTTCAAACTTGTGTCAAAAATGTAAGCTGTTTGCTCTAAATACTATACTATAATGTTTAACTTGTAAACTAAATCATAACACAACAACGAAAACAAAACCAAATGACATAACCTAATTTAGTAACAAGATAATAATGTAAGTTGCTCCTTCATGTAGTAAAATGTGTGGCAGTGAGCCATTAAACCTCAGTTTAGCTAGTAAATATTTGCACCGGAGCGCTCCATATAATGTAACGCACTGTGATCCTCGTATCGTCGCGCGTCGTATCGCCGCATGAACACGTCAGAACTGTATCAAACGCTAAACCAACAGCAATAATACCATACGTTCACTCATTTCGAATTACCGACAAGGCAGTAATGTGCTAAATAGCTTTCAAACAACATCATAACTAACTGTAAGCCGGAGTATAGTAGTCCTTATGTGCATGTGCGTAAGGTCGTGTGTGGCGGTCGGTGGCGAGTGGTGATCCTTCAAGTAGCAAGTAGCTCGTAAAGTGGGAGCCCGTTAGGCACAACGACGCCACTTGGCGTTGCTTGTTCTATTACGATTGTATCTACATACGTCTGACCTTATTGTCGCTGTTACGTCTAGGGGTACACTGAGCTGTTATGGGAATTCATAGCTGATTAAATTGAATTGAAAATCAGAATTACTCATAAAGTGGAATGTAGGATTCCTACGGTCGATATTGATTGAAAATGTCGAAAACAATTGTAAACAGAAACAGATGGTAGGCAAATTTTGGGCCGAGCCTATATAGACTGTCATAGACACGTCAAGAAGCAGATCAGTAAAGTTGTGATACCAATGTACTGGACATTGGCATCACAACTAACTATGCAGAGAATACTTAGGATGAGATCGATGGGCTTTTAAATATATGCCTGTGATATCACTAAATATCGCCCTCCGTGAGATTGGGATTTAATGGCGCCTTTTATATGTACGAGCATTCTTTATTCGAACGTATTCTGTCTTCTAGACAAATACTAATTCTGTTGATTATACATAAAACAATATGAATAAATTATAAACGTCGTGTATAAAGCTTTTTCAAAAGGTTGCTCTTAAGAGCACCTTTTTAGCAAAAGGCAGTATAGTTAATGAAATCAAAGTAATGTTAATAAAGACCAAAGTCTGGCATACAATATTTAGCTTAACCAAAGATTCAAAACTGTGTAAGGATTCTATTACAGAAATATATTTTTTGCTAACATATTTTACAGTGTTTATTTTACAGAAATTTTGTAAAGTAAGGTAATCGTGTTACATAGTCATTTGAAAAAGCTAGGTAAGCAGATTGATTTTCAGTTATTATAGTAAAGTAAATGAAAATGATTTATGTATGTAAACATAAAAAAATATTATATTAAGTAATTTGACTTTCTTAAACAATGCGTTGTAATTTGTACTAGTAAGGGCTTTTGTTGGTGTAAGTATTCATCGGTAATCACCGTCTGTTGGCACGCACGGCTCGGAGCACTTCGGGCCGGGCGGCCGTAATAGACGGCTCGCGTGCAAATCAATCAGCCGTCGATCCGACACCTGTCGGGAGCCGAGTGTCGGTGCTGCCCCTCGCTACATTACTGTATACATGGTAACAGACACCTCGAACTCACGCTGTATGTTGGACCAACTTGGAGTTCAGAAACCATTCATTTGTTCAAAGGATGTTAAGTAAAGTATCGTTAAGTGTATGAAATTTATATATTGCATGAAATAGTCGAGCTTGGTCCATGAGCTAAATGAAGTAAGGAAGTGAATGAATGTGATGACCAGAGACGCTGTTTCAGCGAAAGGAGCGATTTTTTTTGAATTTCTGCTTGTGCAGCCGCATAGCCTGTGAAAATCCTGTTGAAAGTTATTGCTGTACGACAAATTTGGCTCTCAACTGGACGATTTGGCGACGTTTGGAGGTTTATTAGCGGACGATTTTCAACAAAATGTTAGAAGATGATGAAAAACAATAAGCTCTACGGAAGACTGAGCTTAGAGAGGGAGGGAAGGGGTTTTCTTACGTTAGGCATGGCGTACACATACGCACACGCCGGGATTGAGCCCTGTGTATCGGTCAAGTATCCTTACTAACACAACGAATGTCTAAAGTATAATTGTATAGGTTCCATTATTTCCGTTTAATCATTAATCATTGAAGTGTAAATCGTGACGAGCGTATGCCTAACTACTACTCAACCGACACGCTACGGTGATAGGCTGTTCCATTAGAATACGACGCTTCAACACGGTGCCCCAGCGGCACGTATATTAAACGTAAACTATCAGCACTGGGGACGGCAGGTGCTGAGGTGCTCAGTACTACACAATGTAGGACGGATAATTGTGGCCGTTATTGGGTGGCGGATCAGTCCGGTGGGATGGGATGTCGGCTCATTGAGAACTAGGTGTTGTTAGTCGTTGTGGTTCACACGACGTGTTCTGTATTCATGCTTCAACCGCTACGCTTCTCGAGGGCGACGTCGAATGGGCACACGATCAAGACAGGCCGATCCGAAGAATGAAACCTAGCGAGATTAAAAATATACTACAGTAAAATAACTTAATGGGTGTTATTTGATTGTGACTTGTCACTGTCTCATAGTAGTAGACGGCTTCCACACTGTGCTGCGGCGCCGCATCGCTTCGCTGATGTTCCACACGCGTGGGAGCGCTAACGCCATCCTGAACGTGCTCAGCCAGCTCTCTTCTGCGGCACTGGGTTCAAATGCAAGTGCGTGTGCCCGGGGCCCCAGAGGGCGGCAAATACTTAAATTAATTTTGTAATGTGTAAATGTACCTAACATAACTTTTAAGTCATACTTCTAACAATAATATGAGTTAAATATGTCTGAAATATAAAGTTTTTTTTTTTAATATATATTTTTGAGTGCATAGTAGTATAGTCGTTGTTACAGTAATTTTTTCATGAATAATATGTAGAAGCCAAGTTCAATAGTTCAAGATATATACATAATGATGAGTTACATGTTTGATCGGTTTACAATGATTTAGAGTCACAACACTTATTCTTGTTTAATATCGTGCTAGGTGCTATCACACGTCAACGGATACTTCAATAATAGAGTAAGCATTCAGTAGTAGCATCAGTTTAAATGTCGACTTGTGCTAATCTAAAGTGTGACCTAAACAAGCGCCGACGAGGCACGTATATACGTAATGTGTCATCATTTATCTTCTAGATGAGCTTTATCTGATAAGTCATAACTTCGTGTTCACTGTGGCGTTATCTAATCTTTTGCTTCAGAAGCCAGGCTGGTACGTTTGTTGCTCAATTTTAGAAGATCAATGTAGGTTTTAGGCTTGCCAATTACTTGGGACTTAAACATAGCTGGCGATATGTAGCTGTTACTACATTAGATACACCTCTGCCTCAACAATCGGACATTACAGGCGTGATGTTTTGTTATCATTTTAATTTATGTTTCTTTACCATAAAAAGGTTACTAAAAATAGTTTTCCATAACGACAAAATATGTTCTGTCCAATAGGGAAAGTAAAGATTCCAGGTGAGGTCCAGAAGGTCATAAGAAGGACTTTTAGGACTTAACTAAATGAGTGTCATCTTGAATTGTTTTTCCCTATAGGTTTCCACATTATTTTTGGTAGCCCTATTCCTCAATTTACTGATAGACAAGATAAATATTAAATAAAAAGTGTGTGGCGAATGTGTGTATACACAGGGCGCTATCGGAGATTAGGAGACGTTCACCTTCACGATATTTATGACGGTACGACGAACTTCCGGGGAGGGATCATATCTAAAAGTCTATATTTTATAACGATAATGCTCATGAAAAATATAAATGTCACGCCTAGATGTATGCGGACCATCCATTACATACCGGATCTGCTCTGTACCTTGGAAAGCACGTCCTTTGCAGATCTTTGACACTCGTAATATCTAGTTGGTGGGCCGAAAGTCTGAAGACCAGACTTACCCATGCGTGACGTATTACCTAGATGGTACTGACAGGGTAGTACTGGTTGGACATGAATTTGATCTCGAGATAGTCGGGAATAAGCTTGGCAGACGACGATAATAGTTGATGCCCAGGATTTTAGAGCTCAATATTCAATAAATAACTAGTTGACACTCCAATAACCACATAAAATAATACGGTCGACGCACTTACAAAGAATTTCTGATATTGCATACCAACAATAAGAATGAATCACGTTCCCTCACTCTCAGTTTATACTATTTTCAGTTTCTTACGAACTGTAAATTGTAATGTGGCGATGAATTTAAAGTACTCGTAGAGAGTGTTTTGAATGATTCACGAGATCCGATAGCACGAGACGTGAGCCGTCAGCCATGAGATATGAAGAGCGGCACGAGTTCAGTACAATGTACTTTATTAACATCGATACGAGATTGAAACAAGACAGACTCGATGGGAGATGGAAGCGGCCGCTCAATTACTGCAAATAAGAACATTATGTGCTTTGATTTAGCTTTGGGGTGAGCGTGAGATTATGTTTAGTTTCAGATTCAATTTGTTAATATTTGTTTGAATATACGATTGATGAACATCAGATAGATCATCAACATGTCTGGTGATGGCAGTGCGTTATTTCGTGCTGAAAGATACACGTTCGAACAAGCATGATTCACCAAGCCCCCGAGGAAACAGGATTACGTCGCCATTTCCCCACAACAGACCATCTCAATACTGTCAACCAAGTAATCCAAAAACACAACAAATTTAACAAGCCGTTATACTTGAACTTTGTAAATTATTCTAAAGCATTCGATAGTTACACCCCAGTCAGACATTAATACACACATATCTACATTTACCTCATTGAAACCATCTATCGAAATAGCTCTGCGAACATCAAATTACACACATCTATCTGGTCAAAATTTTAACATAGTAAAAGGTGTCAAACGGGGCGATCAGCTCTCACCCAAGAACTCTCTCAAGCACACCGCAGGTTTTTATCAAGCTGCCCGATTCGTGGTAGTCACGAGGCATACATGTTAGCGGCCTAACAAACTTCCACTTTGCTCATGACATTGTGCCATTCTCCACATCAGCTTCAAAATTCGAAGAAATGCTCCAAGATCTGAGCATGGCAAGTTTTGAGATTGGACTTTCAATGAATAGATCCAAGACCAACAGCACTAAACGTTTGCGGTAGACGGGCCATACCTTGCAATATGTCGACAAGTAAACCTATTTGGGCCAGATAGTATCGTTCAAAGAAGTAGAAAGACGAGTCCAAAATGCTTGATTCTGGGCCCTGAAGTAACATATGAAGGGAAACCTTACACTACATTAAAACAGAAAGCTCGTCGACATGTGCACCCTGCCCATCTAACCTACGGTGTGCAAAGTTGGTCATTTAATGAACAGAAAAAGTCCATACTCATGATTTGCCAGCGAGCAAAGGAGCGCAGCATAATAGGTGTTAAGCGAACAGATTATCGCATTAGAAACACCACCTTGCGCTCAATAAGTTGCTGATGTTGGAGAAAAAACTGCCAGGCAGAAGTGGGAGTGGGCATTCCACGGCTAGTCGCAACCCGGAGACCAGATCGCCCGCATCGAAACCCTCCTCCTCAGGTTCCGAAACCTTCTTTTCTCCCGATGAGAGGACGACGCCCACGCCGGTGGCGGTGTCGGCGGCCGGCGCTGCTGCTGCAAGAGTGTATGCAAGTGTTGCCGCTGAGTTTTTGGAAGGCTGCCTCTTCTTCCAGTTTCTGTGACCGGATCCCATCCCTGAGAGACATCGGCGAACTTGCCGCTAGGACCCTGGAATTTCATGTGCGCCGTCGCTGCGCAAAATGAGAGATGGTGTTCGGCTTGCATCAGGGTCGGAATTTGGTCCTTAGGGATACCGACCCTGGGGACCAAAACGATGGGGATGACTGGGGATTTCGTGTTTCTGTGTGTTTGTTGCCATACAGCAGTAAGTGCAGCAGTGCAAAAAGTAGTCTAGTAAAAAAAAACACCTTCAGTTGAAGAAAAAGTGTTTTTTTTTTGTGTTTTAAAAAACGTTGCCCCACACTAAGAATTTCTCCTGTATCGTGGGTGCGTTTACAAACATTTAAATTCACATACACAAACAGCCAGACCCGAAACAACTACCTGTATGTCATACAAATATGTGTTCCGTGCGGGGATCGAACCCGCGATGCAGCGGTTTGATCCGAAACAGGGGTATCTAGTGACATTGTGTACGAGTATAATAACCGTGGATGTTGGCTGACTCTATCGAATCATGGACGTTTACATGTAGGTCAGGGAAGAACATTCAGAGGCCGACTTTGTTTGTCCCAAGCGTATACAAATTAGAGCGGTTCAGCATTACCTAGTTCCGACAGATCTCGACCTGCTTGGGTACAATCTAGACAGATGGCTGTGAATATATGTAGATACCCTAGAGTATATCATCTAAGATCTAGAAAACGGAAAAGGGTTTGAGAAATAATATTTGTTTGGCTTATGTGCCACTTTAATTTTTAGCAGTATTTATAACGGAAATCATGCAGTTTTATTTACTCTTAAAGGTGGTTCTTCTTAGAGAACATCGTCGAAGCAAAAAAAAAAATATTATTATTCAAATCTCCTCCATACTTCTGAAATGCAAGCAGTCTATGTCTAGATAATCCTGGCATCAACCGTCTCGATGGTGTTCGTGCACAAACTTGGAGGAAGCTGACGAGCTGGCAGCGAGGTGCCGTAATATGCCGTAAATGTATGCGGAACATAAGCAAATCGCACCGTTTGGCAACGCTGCATATTTGAGGAGCGCGCAAGAAGGGGTCGACAGCGACTGACAACTTGAGTACGAATGATGGGTAGAGAGGGAGATGGTAAGAGAAGTATCGAAAACAGTTCAAGCAAGCAGCTTAAGAGTATATCGGAATATCGGTTCGGCAAACTTATGGACTACTTACTTATTATTGCCGCGGAAAAGTTTAGAATACATTATAGATGCAATTAAACACACTAACTAGTACAAGCATTTTTGATAGTAGCTCAATGGCGCCAAAGAGTACATTTTCAGTCCCTACCAACAAAATCGCAGTTAGATAAGCCGAACTTCGTACCTCTTTACTGCACACAAACCAACAAGTTGTTTATCACTCAACAAACACCGTATGTTAACATAACACAAGTGCGTTCGAATTAAATAGTATTAAGAAGTAGTCCAGGTCATTGATACGCAGTCCCTGGTAAGTTCTACCGATAGATTAGCGCTTGTCCAAACATGGCGTCTTGTCGAAAGGACGCTGTTTGCACTTCGTTAGCAAGACATTATAAAATTATTGACATAGGATAAGGACTTCCTTCAGTCAATAGACGCAGTTATATATCAACAAGATTGCCGAAATAACATGGACAGCTCATGTCAACCATGGATTGTATTATAAATTAATATTGAAGAGCAGAAACAATATTAGTCTCCAGTTAATGTTCTTGTGTGTTCACAGAGCTTGCAGTGACGTTCCTCACATACATCTGGCGCCAATAAGTAGTCAGCTCCGCCATTGTGATTACAAGCTGCCGCACCTTTTTATCAGAATGTCAACGCTCATCATTGGTTAACGGAAAGTTTTTTTTCTAGGAACCATTTGTAAGTAAGTCAAACCTCGTTAACAAGATTTAATAGAGCTTTGAAACATCTCATTGTATGCCAATAGTTAAGCTAGCTAGTTAGCTAAGCAAGTAGAGAGACGGGTGACGAAACCGAACCAAACAAACAATATTATAAGTTTGTAGTTTTTCCTGAAGCTAGTCAGTAATTTATATGCCAATGACTGGCCCGCTATCTCCTGCAACTTGAACCAAAAACGTGTATCAGTGAATAGTGTCTAGTACGAGCCAAGTGCGCTGTAGCTGCGAAGAATACCGCAAAGGCGATACTGCACGTTACGTCCTGCATCACAACTGTGGAACTATTACAATAGACTTGGTAAACTCGCAAAGAATACAGCGTCTGCAGCACTCCCGGCCACCGTAGCAATCGCACGCACACTTAGACAACACATGTCTACATGCATATGCTCATGACGTTATCGTCAGCAGCGCACCTTTAGAATCGCTCAGATTATGTGGCCAGCTTATTACTATCCACGCCATTTGATCGTTAAGTCGGTGCTGATGTATGATTGTGCTATCTCAAGTCATACTTTCCGTAGTACAACTTCACTAAGATTAATGAAAGTATCTTAATCCTTACTAATATTATAAAAGCGAAAGTGAGTTTGTTTGTTTGTTCACAATCCATTCATCGTTACTTTGGTCTTCTTCAACACTAAAATATCTTTATGTAGGATAAAAACGTTTTCAATATTTTTCAAATCTAGTATGACAAACAGCGTTGCATATTGAGTGAAGTTGATTTTTGGTCCGGTTTGGAGCAGTGCTCCTGATAAATCCAGCTGACTAGATCACATGTTTACGAGCACGTAAGTATTCGGACGTGTGTACACATACACATCGTTCTAAAAAGCACGTGTGATGCGTCCGGTGCGGCCAGAGCGGGCGCGGGGCGTCGACCCGCCTAGCGCCTAGCGCCCGGTGCACGGTGCACGGTGCGCGGTGCACGGTGGGCCGGTCTAATTCCATGGCGTTTGAGCAGTTTGAGCTGCAACAGACTGTTATGAATGACACCGCTCGTAAACATGCGCTTATGACGTCACGCGAGCTTTGATCTCGACGAATTGCTGCGCACGCGGTTCGATGTCCATACTTTGTACTGTCGTAAATCAATCAGTGACATTGTCACATGTTTTGTATGAAGGAGTATAATGTTTCACTGAAAGTTGTAAATTTTTAGAAACATATCCCGCGCCTTCATGACTAATTCTGTAAAGAAATATGTTCTCACAGGAAGGGGCCCTATAAGAAAAAGTATTTCCTTTCTACTGGTCGACTCCTATAACCATGTTGTACTAGAAACCACACGGTCAAGTGACCATAAATTGTCAACACATAAACCAGCCGTGGTCCCTTAATGCTAGTGAATTAGACTTATTTCCTGTAACTTGGCTCCTAGCCCCGCCTTCCGAGAACGAACTAAATCGGTCACGATAATTATAGGAAACAATAAATATTGCGTGCCGAACGAGCGCCATGCGCCACCTCACTGGAGTGTTTGACTTGAGACTTAGCCACAAACGTCAACGGAACCAAAACCGCCATGAATACAGAAACTTTCTGTTTAACCTCTACGTAAGTCAGAGACTTTACTATAAACATATTATAGTTCTCAGGGAAAGCCGAAACAAAGAAAATATAAAAGTCCCAATTAGGTATAATGTCACGGGAAGAATGTTATTTTTTTGTAATACTAAATTATAGTGTCATAAAAATACATTCATTAGGTTACAGTTCTACTTACATGTTCATTAATAAAAATATGGTTGTGTAGAATAATGATGGTTAACGACGAGCAATCAAGGAAAGAACTACCCCACGAGTGTTTGTACACACACACACACACACACATGCATACATACGTGGCAAGCTACAGGGCGAAGGGGGAAGACTAGCGGACTTGACACCCATCAATAAATACTTATCACTCCTAACGTGTAAAACGGTAAGGTTTGCATGAAAGTTTCGAACGCTTGCATTTAATTTTAATTTCCGTTAATGATGAAATCTTCTGAAACTTTCAGTTGGTAGCGGTTTGGCAGTTGCCTCCCCGGCGCAGCACCGGAATCATTTATAACTAAAAGTCAACGATACATCACTGCAGAACAACTACAAACTTAAAGGACATTAAAAGAATATTAGTTGTAAGGAGCAGTTCGCGTGCATCACTCACCCGCAAGCAGCCATCGCCACTGCGCCACGCGTCGCATGCAATCTATTCCCGTTGTAGCTGTAATTTACTTGCCAACCGCAAATCGACACGTTTCAGATCTGTAACAAAGAACATTTACAACAAATGAAACATTACACACACGCATATTACGTAACATATTCAGCAAACGATTTTAAATAACGACTCGTACGGCAGCCGTAAGTACGTCTGGCTGTTAGTAAGTCGCGTGTGTACAAACAGTAGCGTGCAAGGAAACGATGGCGACGCGACGCCTTCAATCGAGTGTTTGCAAAACTTTATAATCATTAGTTAAATATGGAGCGCGGTGTGTACGTATCTACGTACAGTACGGAGCGCGGTGTGTACGTATCTACGTACAGTACGGAGCGCGGTGTGTACGTATCTACGTACAATACGGAGCGCGGTGAGTACGTATCTACGTACAATTTATGGAGACAGACGGGCTAAGTTTCTAGACTAATTCCAAGCTCGGTAAAAACAAACCTTATTTAAATTTTGTAACAGCAGAATATAACTTTTAATCTGTTTTGTGGGACGCTTAAAAGTTTTGTGTTGGTAATCCGGTCGGCTGTGTGTTATTTGTGACACGGAGCGGTAACGGCTTAAGAGGACATGCCCCGACTTCCTGAGAGGCGCCACAACCACACCGCGCCGCTTAGCTCCGCTCCGTGCCGCTCGCTCGTCCAACAAGCTGTGATCTAATAACGAGCGCTCCAGATTTTTGTCTAGCGTGAAACATTGCTTCATGATAGTATCTTCTTAAACTACTAACGGCTCAGCTTATAAAGGCGAAGACTGATTGATGAGGTACTGATGTTCTTGCTTCTCAAAGTAGACGATTAAGTATGATGATAGTTTCTGACCTGGCGGCGACGTGTTCCGTCAATTGAGTGCTGAATTGCAGATAGGTACCTCTGAAACTAGATGCAAGCATTAAAGACAACTAAATCCTCAGTAAACTTTTCCACGTTTATAATAATACGAGATGTTTTCCGCAGAAAGTAGTTTATAAAATCTTCGTTATTTTTTCCGCATTTCGCCGAAAGTGGGCAAGTCTGTTCTCATTATAAGTTGTTCGAGTTAAAGGTCCGTCACAATAAGCATGCTTACTTACTGTCACGTTCAGCAGACACGTCGTGCGAACGATAATGTTCGCTCAAATAATACTTGGCTCGGACGCACGCCGCGCGCCCAGCGGCCGATCACGACAAATAAAACGAAACAACTAGTATAATTGCTTGAAATAAAAGGCAATGTAAGTATTATATTATTCATTCTGCTTTCGAAGAATACTGCAAAAGCAGTTAACGTTTATTTAAATATCTAATTAAGAGATGTAATTGTTTCGGAAAACTGAAAGTACCATATTTTTTTTACAAAACGTTTTAAATGCTTGCTAAGTACAAGCATTCAAACTAGTAAAATCATTTTCGCTGGAGGAATATTCAAAGCATATGTTTACGATGAGTAGTAGTGATCTACGCGGACGCGCCACTTCGTAGACATAATATCCGGCTATATTCCCCGCTCGATCAATTGCCAGCTTTCGAAGTAAAGCCGCAAATATAGATGACAGCCTGCTTGTAAATCTTCAGTGCGAGCGTAGGTCTTAGTTCCTTAAATAGTTTAAATTTCAAAGTTAAACTTTAACTTTGACTTGACTTTTACTATCACACGTCATACAATCTGTCTGCCTAGCCTTTTCCCGACTGTATTGGTGTCTCTGATGATCTCCACAACCCAATTAGCACTTCGGGACTGCTGCGCATAAGGGACTCTTGGTAAGACTGGTTGTCAGACTCCTGGGCCGCTGACTGCTTGAAACGACTGTCAAAGATGTACCAATGACAGCCGGGACCAACGGTTTAACGTGCTTTCCGAGGTACGGAGGAAACTCGGTGTGTAATGATGGTCATCCATCTACAGACTGACCTTGACAAGTGCGGCTTAACCTTGAAAATCGACCCGTGTAGCTGTTACTATGACCTCCTTTAAAACTAACTTAAATAAAACTTCAAGTTATCCGTGCTAGTTACATTTTGTCTATTTCTAGATCAGCGATAACTAATGTTTATACATTTATACACTCGGGATTTCGTCAGCGAGCGCCAATATTTGCGCCAAGCGTATGTGATCGCGTTATATCGAGCAAACAATTTCGCATGTTTGTTTGACAAAACTATTGAGCATAAAAACAGTGTGCCCAGCGTTAGAGTCATGCAAGCACAGGCATGCATACATGCATACACACACACATAAAAACTTTTGACGCGGATCGTTTTCATGTAGGTCTATTGACGTAAAGACCGCTAAGCATTGTGGTGTAACACGAAGGACCAGCTTCTAACCTTCGAGAAATAATTGAATAGGGCTCGCCGAAATAAAAAACGAAAAAGTTTGTAGAAGTCTATTCTTAGCTTAACAATCAGGAACAAAATCATTAATAATAAAATGCAGGTTAAAAATAAGTACAAAGGAGAAAAAGGAACTGTTCTCTAAGTATGTGTGTGAAGTGAAGGAAAAAGTAGCAAGTTGAAAGAATTCCCGACAATGTGGACGTACTGAAACTTTGCAAAGAGAATATCTTAGCATTCATTATTTGTGTTCTTTATTTGCGCAACTCTCTTACTCTAACGTGTCACTGGAATTTTCTTTTGGAATTTCAATCATTGAATGATTTCTGCTTTTGAAGATGTTTTTGCTTAATCAATATTAAAGGTAATGAATATCTATATACATTCAGTTATTGGTAGTAATCATCTTTTCGAGAATTAAAGTCCTTCCAATAACCACTGGTGTGCTTGCTCTACTCGCCGACATTATACTTGTTACTTACAGGCAGGAATAACTACGATGCAGTGCACGAAAGCCCTTACAATAACAATCTAAGCTAAATTCGGTATAATTTAAAATAAATAGCAGTAGATTTAGTATGTATGTTTACACGGCGCGCGTGCGGGTGCGGCGCGGCGGTCGGCGTGCCCGTGTGCACCGCGCCTGTTCGTGGCCGCAGTCTACGTGTTCTTGCAGACAGTTAGGGCAACTGCACATCGGCGCGGTAGACGCCGTGCCGCGCGCCGCCGCCAGCAATGGAAGTATGGACCTCATTTAAAGTTGCTACAAACTATACTATACTACAAACAAAACTGTTTTGTTGGTATAGTGGTCGCAGGTGGTAGTACGGAGCAAGAGGTCCCGGGTACAGTTTCCAGTCGGGCCAAGTGTTATTTTTCCTTTAAATTGTTTTAGTAACAGTTTGGGTCGGAGGAGAGCGCCCGTTTGCTCGTTTGCCCAACTAGCGAAATGTACACACGTCTAACCTTTAAGAATACAGGCGTGATGATTTCTAAGCAAAAACAAATTGATTCCGTACATAATTGAACTCGTTCACATCAAAGGTACGATGTTATAAATGAGCTCTATTTCTGTAACCGTGTTACCGCTGCGGGTCATTGACCGATTACCCTCACACTTGTACGGCTTCACGAAACTTGTGACGTCGACAAGTAACGTCGGCGGAACACGTCCTTCATGACTAAACACGCTCGGGGACTGACAGCTACGTCTCCACTGACACGTCATCTGACTCGATGAAGAATCTTTAAAGATTGAACAAGGCATATAGCGTAGCACTCAATCACATTGCGCTTGTTACAGTTTGGACGAGACAATCAAGCTTTTACATACCGCAGAGAGAATGCCATGCTTTTTGGGGTATTTATTGATCCAAATAAATGAAGGACATTTATAAGTCTACGGAATTATACCTACGAAAATATGAACTGAAAAGTAAAAAAAATAAAACGATTTTAGTCTAAGTTCCAAAGTTATATTAACTAATTAATTTAAAGTCGGCGCCAACCAACAAGAAAATTAATAGGTAACGTAAAGCGTGTAATGTTGACAGGTTGATTGGTCTCTGATCATTGTTTGTTGGCGCCGACTCAATTGATGACACCTGTAAAAGTAATGCGTACCTATTCATAAAAAAAAACATACATTTCGTATTGAGAACCTTCTCCTTTTGTTTTCGTCGGTTAAAATCAGATTCAATGCAGAAAACATAGCTACGTACTAATTAATGCTTTGTGATGATAAGTGTTATTAATAAATGCAAGATATACACACATAGCTACGTGTGCGGTCAGACGTTCATGTCACCAATTCATTTTATTTTATTTACTAGCCGTGGCTTGAGATTAAACATCTATTCTATTTGAATCGGATGTTGTTAAACTGAACTCTAATGCTTTTTCTTATATCAAAGTAGCCCAAGTTATTCATTATAACATTAGCCAGTACATGTCGTAAAAATAGGTCGAGCCGTTCCGGAGATTTTATTATTATATAGCCGGAACAAACAGAAAGCCAAAACATAAAAATATGTTTATATATTTTCTTCTTTACATTTAACACTGCAACTTGACACTCCAAATCGTATTTATTTGTTTAGATTTATTTTAAGATAAAATTACTCTATGAATACAAACACTTTATGGATATACTAGCTTTCGCCCGCGGCTTCGCTCGCGTTAAATTCGGTATAACACACCAAACAGACCTGCAGTTTTTGCTCTTGCGCCTGATGGATTTGTAATAGCAACGCTAAGTTTTCTCTTTTCTTCCCTCGTTCTCCCTCATATCCCACTTTTTTTAAATAAAAGTTAGCCTATGTCCGTCTCCTGGTTCCCAACTATCTCTGTACCAAAATTCATCAAAATCGGTTTAGCCATTAAAGCGTGAAGAGGTAACAAACAAACAAACAAACAAACAAACAAACTCACTTTCGCTTTTATAATATTAGTAAGGATTATGGTCTGAACCAAAGAAATAAATTAAATTATAATAATAGTTCAAGAAGTCGGTGTGCAAGTATAGTGTACTCGTAGCTCGCTGTCGTTCATTCTTCTGGTTTATATCGCGTTAATGAAATGTTTATAATAACGCGAAGGAAGGCCTTGATTCACTCGAAATTGTTCATTCATCCCATTCAACAAACGAATAGACTCATGTACCTACGCCGTAATGACGCGTAGGTGTGGGCTATGTTACCTTGTTGTTGCTTCTATACAACAATATTGTATGCATAGGATTATATCTCATTACCGACTTCTGAAAATAACATTCGTTTCCCGATAAAGGAAAATCTTAAAGACGTAATCCTTTAGCTGGCTTGTTTCTAATACTCCAGTCAATGGCGACATTACAATAATTGACAAATTCAAATTCCTTTTATTTTCTTAGACTTTATTAAGATAATATTGAGTTAAGAATTTATGATGAAAGAACAAGATAGAAATAACAGAGATACATGTAGCGAGAGTCCCACTGCTGGAGAAAGGCTCTCCCCATGACTTCCAGTTTCGATCCAGGACAACGATCCAGGACAACGATCCAGGACAACGATCCAGGACAACGATCCAGGACAACGATCCAGGACAACGATCCAGGACTACTGTTGAACACTGGGCGTTGATTTTGTTTAGCTCGTTCCACCATCTTCTACAAGTAACAAAGCTAACTAATATTTTGATCTAGAGCTTACCTACTCCAAGAGGACATTAATTTGTATCATAATTTGTCACAAAACTGTCATGAACCTAATGAATGACGTCAGTCGTTCAGTGACGTACATCGACCCCGATGGCATTATGTAATTTTAGAATCCTCTGCTAAATAAAGTTGTTGTTAGTTTCAACTTTGTTTTAAGCTATAATATAATGGTATGCGAGAGCATTAAATACTGTAGTGAATGGTAAACATTGGGAGCCGCTGTGAATTAGCGAGCAGTCAGAGTATGGTGCGGTGGTACAGTCTAAATTGTTTATGTTGCAAAAGTTATAAATAACAGTTCAAAGTAATTGAATAACTGTCAAATTAGCTAACCTTGTATGATCGCTTGTTTACGTTTGTTTGACCGGAAGTTGTATGGGTATTACACTGTACACATTCCGGGTAAGCCATTCATTTGCCGTTAAATCGTAAACAAAAACCTATTCGTCCATTCATCGAGTTTGTATGGCACGCCGCGCCGCCGTCCCCGATTGACTCGTCATCCCACACGAGAGGAAGTATGGCGATAAATAGATAAGTTTCAAACCGAAACATAAAACAAAGTTTGTTCATCAATCTCGACAATATTGCCTGAAGATGTTCTGCTCGATGCGTTCAGTTAATACAGTTTTTAGCGGCGCTCAATATCGCCGGCATGTGTGTCAATGTCGTGGCAAGTATGGTAATATTACCAAACTTTGCCAATAAAGGGGCCCGCGGGGGTGGGTGTGGGTGCCCCGCTCCCGCGGGTCGCTCCCCCTGGAGCGTGTGTTTGTCCACGGGCTTACTGCGCCCGGGGAAGGACGGTGGAGACTGAGACTCGGAATAAAACGCTGGCTTTCTTGGGAAAAGATGTTAATTAAGTTCGCATCAAAACAACCACGTTCGGAGATTTATCATTTATATAAATAGAAAATAGTGACACAATTATGTCGTCTTTATCAAAAATTGTCGGTGAATGTGCGTGTGTTTCCCGTATCGTATTGTCAATGGAGCGTGTATTCTCTGAACGAGCGATATGTACCGGTTCCAACGAAAGTTTAAATATAAAAGTTACAGATCTCTCATCGGACTCAAACTATTTCCGACTGCCACATATTCCTATTACGAACAGTTCAATATTTGGCGATGCGAACGAGTAGCGAGAACTGTGAACGCAATATTTTATTGTTATGCTCGTGTACAAGTTTGTAGTGTAATGTAACCGAATTTAGTTTGTTCAGGGTCATTGCTTGCTGAGACTAGACACGTCGCGCTTCAGGGGATCCAACGTTTATTTAATACACTTTGGATGTGTTGATACGAAATCCTGTACTAAATCAAATGAAATCAATATGTACTCATATTCATAATATCAAAACTGTTTGCAGATTTCTAGTGAGCGCTACGATGAATGGATGGTGTTAGTAGAATCGAAGTTGTTACCGATCAAACCCAGTGCTAGCCTGCAATAGTGAGCTGTGAAAGGTTGAAGTAAAAGCTTTTTGTCACAATAGCGCGACACGTATTGAATGTTATAACCCGGTGACAAAGAAACAGCGGCTGAATAGTTACAGTAAAGTAGCTGAGGCAATTTCTCAAGAGGTGATACAAAAGAATACTTTACGAAAATTTTCAGTGATAAGAGAGGAAAAAATACCTAAATGTATTCTTCTACGGCGACCTAAATGTGGTAAATAGATACAGAAAGTTTATGTATCGTAAACGAACTCTAGAAGTAAAAGGTGTAACTTTCATTAAAGTTTAACAACTGTAATCACATTTAGGTGATGACTAAATTAGGAAGGAACTTTCCAATGACATCGTAACTCTTAACACTAATGGACCAAGTAATAATATTATTACCTGTCTGGAATCTCTAAATAGAAATCGAACTGGGCTGTCAGAAGTACGACATTAACGAAACCAAACCTAAGAGTTTCCTCTAACTTCTTTCATTCATTAGTGATAGGTAATATGCAAGTAGAAATTATTTGCACCGTAGCGGCTTAACGATAAAGAAGAACTAACTCAAGACGTACATAAAAGGTGTAAGTTTAAATAAACTTCTCAAAATGAGACCTCACAGACATGCAGTATAAACAGTCTGGACCAAAATAACATTACTGCAATTTGCAATTCGAAGCTGAAGCAATAAGAAAACATAGACTTTTGTCACAATTTAACGAATTTCACTTTCAGATTCAATTTTCAAATAAACAAATGGATAATTCCATTTGATTATTCAGTAGTTGACTATGGAACGGAATTATGAATTCGATGTCCATTCGGCGGAGAAAGACGATCTCGGCCGAGTAAGAGCGGGCAATAAATTTGTGATATGATAAACTTAGTTAGTGGATATTTTAGAGTAAAGTGTTTGTGTGCCGAGCTTCGAAGCTGCGGCTTGAATAAAAACAGATGGTGTCAGCTGCTTGCGTCGCGTCGGGGAGAAACTTTACACTGATGACAGATATTGCATTCCCAACATTTTGTAATTTCCTTTTTGTTCGTTTGTTTATTCATTAAAACGATACTAATTTTGAGAAGTATTTAGATCAGTTATGTAAAGTCGGAGTAAGAAATAGTAAGTACTTAAGTCTAACGTTGTTCTATATTGAACTTTGAAACTCCTGTTACATATCTATGTTTACGTAGTCCTACGATTCGAGTTCCCAAAACTGGAAATGTAGTATTGCTAAAGATTAACAAACTCCTAAAGGCATCAAATGATTAATTATGGTTCTTTGGTTTGATTTAAATAAATAAATAAAATTAAAGTTCTCACGTAATAATTATTATATTATAATGCAATATTAAACAATTTTTACTGAATTTTTTAGTTTCCAATTTTTGACAGAATTAGAACTAAGTTGATTCGAATGAAAGTTTATGCAGTTTCGTGCATCCAGAATACTATCATAGTGGCTATCATATGTATGCATGTGACCTGCTTACTAATGTAAAGAAAGCTGTCGTAATAATACCCATAGACACGAACAGCTACAGTATTCAGTGACCAATAGTTTAACTTGAGCTCAATTCGACGGTACATTGAGACATTTGAAAGTTTTACCGTGAAACAATTTTTAATTATAATATTTTTTCTCTAAATAATTTCAGAGTTGGTCGCATTACTACTTTACGGTTCATCCACATAAAAATAATATTCGTAGACTTTTCAGCAGTTAAAATTCAGTTTTATGCAGAGTTGAAGTGCTTAGCGCGGCCGAAGTCAAGGAGTGGGAGATGGTGGAGCGACACGTAGCAAGTGCTATCATTTTCAAAGTAAATATAAAATGTTGAAGACCCTTTCAGTTACTTTATGAAGTAGAGTTGTGTGTAAAGTTGCTAACATATTTTTGTGGTCGTCTTTGATCTGAAGCCAAGAGTTTATGGTAGTAACAAGCAATCATTTTTACGTCCACGTTACCCGGCTCGTTTCATGCGGAAAATTCATCGTTTACTTTGAATTACGATGAGAGTTCCCATTTACCTCCTATGGGTGTCGTAAGAAGCTACTTGCGGCTTTATGTATGAGGATCACCAAGCCTTCCGAGCATGGTGTTATTACGGCAATATCCCCTAGAGATAGTTCGTAATGGACGTCTATATGAGCGGACAATGTTCAGCAGTGGGCAGTTGTGAAGTGATTTATCAAAATAATGACAGAACTTCCATGTTCCAGCACTCTTTCAAATCATATCAGGGCCGTCATGGTATTTCGATCGAGAACGCTTTAATTTTGTTTTCGAGGAAACGTCTACGGTATTTTTATTCTGTGATCGGAAGTGTAATTGAATCATCGTCATCGAGGGACGAGCGAACGGGAACATAATCGTGATGTGACGTGATGCGCGATGGCGCGAGCGACTAATCGTTCGATAACTTGCAACAGTCGCGGAGACCTGTTGCTGCCTGCTCACGTTCATTGTTCATACTTTTGCTGTTATTATTACATTCTTGAAAAAGTCTTTCTTATTCAGACATATTTTTTCCGCCAACGCACTTCAAAAGGAGACAAGAAAAAGTCATGAAATTCCATATTTATAATTCCACTAGCTTTTGCCCGCGGCTTCGCTCGCGTTAAATTCGGTAGCGCCTTATTGATTTGTAATAGCAACGCTAAGTTTTCCCGTTTCTTCCCTCTTTCTCCCTCATATCCCACTCTTTTTTAAAACTAAATAGCCTATGTCCGTCTCCTGGTTCCCAACTATCTCTGTACCAAAATTCATCAAAATCGGTGTAGCCATTAAAGCGTGAAGAGGTAACAAACAAACAAACAAACAAACAAACAAACTCACTTTCGCTTTTATAATATTAGTAAGGATTTATTGCTGCCGCATTCGTGATGTTTTCTTTTGCTACAAATCTTTTTTTATGAAGAAACGCATACAATTTTAATTGGTTCAAGAAAATGTGCCTACGTATAGACTAGTTGATTGCACAAACGGACCTTCACCGATGTTGGTAAGATGTCAGTAGAGAGCTGGTGTTGGCTGGTGTACCTCTGATGCATATCGGTACGCATCAGTGTTATACGGTTTGTTCAATCGGGTCGGGTCGTAAACGTGAATATTGTAATACTCTGAGATGATTGCAGCGCTCCACACCACATCAAACATGATTGTGTGTTTGACGTGCAGTTTGTGGAACTGATTGAGTAATGAAATTGGAGATACACAACCCAAGTTTAATAACAAGATGGCATTGCAATTCGCTTCGATGCTTGCTTAAATGTACGTCGTATGTATGTATGCAGCGGTGTAGTATTAGTGAATTCTCAAGTACATACAGGTGTATTAACAATAACGTGATATCCTGGAGAACTTCGATGAACCAAATAATGTCAGACTTGATGAAGCTTTATAGTTAAGTGACAGAAAAAGTATTTCCATTAAAATTGTAAAGGACCCAGCACACATCTCTGTGGTACTACAAAACAGTATTTTATTATTCAAAGCCGAATACAAGTGAAAGATCCCCCCGCAGGTCATTAGTATTGTGTGAAGGGTCCTCGGTCGTAAGTATTGTATAATTGCTCGTATTTTTGCCACGAACATCTCCATGCGCGAACTTTTATTACACAATGCTTATATAATTTATGAGGCGAAGGTTACGTCGCGCCGGCAATTAAGCGGTGTCACGCTGACACAGCGGACTACTTGCCAGACACTGTTGTTGATATTTCTGGTGATAACGTGTCGGTCGAATATAAAAATGGTGTGTTACGACATATTTTGTACCACGAGGGTAGTTTAAAACTAATTTATCACCCGTGAGCAATTAGCATGAGACTCACACAGACCAGGGAAACATAAGTAAGAGGAAGCTTATGTTTTGCAGAGCCTGAGTACACTCAGGGTGCCAATGGTGATAATGATGAAGCACGGGGATACTTATACATATTGTGTTGTTATGACTTCATAACAGAACCTATTTTTCGAAAAACAATAGACACTCAATTCGAATATTTGTGCATTTGTTTTTTAACATGAACATTTTTTATTTTGCAAACAATGATCGAGTTTTTCATTTAGAACAAGCACCTTCCCGCAACGCTACCGGTACACAAACAGGCGCGAATCGAGTGTTTGTTCATTATGAACTGCTCGCGGCCGCCGACGCCGACGGTGCGGTGTAGCGCCAAATGTAAAAAGTTACAATTGAAAGCTACGGTATTGCCACACAGGTTTTTCGATTTTCACCCAGTTGGCGAGAAGTAGGTTGGCTTTTATTAACGGCTCATAAACTTTGAGTTTTGTTTCTGAAACTAGCTTGTTTACACGCATGGGGATGCTACTCCTCCAGCGATGAGCCATCAGCCGACGGAACAGACCAACGTTTTATTCATAGAAAAGCAGCGAAGATTTATAAGGAAATAAAAATCCTCATCCTTACTAATATTATAAAAGCGAAAGTGAATTTGTTTGTATGTTTGTTACAACTTCACGCCTAAATGGCCAAGCCGATTTTGATGAATTTTGGTACGGAGATAGTTGAGACCCTGGAGACGGACATAGGCTAAAAAAATGAGAAAAGGGGGAGAGAGAGGGAAGAAAAGGGGAGAGAAAGATATCTTTTTTCGATCATCACGCGGGTTAAAGTTAGCGTTAGCCCAAAGTAACTACGCGGACAAAGTCGCGGGCGGAAGCTAGTAAACAATAAAAGATTATTGTGTTATAACTATAATCTATATATATATATATATATATATATATATATATATATATATATATATATATATATATATATATATATATATATATATATATATATACTTGCATAGACACAACCTTGTAGCCAGGATTATACATCAGCAACTTGCTCTAAAATACAGCCTTGTGGAATCGGAAGTGCCGTACTACAGGTATGAGCCCGACCCAGTTCTCGAACATGGCAATATCACATTGTACTGGGATCGATCCATTATCACTGACAGGACTATTGTTGCCAACAAGCCTGATATAGTGGTGGTGGATCGATCAGAGCGGCACATAACAGTCCCGCATGATGAGAACCTCGTGAAAGCCGAGAAAGATAAGCAAATCAAGTATATTGACTTGGCTCGCGAGGTTGTCGACATGTGGGGTGTGGACTCAGCGATCATTGTGCCGATAGTCGTATCTGCCAATGGCTTAATTGCCAAGAGCCTCGACCAATACCTGAGGAGGCTCTCGTTAGGCAGCTGGATCAAGGGCTTGATACAGAAAGCGGTACTCCTGGACACGGCTCGTATTGTTAGGAGGTTCCTTTCTCTGGAGCCCTGACCGCCGGTAGCTTGGACCCTGTTCCCGATACCGGTGGGCTCCTATTTTTGTATTTTTATTTGTTTTTTTTTTTTTTATTTAAGAAATATGTAAAAATATAAATAATATGTTAAAAAATTGAATAAACGAAATAATCTATATAATTTGAATTTGAATCAAACTAAATTATAAATCGCTATGAAAATCATTTGACTAAAGCTATTTGTATTTATAGACGCCTGTTAAGCAGCTGTGTCAGACTAGCATCTACCGGCGGCTCACCCACAAGAATCAAATTACGTGTATTTTTTAGAAACATTCATCAAAAGCACTCTCACTCTCTCTCAATCGAACTAAACTATAAAATATAAACAAGTGTATACTGCCAAGTACATAAATGTAAGCCGGAAGCTGCTGCAACTACCAATCTCTGGAAACCCCAACAACGTTCGTTAATGAACAAAAGCCACGAGGAAAGTATAATCGATACTCAATAACAATATTAGCGCGGACAAGATAATGCCGGCTATAATATCTGGGCTGTCTCGCACCCGCGGGAATGCGCTAATAGCAAAGTTAGTCCACGCCATGCCACACTATGTGCTGGCAAACAGAAGAAATACTTGGAACAGTTAGGGACGCAGTTCGTCGAGTACACGCGACATACACCTAAACATTGGATAAAGCAGCGTGTTGATAATCGTAGTGTGAATATACTGTACTGCATTCCGCTTGGTAGGCCCAGGATTAAGTCCCTTTAGTTTCAAATTCACAGAGAAAAGTTGCTTTTTCTGTAACTATCTACGTTGTGGCAGTACCACGCCACGAGCCGATCGGTTTCGATATACACTGCAGAAACTTTCGAACTCTTAATGGATTGTATCCTTTTTTTCCTTCACTACTGACGATGCAAATAATGGACCGAAGTTCGGCTATCGTTACTTATTTGTTTCTAAATTATTTTCCACAAAGTTTAAAGGAGCTTTGAAAATCCATATCAATATGGATTTTGTGTGGGTTATATTAGCTATGAAAGCAAACTGACCGGAAAAGTTTTCAACTTTCCCGAACGCTTCTAGTAAAGTTGCATGAATGAGCTTGTTAAAGTGCGCATGCAACTTTCACGAACAAATGAACATTAGTTATACAGCGTATACAAATATGTTCCAATACAAAGTCGTCGTAAGGATCACGTAGAGGTACCTCCTAATTTGGCCGTACAGAAATTTTCGCAGAGACCGCGTAACGAAGTTAATACGACAGTCACATACGAAAACATCACATTGCAAAAAGAACTAGAAACAAAACATTATAATCTCACAAACGTCGTATTACCTGACGACTGACGACGGTACACGCTCAACTGGATAAAGTCGAGAATTCTTGGAGTTTCTCCGCTAGTGGTCAGTGTCCGAAAATTCCGAGACAATTCAGGAATCTCAGACTTCTGGACGACGGAACTTAGTCCCTTGGGTAGAGCAGAGTCGGGAAATAATGTCGTTTGAAGACCGTGGTTAACGTACTAAGTGAAAATTAGGAAAAGTTTCACTCTCAACGCCCGATGTCATACTGAATGCATCAAATACAATCTGACATTTTCAATAAACAGCATCCAATGAATTCTTTTTCATCATCTCTCGTCTCGCGTAGATACAGAAGCCATCTCAAGAGGCAGTTTCTCAGCGATCTGCATAGATACAGTGAAGGTCAGTGATGTGATGGTTGCTTACAAATGAACGAAAATCTTATTGGAAACATTTTGAGACGTTCACTACAGTTTCTGTTTTTTGATTTTGGTGTGATGTACAGATAAGGCCTTCTGTCATGTCTACGGGCATGTTCTAGTAATGGATCAGTAAGTGAAATATATAGTGTAGTACATAGACGAGCGGCTAGGACAGGCCGAATTGTTTGCAAACTTCATAGCTTAAGATACATACTCTATCGATTCGTTGCGTAGCGGCTCAGCTCTGATATATGTGACATGCTCAGTTGTCTCCACAACCGATCACCATTTACTACCAGCTTGAGGAATATCTAGTTCTAAATCTTAATCGTTTCAAGTTTGCTCTTGAAATCAATTTCGTAGTGTCAACCACAACTCGTACATGTTGACATAATTGCCATGTATTGAGAGCACTGTGGCAATCAAGCAATCTTTCTAGAGTTTAGGCTTTTAGAAATTTTACGATATGTTGTTTTCAGACTTGTAAACAATCGCTACAAAGATTGAAATATAAAAGCCAACTTTAATATTCAAGTAAGCAATTCCAAAGGCCGCGCGTCGTCAAATATATTTGCGTGGTATTCCGTCTAGGTCTACGAACGTTTTGAATTTGTTCTCCCGAGCAATGTTGAGAGATTGTTTTCGTGATCCGAATACTGTACACACATTGCTACAATTATAAGATACTAGCTTTTGCCCGCGGCTTCGCTCGCGTTAAATTCGGTATAACACACCAAGCAGACCTGCACTTTTTGCTTTTGCGCCTGATTGATTTGTAATAGCAACGCTAAGTTTTCCCTTTTCTTCCCTCGTTCTCCCTCATATCCCACTTTTTTTAAATAAAAATTAGCCTATGTCCGTCTCCTGGTTCCCAACTATCTCTGTACCAAAATTCATCAAAATCGGTTTAGCCATTAAAGCGTGAAGAGGTAACAAACAAACAAATAAACAAACAAACTCACTTTCGCTTTTATAATATTAGTAAGGATTATGCTTTAACAGCGATTTCTCAAGTGTTATGTTATAAGTCTGTTTATGCGCCATGACATACCTATGAGAATTGAGATGTGATTTTTATAGTTTGCTAACATTTCATCCTACTGGTCAATTAATTGTGTGGGCCTTGTCGCTATCAGCGAATTGCTTGAGACAGGTAATAGACAAGGTGTCAGTCGCTTTCAAAGCGTTTCATATTTCTACAATGACTTTCATAAGGATTGATATAAGCTTTTCTGTAATTTACGGCAATGTTACGTATTTTTGTGTTTTCTATGATCGTCATCGTTAATAAAATGTAACTGTGCCTTCTGTTACGTAAAAGGAATAGACTTTGCTTTTTATTGTAATTCATAAAACAGAGAAAGCCACAATCTTCTTTTCACCACGCGGTGACCATGTGGGTTACCGTGGTGTAGTCATTTGTCAGCTGGTGTTGTGAGGAGTGCTGGATGCCAGGGGCGCTCCTCAAAGAAATGAGCTGAATTAGCGAAGTAATCACGCCAACAATGTAATTGATGTCGGCTAATGTATGTTGGTTGCAAATGCAGTACTGCTAAGTACTGTGCATGGAATGTTATGATTGTGAACTAGTCGTTATAACAATGAAACGAAAGCCACAGTCTATATCTAAATACGTCGTGTATTTAGATATTGATTGTGTTCTTGCCCGCAAGATTAATATTTTAATTCACAAATCCCAGAAGCATGCATATGGGAAGGTAAACTGAGTAAAAGAGGCAGTGATAGTTTCGACGTCCGATATTGATATGATATAGTTTCATTGATATCTATTAAATAGTAACGATACTGTTGCTCAAGATTATAACAATATACAGCGGTATTGTCTTGATTTCCAATAGCTATTGTATTAGCAAGTCAGCGTTGTATGCTCGTGTATTATTGCAAGTAATGGAGCGAGTCCTACGTGCCTGACTGCCTGGCGGCGCACATTGCTGACGCTGCGCTGGCTACACTGTAATTTAATGGTTGTTCAGTCGGTGCGTGAATACCTCTCCTGCTGACTTCATTACTGACCTGACCACTGACACACTGACACTGACATCTGAAGCAAAGTCTTCCTTGGACGCATGTTACACTATTCATGATTGTGCAAGTACAGGAACAAAACATAATATCGGTACACACTGATGCAGTTTTATACAATTCTTAACTACCATGTATAATGTGTAATTGTTTGTTTTCCCTAAAATATAACAACATTACGCCTGTAATTTCTGCAAGGTTGTGCAGCTACGTGTACCTACCTAAATAGTACACACATATTTCGCCAATTATGTTCGACATAAAACCAGTAACCATGGCTTTTTAGAGAGTTTGTTAGTATGTGTATAATTTACTTATAATTGTGTGACAGTCCTTCCAACAACTTGAAGTTGCCGAGAATCGAGTTAAGCTGAAGCCCAACAGTGGTCTACAGTAGGCTGATGATGAACAAATATTAAGTGAAACACCGCTCCTTTTAGCAAACCTCTCATAAAGAAACGGCGTGACCAGAGCTGTGAACGTGGACAGAGCAGAAGGAGTTTGTTATGTATAGCAGGTGGCGATTTGTGACATCAGTTAACTCGCATGATAAAAGGTGTTTGTTTATGTATGTATGTTCAGGTATACGCTTATGCTCCGGTGAGTGGGACAAAGAAAATTCTTAAAAAGCTTATATTTGTTTTCCTAACAACCTTTTGTTTCTCCATAGCCAGATAAAAAGGTATATAGAATTACTTTGTTGTATGTACGGCGCTCCGCCGCGGTACAATTATTTGGGGCCTTTTGTTATTCCAGATAAAAACCGGGGACAAACCGCAAAAAAGGCTAAATGTTAAATACATGGCGTGGCTTAGCCAATAATGAATGTTGGTAGATTTAAAAAGGTAATACATCGCGCTAATTGTGGCCTAACTTAGGACAGATCACGACAAAAAGTCTGATATTAGTTCAAGTTATCAAACCATGTTGTCTTTTGTTGGATGTGAGTAGCGCGCAAAATTACTAAAACCCCTTAGTTATTTTTTTTATCCCCAAACCGATGCTAGCAGGCTAATTGTATATTCACCTCTTCCTATTCCCTGCTAGAAACTAAACTTGAGGACAACTTATATGAAAGGAGCAACCCTACGCAACGTTCGCGCTGTTTATAACTCGGTCTATTCTTCGTCGCACGTAAATAGAATGTAGGCTTCACTTTATTTTTAAAGTGCCTACATGCAGGTCGGATAATATGACTTATTATAAGCGCTGCTTTAGCAAGACATAGTAGACTATATACTTAGACGAACAATCCAAGGCTATCCAGACTTGTATTGTGTAACAACACGCCTACGCTGCTCCGGTGTGTAATGTGGCGTCGGTTCACAAGTTCACTCACATCAGCATTTAGTTGTAAAGACTGCTGTGTTGTTTGTGGAGCGTGTACTGGGTATTACAGTTACTAAGTTAACCAACTCCTGCGGCGATGAGTAACTGGCTACTTAAGTATCTAAGCGTTCTGTTATTATTAAGTTTCAATGAACATTTAGTAACAACCTTGTAGAGATGATTATATAAGTTTGTACAGTAAGCTTTTAATTTTCATCATTCGAATAGCCCACTAATCTCTGATGATTATAATTATGACTATTTGGTTTGGACACAGATTCTCTCATTCAGCTACTGCCGAGCACCCTCACCATACTGCTTCTACCCTGAGGGCGTAGTAGATATTACTCTAATAACAAACATTTCTATAAAGTTAACTAAAACGGTCAATACTCTCCTAAGATATTCCGTAGAAGACCCACATTACCTTTTACTTTATATTTCAGGATTACCCTGTAAAGTAAAGTAATGCAGAATTCTATAGCCTCGGTAAGCATTTATGTGGTAAATAAAGAAAGCACGTAATAACAGTTTGCAACAAGAGCCGTAATTCGTTCCGCTTTAAATAAATTTGCTCAGGTGTAAGATGGGACAATAGCCAGGCGAGGCTAGCAGGGGCCGGCATACAGCTTCCTTTAATCTTACAGAATTTTGTGTTGATAAATTATTGGTTCTGAAAACGAGACTGAACGGATTTATTACTCCGTAAGAGTATCGGAGAAGGGATTTCAGCTTAAGTCAAGAGTTTGGGTGGCTTGTCCTACAATCACGAATTGCTTTGCTGAAGCAATTCAGCGATATCAGCGAGCATATTTGTTGCGACGTTTGGAAATTCAACAGAGGACGTTTATGACAAACAATGAAGGTCAGCCTGGATGAGAATGAACAACGACGTACTATGTACAGTTGGTCGTAGTCTTAGGTGTGTCTATTACACTTTAAATATATCTTCAGTCTTCCACTATTACATATCTTCAATGATATTACTGATTTCTTTATAAAAAAAAAATGCTTGAAGAAAAAAAACCTTTCCCACTTACAGAAAATAGTTTGAAAGTGTTCACCGCATTTTAAATAACTAAAGTAGTAAAAGAAAAAACAATATAGTGTCAGATAGCCGCGGTGTCCGCGTGGCCGTGGGTGTACCGTTGCGCCCCAGCCCACTCACACAGCCACACCCCGCGCTCTTCGCGTCAGGGTGCAGGGTTACCGCGTACCTGTTGAACTTTAATTATGCTATTATTATTTATAATTATGTTACGGTGCTATAGTCTTCTGTGTTACATTTTTGCTGCGAGATTAATGTTCTATTACAAGGATATGAGATATATTTTATGAGAGCGCGGTATGAGTTGTTAAAAGTAACGCAACAGTTGATATAGCTCATTTGTGTTCCCTCGTGAAGTGATGACGATAAACCTACATAATTTATATAATCACTTAGATTTATTTTCAAGGAACGTTTGTTATTTCTAAGGAGGAGGTCTGTCACTGGGACCCAGCTGAGCAGCAGTGGGATCATAACAGCTACGGATAGCATGAATTCATTTCGTAACAACTAGTATTTCAATAAAAAGCCACGAAGCATGAAATACTGATAACATAATATTATTATGCTCAGTATTAGTGTGCTCAGACAAGGACAAAATCCTTACTAATATTATAAAAGCGAAAGTGAGTTTGTTTGTTTGTTACGTCTTCACGCCTAAATGGCCAAACGGATTTTGATGAATTTTGGTACAGAGATAGTTGGGACCCTGGAGACGGACATAGGCAATTTTTTTTTAAAAAGTGCGAAATGATGGAGAAAGAGATAAGAAAAGGGAAAACTTAGCTTTGCTTTTACAATAAATAAGGCGCTAGGGCCAAAACTACAGGTAGCAGGTACCTGCAAATCAGGAAAGAGAAACTGTGTTACCCCAAATTTAACGCGAACGAAGCCGTGGGAAAAAGCTAGTAGATTATAAATACATCGTGTATTATAGAAGCTAACTCAAAAGCTACCCAGGCAAAGTTAATACAATTTGTATGGGATCACCGCGAGGTTCTACCAAATGTAAATAATCTCGTAAATCCAAACAGAATAATCGGTGTACCTACCATTTCAAAAGATGCTGGTGGCACATTTATTTATTAAATATAGAACGGCTGAGGCCAATTACAATATTTAAACAAATATAATTTATTTAATTCAGACATTCGTTCTTCTCACAGAAACTCAAACATTCCTTCTCACTCAACTCACCTTCCATTCATCCGCAAACATATCAAAACCTGTGTTAGAGTTCAGGAGAGCGTTGATAGCCCCTAGTGTCCTAGGAATAGGCGTCTTGGAGTGCGCAACAGTACGGCAGGTTACAGGTGTACATTTATCTTCTTTTTAACAGACTTCAAAAAACGTTGTTGTTTTTTATGTGTTTTCAACGATTTCTCTGTCAAATATGGACTGATTTCAATGATTATTTCTTTGTTTGGAAGAATATTTGTACGCGGTGCTCCCATTAAAATTTCATGGTGAAGATCAGATGCTGGCCTTCGGCCTCACGATCGCCTCGTGATCGTTGCGATTGCTTGGATATGTGTTGTTTACACAATTCCATAACTTGACGCCTATATGATTAAACAACCCCAAACTCCGCCAATTATGTTTAAATTCTATTTTATTGCACATAAACCTTTATCTATGAAATGTATTTTTAACGATGGAAAATTAATGCATAGGTATTATTTTGTAAAAAAAAAAATCATTTTTTTTTGTCTAAAAAATAATACCGTTACTAAAGACACTTATATTGTAATATTAGCTTTAGCTTCAGAAGTCAGTGTATTTTGTTCGTTTGATTACGTTTTGTTTTGCCACCAATTCCTGTTAAAGTTATTTTTCACATTTTGGTGTTTTTTTAATTGGCTAAAAATAGTTGATGTGTATGTTTTAATGAAGCGCTTTGTACACAACGCTCGAAGTTACCGCGCAATATGTTTTAGCTTTCCTTTCATTACCATCCACCATGAACCGCTGTAAACATGCTTAGTATTTAAATGAAGTCGTTTGAAGACTGTCTAGACGTAAATTGTACATTTATACGATAATTAATGTTATTCGCTACTTACTTTCATGGCCTATTTAAATCGTTACGGTTTGAAGGTCGGAGTATTTTAATTAGGTAAAAAAACCGTCCGTCCGACGTCCGACCGTCGAACCCTGTATGTGGGTTCCGTAGCACTAAACAATGTAATAAATAACAACATTTTTACCGCTCATTAATTAAATGTAAATTTACACAAAGGCAAAACTAAATTTCTTTTTTATAGGATCTTAAGGAAAAACAAAACTGCAGTTTGGTGAAAAAGTTCGATATCTCAAAAACTGAACAGCAAATCTTGTTTAAACCAATTTTCGTTGAAAGTTTTTATACGTACTACAAACTACCAACCATTGACTTACAAATAATAAATTAAGAATAATAATTTTTTTGGAAGAGCTGTCGATAAACACCTCACATGGATATATCTATTTTTCAACCCTCAATTGCTTGTAAGGAGAGTCACCATTCTCTCCAAGCTTCATGTTTGTGGTATCAATGCAATGGTCTTGGAGTAAAATGTCTGTGACATACCTACGGACAGGAAGACAGATAGACATACAGGGCATATCTTTACTGTGTACAGGGCGAATCTGTAAGGGTTCCGTTTTATCCAAAATTCTACGCGGAACCCTAAAATAGAAACAATGAATAATTTAATATGACTAACGCCAACATTATTTATTATAATATGCTAACAAGTAGTTGTTCATTGATACGAAATTATGTTTGTCTTTCAGTAGTCAATTTAATAATGGAATAAAAACGGCAGCGATAACATTCGGTTAGCTTTCTCGAAGGTTTCTTAATTTACGGAAATTTTCTAGGAAGTTCTTATTCTGGAGTCTGGATAAGTGACAGGTTGATCGCTTGCCTATTAACTGGTCAAATGGGGGTGTACTATTACTTTGTACTGCGGAACCTTTCGTGTTATTCTGTTACGATTTGGAACAAAAAAAAAGTAATAAGTGATAGGTTCTATGCCGTGTCGTTCTTGCCACACCATACCGCGCCCGTGCCGCATCCGTGCCGCGTCCCTAAACGACGGCGGTGTCAGCCCTGGTGGTATCACGTCTAAGCCATCCCGCCATCTCTTGCGGGCGCCGACACCGCCACCGTCCGCGCGACACCGTTCATCTCCTGGCAACCATTGAGAGGCCGCTCTTGCAGTATACACAATGAATTTCTGTCCATCTAACTCGACCTTACTTTTTGTGCTGTTACTCACATTTATTCTTCAAGTTTAAATACTATTATTAAATTAAAGTTTATTAATATACGCGGGCAGATCCACGGGTAAAAGCTATTTATCACAATAATGGTCATAGCAATAATTGGTCTAAATAATCATTTTCCAAAAGCAACTAAAAATTATAAGCTAAACATCATTTTAAAAAGTTTTGTCACGTTTAATACTTATCTACGTATATGTCACTCAATCAAGTTGCTCTATCTGTAGCTCACACACATGACGTAGATATTGAAGCATCGCTTAGCGTCTTAGCATTTTTAGCTCACGTAGGGCACTAACAATATAATCCATTAAATCATAACGATCCTTTTTGCTTTGTCGTAGTCGGGTAAAAAGTAGTTTTGTTTGTTGGCAAAGAGACGTCACATTCTAAACACCTTTGTTGGAAGTCTGTCAGCATAGGAAGTGAGGTAATTACCCTTAGTAATTAACGTGTCGCGGAGCAAACCGCTCGTAATTGTCGCGTTCGTGAAAAGTGGCGCAATGTGCTGGTATCCAACGAGTTGGGACACTCACGTGTTTCCTGATGTTAATGATGTGCTGCGAATTTGGTTTACAAAGAACGACACGCGATAGATAGGCGCCAGAGAGTCCATTTTCAGCATGAACAACAAGGTTTATAGAAACGTACACAATTTTGGTTAGAAATATAATGAAAACTATTGCAGGTAGGTACCTATGTGGAAAGAAACGACATAGAGCTGAAGAAAGATTATTTTCTTTATCTTATTTATTATTTTCTTTATCTTATTTTTTATTATTAAAGCAAAATAAAAATAAAATTTATTCTAAAAGGGCAAATGACGATGCCGACTAGACTAGATATGACATATATTATGAAGTTGTACAGAGTCCCAAGCATAGTGGCGACACATTTAAAAGCTAACCAACTTAGTTAGTATTCCGTTGTGGATAGTAATTAGACTTCTGCACATTTTTACTATCGCCTATAATAAATGTGGAGAGTACTAGGCAGAGTGGAATGTGTATAGTTTCATGAAGTTTTCGAGTTAGTTGGCAAGCGCCGACGCGACGGTGCCGTATGCACCGCCCGCTGTCACAGAACACTTTGTCATCGTTACGAGGAGCCTGATTTATTTCTGCTCTACCATCCTACCTAGCGCACTTAATCTATTTTAAAAGCTGCAGAATAAAACATACCTGTTGTTTAGTCGATTGACATCATCATGCATAGCACCGCCTCACTGCTGGTGGGACACATACTCACATGTCGCGTCGGTGCAAACCTCTTAAACGTTTTCCTTCCCTTGTTCGAGTAATGATACACAATATACAACTCCTAAAGAACTAACTAATCTGCGTTTTATATAAATGCAACTTTAAATCGGTAGTCAATATAGTTAGCAATGTTTTTCTCAGAGTGTACGTCCCGCATAAATCAATACTACTCATACAAATCAGTTAAGTCATGCGCCTGCTCACGCGTTCGGCCTCCAACTTCTAGCTCAGGCTAAAGCACACCTGTGCAGCGGTATAGCTAATGAGTCTCAGTACAACTGCGAGCCGAGCTAATTACCAGCCGAGAGTACGCCTTGTTCCGCAGCAACTTTGTGCTTTTGCTCCAGTTCTGAAGTGCATCTCACCTGGAGGTTATCTGGAATCAGTAGTGGTCTACGGTTATGTGGTACTTGCTTCTGACATAACATTTTTTTCTAAATATAATTAGCCTTTAGGTGTTCGAGAAAAAGGATCTTAAAGTTCAAAGTCATTATCAATATTGACAGCGTTTTTTGACTGTTTTTTAGTTTGGTTCTTTCTCAACATCTGTTAATAAACAGTAACAATCAGCTACAGGTGACGCTTAGAGCATTACATACGCGACTCATACCAGCAACCCCCCCCCCCCTTGCTCCGTTTCCACCCCGCAACCGCTGTCACCCGAACCTCTTTTTTTTTGGGGTGGGAAATCATCAAATAACTTCCCCCGTGACGACTAAGTTGGTTTATGGTTCTCTCCCTCAAACGTCCGGCCACCTCCTTCGCTAGAATGACTGCTTCGCAGGAGGAAGTGACCGCTTTCAATTCTCAGACGCGACGTGACCCAGTGGTACTCTGCTAAGCTGGGCAGACCGCCACAGTCTGCTTCACCGTGTCCTCCAGGCGACCGTTACAGTGTTGATACCCGGGCGTTTCCTCCCGCCCGATTAGTGTTGCAACAGTCGTTCTCTCCAAGTCACCAGGAGTTCGCACTGGAGGTCTGTCCGCTGAGCGGCTATTGTGTGTAAACGGCCTTACAGCTTTGTTTTACGTCACCTTCTTTTAAAATCTTGTGTGTTGTGCGAGAATAAAAATACAGCTACAAATTAGTATAAACTGAGATTTAGCAAGTAAATCCTGATTTACATAAGCTCACTTAAACCTTAGTTGTCTTTTTACTGCAACTTAGCTGCGACGTGTAAATCTTGTAACAAACAACTTCAGTGCACCTGTGTTTACTGTATAGTGCCAGCGTTCTTAGCGCAGGGAATGTTGTAAGTAATGCTGTACCGCTTTGTAACGCTGCTCGCGAAACGCATTGTCTTAACTATGCTGCAATCATTATATTAGCTACCTAGGTCAGGTGATAATACAACAAGAACCATTTATATTTCCGACGGGTAGTAGAAGCCTGGAAGTTTAACTTGCTAATCGTGCCAGGGTATCAAAATCAAAAGTCATTTATTCAAATTAGGCTGGTAACCAGCACTTTATGAGCGTTCACATTACAAGAGACAGTCGCCCAAAACGCTCTTCGCCTTTCTGGTGTTTTAGCTGGCAAGAAAAAGTAGCGGAACAAACTCCTCAGCAACACTGGATCGTCTAATCTGGCTGTCAGGTTAAAAGAACGAGATTTAATCACGTGCTGGATTGTGGAGATCAGATTTACAGTCACTTCATATAATTTGCTGGTATTGAGCTGCATCTGAGACTTGAAACCGAACTCAAATTAGGAGTCAGACAGATAATTCTAGAAAATGTATGTTAATTTACGTTTGTTAAAAAGTAAAAGCTAAATCTAAACAGCTGTTTATGTATTGTGAATGAGCCCAGGTAGCCCAACTTATTTCAATATATCACTTAGTGCGCTCTCGTGAAAACATTAACCCATAAACATGACACTACCCTACCTATTTATAAAACTGTATCAGTATCTGCAACCTCATAAGTAACATTGGTTCGTCGTTATGGTTTTCGCAGATGATGTATAACATAATATCTTGGTTCACCTTGGGCTATGGGGGGGGGGCGGATATAGAAATGCGCGTTTGACGTATGACTGACATATTTACGCCGATATTTTATATGTATAGTCCTCTCGACTGTTTTTGGCCACGGCGGCCAATCTCAGCGGAGATTAGCCATCGGCGCGGAAGTAGGAATTATAGTGTAGGGGTGTGTGAGCAGGCACAGGTGCACTCTCGCCAACTTCTAAACTCCGGGTTGCTACTGTGAAATTACAAATGAAAAACCCAACATCACTGTTGCCCGATCTGGGAATCGAACCCGGGACTCCGTGCTCAGTAGCCGCTTCCGACTGTGAGACCACAAAGCAGAACTGATCGACAACTGAGATTACTTCACACATGCACAATACGAAACTGTGCGACAATCATGCCGCACTTTATTAACCTACCAGCTATATTGGGGTCTGCCACCAAAATTGTATACACCCGATGGATACCAGTATTTCAAAAACATACAGTAAGTAACCGTTATTGTATGTCTTTCAGTGACCTCTGCGGAATCATTCCAGCACACAGAGCAGAGATGGAAATGATTCTACGATTCATGTGCTCATGGAAGTATTACCGAATACCGATCAGATAGAGTGGTTATTGTTTGGTTGTGGAGCCGTCGGCGTCGGCGTCGTGTGGAGCTGTGGCAGAACTCTTTGATGTTCTCTGTAATGTACGAGTTTTGATTTATGTTTGGTTTGTTTAAATGTCTGGTTTGTTTCTCAAAGTGGATTTGGGTACAAAAATACTCTTCATGATAATAGTAATAAAAATAATGTGTGCTTTCGAAGTTGTCTGAATGCAACATTCTAGTAATAGCCCAAATTATAACTATACTGTCCATCTTTCACGTTAAGGTTCAATTTTTTTATTCCACTTACCATTCTTGACGTAAAAAATACTTTCAGTGTTTCTATTTCTGTTGATTCTGCATCACTCGTCTATGTTAAAAACCTTCTTTTGCCGAAAGACCACTTCATCAATCTTTGTGATAAATATAAACAATTAAACATTTTTCAAAATACCTAAGTAGGTACTCCATTAATGAGACAAACAAACGGATTAATCCACAATAGAAGCAGCAACTGTGTGGCGTAACACTCGTCCTGCGCAATCGACAAGAGGTCCGCGTCCGCACGCACTCGAGTCCCGGGCCACGGTCGCGGGGTGTGGGGGGCCGGGGAGGGGGAGGGACGTCCACAATGATGCACATTGTTACCGCTCGTTCAATTATTTCGTCGAGAACACATTGTAGATGTAACTCGACAAATAATTGAACTGAACCAAGTCTTCAATTGTTGAAGCTTCACGTATTGTTGGATGCGAATGACAACAAGCTGTTTGCTTATGTTTTATTATTTATAGAATGTACTTTCAGTTGATCGTCGAAATTCCCTGTATTTTTTTTTAAGAAACTGACGTTCTAGTATGTATTGTACAGATTTCCATCCATTTTATAACAACCAGTAGCTTTTAACTTTCCATTAAAATGTTCGCTTTGTGCGTCGGGCGACACCTTGCTAATGTATTCCGTGGCGGAGGTGTGCCGCAACAGTGACGCGTGTGGCGACAGTGTCGCAGACGCCGAGCATTACATCTTGAGCATTCGCGGCATTAACATGTCATTGAATATCCGTTGTGCAAGACACCCAACGGCCATGTTCCCAGTATCTACCTGTCAGTTAATATATTTTCTTGTGATTTCTTGCTTGTGAATTAACCGTTTGCAAGAGTTTGAGTCGTCGAGCTTTTTAATTACCCGAATCACATTTCACACTCTATCAGAGTTATAACAGCCGCACGGGTCTATCGAACATTTAGCCTACGATTGGTGATGTGTGTCCGTGAAGGATAGGTGGCCATTCAACATGTGTAAAATGTGAAAGCACGTTAAACGAATGGTGAATTACTCCCGACTTTCATTCGTAGATGTTGTCAGGTGTTACGCCTAGCCAAAACCCCGCAACTAGCCCGGCCAAGAGGTGTTATCCAGTAACTAGACCATAGAGACCATTTACGTAGTTGACCAAATATGTAGTGACCACATGTTAAATGATGTAACTGTATCCAGTAAGGCTGGATGCATTGGCACTGAACGACCATTAGTAAAGGCTAGGCAGATGATGGTGAAGCAAGAAACTACTTTCGACAAGAAAAGACCATGTTTTAAAAACCATACTTGATCCCATTATTTTTATAGACTGTCCGTCATCCCTATGAAACTTACACATAATATAACACTACCTCAGTAACATCCGAGGGGTTAGATAGCATTATACCTAATAGTACACTCACATGCCGCTAGTTATATAAAGTAGCATAGCACGGTCTAGCATGACAAACAGACTCGCAAAAATCATTACTATTATTATAACAATGAAGAAACCTTATTTATTTGATACATATTCATCATATAATTAAATTAATTACTAAATATATACAACCTATAAATGTACACAAACTAATAATAAAAACTACTTCAATTTCTCCTCGTGTAAATTTATTCTTATTTTATTCTAAAACATTATTTTTAACAGTTTCTACAGTTCCTTATAACTAAATTTCGAATAGCTTATCCTCAAAAAAAACGATATAAAGTGCAAAATGATATTAATTTATTCAAATAGAGTCAAAAAGAAAAAATATGACATGAGTGACAAATTAATGTCATTTATAAAATCAAAAATCCTCTGATGAATTGAAGACAAAATGTTGACCAGATCAGCTCACGCCAGAAGCGCACGCCATCCACCTCCGGGCTCGTCGCTCAGCTCCGCCTCGCCGCCGCCGGAACCCAGCCTCGTCGTGAGTGCTGTGACACCGGCCGTGGCAGTTGCGTCGAGCTCGAGCGACGAGTATTTTTCCCCGCCCACGACGCCGCCACCAGTTCGTCGACGAGGAAGACACCGGCCGCCGGACGGTTTAGGACCTCGAGGCCCACCGGCCTCTGATAGGGTCCCAGCTCTCGGCGGAAGTGTGCAGCGCATGCGATGGACTCAATCCATCAATGAAAACGTCATGCGCTCATACTATGGGGCTACAGAGGGAGGAAACAACCTGACCGCGTACCGTGTTCGGATGCTCTCTCTGTTTCAGGTGCTTGAGCCAGCTGTCAACGTGTCGGCGCAACGACTGTCGGATCAGGTGCGGGTTATCCAGCGTAATCGTATGTTGGATGACACCGTACTTGATCGCTTACGAACTGAAATGCAGAGTAGCCAAGTCATTACCTCTTCGTCGCAGGTTGTGGTACCACCACAGTCCCACCAAGTAGTTAATCGCGCTAACGAGGTAAGTAATGGCATGGCTACTAATGTAAGTACCCAGTGCAGTGAGGAAATGAGGAGTACTTTGGAGGGTGCGATTCGAGAATATCGGTACATGTCACCCGAACTTAGACCACGCTTACCTCGTTTGCCCATGCATAATAAAAATAGGGCGCTGGTGGCTGCTCTGGATTCGCAGTTGTCAAGCTATTTTGACAACTGCGAGAACCTCACTGATGCTCACTCAATCCTGTATTGTGCGGCTGTAGCGGCGTGTCGTGTAGCTCACGTCAAATTTCCTGATGACAGAGCTACACGACCGAAACCAGCTATACCATTTTGGCAGTGCAGGATTGAGCGACGTATTGGTGCGGCCAGAGCACTCATTGGCAAACTAATCTGTTTCAGGGAGGGTAACACACGACCTCGAGTGATGCGCTTTGTGAGGCGGGCATTTGCAGGGACCGATATAAGTCCTCCAGACTATATGTCCCGCATCGCAGAGCGCATCGACTTCCTGAAACAGAAAGTGTATGCATGGGCAAATCGTATTCGTAGGTATAAGCGGCGGGTAGAACGGTACACTCAGAATCGCACATTCCAAAGCGATGAAAGGTGGGTGTATAGAGCATGGGAGCGACCAGACCAAGGTGTGTCTGACACGCACCTACCGGATGATGACGCCATGTGTTTGTTTTGGCGCAGCATCTGGTCAGTGCCTGTCAGTCATACCGAAGGTGAATGGACTCGGGAAGTCGAACGAGCATGCGATCCAATACCAGAAATGGGGGTCTTAACAATCAGCCCCCAAGATGTAGCTTGTGCGGTCCGTCCGTTGCCTAATTGGAAATCTCCAGGGCCGGACGGACTGCACAACTTCTGGATAAAGTGGATTCAGAGGTCGCACGTTCGTTTGGCGGCCCTATTCCAGTCGGCCTTAGAGTCAGGGTCGCTACCCAAGTTTCTGACAACTGGTATAACCCACCTGCTCCATAAATCGGGTAGTACGGCGGAACCCAAAAATTATAGACCAATTACATGTCTTCCGACACTTTATAAAGTTCTTACATCCATTTTGAGAGCTAAAATCACTAAACACATTGATGACAATTCTATCATGTCTGCTTCTCAAAATGGATGTAGGAACGGGTCCCGCGGTACTAAGGAGCTGCTCCTCATTGACATGGCCATTAGCCAACAGGTTCGCCGTTCCCGAAGGCATCTGTCGACATGTTGGATAGACTATAAGAAGGCCTATGACTCCGTGCCACATACATGGCTCATGAGGGTGCTAGAGATGTATAAAGTTGATGCAACTCTGCGCACCTTCCTGAGCTCGTGTATGAGGCAATGGAGTACAGTCCTTCGCTATCCAGGATGTCGGCAGTTCCAGATGAATAGTGAACCGATAAGGATAGAGCGAGGTATATTCCAGGGTGATAGTTTGAGTCCACTTTGGTTCTGCTTAGCCTTGAATCCTCTAAGCACGCTGCTAGAGAATTCAGGTCTTGGCTATCGATTGAGGAGAGGTGGTCAGGTTATATCTCACCTTCTTTACATGGATGACCTGAAACTCTTTGCCCCTAACGATTTGCAGCTGATGGAGCTACTGAAGGTAACTGAAACTTTCAGTAGTGCCATCAGGATGGAATTTGGTGTGGACAAATGTGCGGTCATGCATGTAAAGCGAGGGGAAATTGTGGAATCTGTGGGAACCCAGCTCTCAGATTCCATAAACCTTAGATCCCTCTCAGCAACCGAAACCTATAAGTATTTGGGGATGTCGGAAGCGCTGGGCATCAATGGTGCTGACATGAAGCAATCGTTGAAAGAGCGCTTCTTTGGCCGCCTGAGAAAAGTATTAAATAGTCTTTTATCAGGCGGAAACAAGGTGCGTGCTTTCAACGGTTGGGTCATGCCGGTTTTGATGTACTCTTTCGGCATACTCAAATGGACTCAAACAGAACTGGACACCCTGGATAGGAAGGTCCGTACATTGTTAACGGCATTTCGTATGCATCACCCACGTTCTTCGGTTATGAGACTGTATATCCCACGGAGTTGTGGAGGTCGAGGCTTTTTAAACGCCAAGACTCTCCACAATCGCGAGATATGCAGTCTCAGGGAATATTTCCTAGAAACCGACGTGGGAATGCATCGGGATGTGGTTGCAGTGGACAAAGGCCTCACCCCGCTCTCCTTGGCTAAGGAGAACTGGCGCAAACCTGTAGTGCTTGACACTAACGACCGCAGGGAGGTATGGCAGAGTAAGGAGCTTCACGGACGCTTTTTCCGGGCCCTACATGGACCCGATGTAGATCAATCAGCGTCCGTAGCCTGGCTACGTTCCGGGGATCTCTTTGGAGAAACCGAAGGTTTTGTCTGTGCAATTATGGATGAAGTTATGATGACGAATAACTACCGGAGATTTATTGTGAAGGACGGCACGGTTGACATATGTCGGGCATGCCACCGTCCGGGTGAATCAATTCGACACATTATCTCCGGTTGTTCTCGTCTAGCTAACGGAGAGTACTTACATAGACACAACCTTGTAGCCAGGATTATCCATCAGCAACTTGCTCTAAAATATAATCTTGTGGAATTGGAAGTGCCGTACTACAGGTATGAGCCCGACCCAGTTCTCGAACATGGCAATATTACATTGTACTGGGATCGATCCATCATCACTGACAGGACTGTTGTTGCCAACAAGCCTGATATAGTGGTGGTGGATCGATCAGAGCGGCGCGCAATGATTGTTGACATAACAGTCCCGCATGATGAGAACCTCGTGAAAGCCGAGAAAGATAAGCAAATCAAGTATATTGACTTGGCTCGCGAGGTTGTCGATATGTGGGATGTGGACTCAGCGATCATTGTGCCGATAGTCGTTACAGCCAATGGCTTAATTGCCAAGAGCCTCGATCAACACCTGAGAAGGCTCTCGTTAGGCAGCTGGATCAAGGGCTTGATACAGAAAGCGGTACTCCTGGACACGGCTCGTATTGTTAGGAGGTTCCTTTCTCTGGAGCCCTGACCGCCGGTAGCTTGGATCCTGTTCCCGATACCGGTGGGCTACTATTTTTATATTTTTAAATGTTTTTTTTTTATGGTTTTTATTAAGAAATATTTAAAAATGTAATTCTATGTAAAAAAAACCAATAAATGAACTCTAAAAATATATACAAGTAAAAAATGGATAATTACAGGCCTTCAAAAAATTCGTCCGTATCGCCGTCAACAGGTAAAGTGCCCAGAAGGCTGGCAGAATTACCGCGTTGGAGAAGAAATATTTCTTGTTTATTTTGCACTAACACATGATAGTGGACGGATAAACATGCCAGAGTTCCACAGTTCCATGCTTAACAGCACTCCTAAGAACGTGATGCAAAAAGAATTAGGGTAGATTTTCTAAGTCGCGATGTAGATGTCGTGTTGCTGCCTAGCAGGAATGGGAAATAGGCGCGATGTAGGTGCTGCCTAGCAGGAATTGGAAATAGGTGCAATGTAGGTGCTGCCTAGCAGGAATGGGAAATAGGCGCGATGTAGGTGCTGCCTAGCAGGAATTGGAAATAGGCGCGATGTAGGTGCTGCCTAGCAGGAATTGGAAATAGGCGCGATGTAGGTGCTGCCTAGCAGGAATTGGAAATAGGCGCTATGTAGGTGCTGCCTAGGAGGAATTGGAAATAGGCGCGATGTAGGTGCTGCCTAGCAGGAATGGGAAATAGGGGCGATGTAGTTGGTGCCTAGCAGGAATGGGAAATAGGCGCCATGTAGGTTCTGCCGAGCAAAATTGGGAAATAGGCGTGTTGTAGGTATTACCTAGCCGATGTGGTAAATAGGCGTAAGTTTATTTACATATTTGTACATGAGGACACTGACGTGCAAACTCACTCACGGACGGTTCTTTTTGTCGATTAGTTAGAAGAAAAAAGCAGTTACTGCCAAGCGTCCCAGCAGGAATATATAAGAAGAAAACAATAACCATTCCTCAGGCAATGAAGAAGTCTTCTGTATATAACGTAACGTCCATTTTATAAAAGCCACGTTACATCAACGAACAATCCTCACTCTTCCGAACACTGTAGACGTCCAGACTTCCATTCTCGCAAGTGTCCCGCGTCACGCAGTTTGTTTCGAGAGCTCCATACTGTCCGCACAGACCGGACGCTACAGGACAACAGATATACAACACATTGTTAACACGACGTCGATTATTTTGTTGACGCTCTCCATTGAACTGCTGTGCATTTGTCGATACAAAGTGAACCAAACATGTGTACAAAGAAGGATGTTCTATTTTGTTAAATCTAAGCTTTGATCAAATTCGTTTGAATGTGTGCTTTCGAAGTTGTCTGAATGCAACATTCTAGTAATAGCCCAAATTATAACTATACTGTCCATCTTTCACGTTAAGGTTCAATTTTTTTATTCCACTTACCATTCTTGACGTAAAAAATACTTTCAGTGTTTCTATTTCTGTTGATTCTGCATCACTCGTCTATGTTAAAAACCTTCTTTTGCCGAAAGACCACTTCATCAATCTTTGTGATAAATATAAACAATTAAACATTTTTCAAAATACCTAAGTAGGTACTCCATTAATGAGACAAACAAACGGATTAATCCACAATAGAAGCAGCAACTGTGTGGCGTAACACTCGTCCTGCGCAATCGACAAGAGGTCCGCGTCCGCACGCACTCGAGTCCCGGGCCACGGTCGCGGGGTGTGGGGGGCCGGGGAGGGGGAGGGACGTCCACAATGATGCACATCACATCGGCGCGGAAGTAGGAATTATAGTGTAGGGGTGAGTGAGCAGGCACAGGTGCACTCTCGCCAACTTCTAAACTCCGGGTTGCTACTGTGAAATTACAAATGAAAAACCCAACATCACTGTTGCCCGATCTGGGAATCGAACCCGGGACTCCGTGCTCAGTAGCCGCTTCCGACTGTGAGACCACAAAGCAGAACTGATCGACAACTGAGATTACTTCACACATGCACAATACGAAACTGTGCGACAATCATGCCGCACTTTATTAACCTACCAGCTATATTGGGGTCTGCCACCAAAATTGTATACACCCGATGGATACCAGTATTTCAAAAACATACAGTAAGTAACCGTTATTGTATGTCTTTCAGTGACCTCTGCGGAATCATTCCAGCACACAGAGCAGAGATGGAAATGATTCTACGATTCATGTGCTCATGGAAGTATTACCGAATACCGATCAGATAGAGTGGTTATTGTTTGGTTGTGGAGCCGTCGGCGTCGGCGTCGTGTGGAGCTGTGGCAGAACTCTTTGATGTTCTCTGTAATGTACGAGTTTTGATTTATGTTTGGTTTGTTTAAATGTCTGGTTTGTTTCTCAAAGTGGATTTGGGTACAAAAATACTCTTCATGATAATAGTAATAAAAATTCTCGGAACATAAATAAAAATAGTAAAATTTAACAACTGATATTATGTCGGATGACGGATGATGATACATGGTACGTCAGTTATTCATATATCGTCGCCTGCATCATCAACGACTGGGTACATCGGCGGCATAACTCATCGCTATCAAGTTTTCCGGGTGATCCGTCAATGTGTCGCCGGAGATGCACCTCGTACTTAGCCAGCGTCGGGCGGGGGGAGGGGGGGGGGTGCGGGGAGGGGGACGAGGAGGCGATCCTGTGCCAGGTGACTTCGCTCACAATACCACGATTTTGTTGCTATTGCGCTATTTACAAAAATTTAAAATCCGACCCTTGCTCCAGCAAGCAAGTTGTGTTTACGTTACATCTCCGGCGACACATTGACGGATCACCCGGAAAACTTGATAGCGATGAGTTATGCCGCCGATGTACCCAGTCGTTGATGATGCAGGCGACGATATATGAATAACTGACGTACCATGTATCATCATCCGTCATCCGACATAATATCAGTTGTTAAATTTTACTATTTTTATTTATGTTCCGAGAATTTTTATTACTATTATCATGAAGAGTATTTTTGTACCCAAATCCACTTTGAGAAACAAACCAGACATTTAAACAAACCAAACATAAATCAAAACTCGTACATTACAGAGAACATCAAAGAGTTCTGCCACAGCTCCACACGACGCCGACGCCGACGGCTCCACAACCAAACAATAACCACTCTATCTGATCGGTATTCGGTAATACTTCCATGAGCACATGAATCGTAGAATCATTTCCATCTCTGCTCTGTGTGCTGGAATGATTCCGCAGAGGTCACTGAAAGACATACAATAACGGTTACTTACTGTATGTTTTTGAAATACTGGTATCCATCGGGTGTATACAATTTTGGTGGCAGACCCCAATATAGCTGGTAGGTTAATAAAGTGCGGCATGATTGTCGCACAGTTTCGTATTGTGCATGTGTGAAGTAATCTCAGTTGTCGATCAGTTCTGCTTTGTGGTCTCACAGTCGGAAGCGGCTACTGAGCACGGAGTCCCGGGTTCGATTCCCAGATCGGGCAACAGTGATGTTGGGTTTTTCATTTGTAATTTCACAGTAGCAACCCGGAGTTTAGAAGTTGGCGAGAGTGCACCTGTGCCTGCTCACACACCCCTACACTATAATTCCTACTTCCGCGCCGATGTGATGTGCATCATTGTGGACGTCCCTCCCCCTCCCCGGCCCCCCACACCCCGCGACCGTGGCCCGGGACTCGAGTGCGTGCGGACGCGGACCTCTTGTCGATTGCGCAGGACGAGTGTTACGCCACACAGTTGCTGCTTCTATTGTGGATTAATCCGTTTGTTTGTCTCATTAATGGAGTACCTACTTAGGTATTTTGAAAAATGTTTAATTGTTTATATTTATCACAAAGATTGATGAAGTGGTCTTTCGGCAAAAGAAGGTTTTTAACATAGACGAGTGATGCAGAATCAACAGAAATAGAAACACTGAAAGTATTTTTTACGTCAAGAATGGTAAGTGGAATAAAAAAATTGAACCTTAACGTGAAAGATGGACAGTATAGTTATAATTTGGGCTATTACTAGAATGTTGCATTCAGACAACTTCGAAAGCACACATTCAAACGAATTTGATCAAAGCTTAGATTTAACAAAATAGAACATCCTTCTTTGTACACATGTTTGGTTCACTTTGTATCGACAAATGCACAGCAGTTCAATGGAGAGCGTCAACAAAATAATCGACGTCGTGTTAACAATGTGTTGTATATCTGTTGTCCTGTAGCGTCCGGTCTGTGCGGACAGTATGGAGCTCTCGAAACAAACTGCGTGACGCGGGACACTTGCGAGAATGGAAGTCTGGACGTCTACAGTGTTCGGAAGAGTGAGGATTGTTCGTTGATGTAACGTGGCTTTTATAAAATGGACGTTACGTTATATACAGAAGACTTCTTCATTGCCTGAGGAATGGTTATTGTTTTCTTCTTATATATTCCTGCTGGGACGCTTGGCAGTTGTTATGTTAGATGCTTATAAATGATAGTCCGTTGGGTATGATACAGGTTTATTGGTAAGAGACACACAGGAGATGTATTAGGTTCTACATCATGACATGAAGTGTGGCGGAGCGCCGCAGACCACAGATAATACATTTACTAGTGAAGACCATATTAGTAACATACTAAATAGTGATGTTACAACATCCCCCTTGTTGAGTTCAAATTAGACCCCTGACTGACAATTAATATAAGTGCTATGCTATTTAATTTTATACAAGACAACATGCTTAATTATACTTATAGTTACTTAAACTTTACTTATGACTCTATTTATAATTTAACTTAATCCATTTCTTCAATTAACCTTCTGGTAGGTTTTACAATACGACCTGACCTAGTTGTTACATTTGAGGATTGCTGAGATGAGGATTCTTGATGCCTAGACTCCTGTCTGTCACCTTCCTCTCCCCTTTGTGACGAGTTGGATTGCATGGGAGGGTTAGCACAATTATGAGAATATTTATGTCTTAAGTGTATTCTATTCCTCCTATACCTAACTCCATTGACATCCTCAACAACATATGATCTATTATTTGACAATCTTTGCTTAACAATAGCTTGTTCCCAGTTGCTACTTGGGTTTCTCTTAAAATAGACATGATCATTATGATGTAACATAGACATCAACAACATTCACAAAGGGGAGAGGAAGGTGACAATTTTGACAGCTTCTTTTGACTTTTAACATTTTTAAATGTTTGTTTTGACATTATGTTGACATCTGCTCCTGAGTCTATGATACATTTAACCTTTGTATCACCTACCAATAAGCTAATTTCCCACGACTGCTTTGAATGATTCAAAGTATTGACGACTGATGATCCATTGTGTGACTGACTGGACGACTGTGCCTTATTGTGAAATCCCTCAGACATGTGACTGATTTCATCATTGAGACTCTGACATTTTTTCTTTTGACTATTTGACTGGACATTGGATCTCTCAGACATGACATTTTTTTCATACATGTGATATGAATTGGGACTCTGACTATTTGACTGGATAATAAATCTATCCGACATGTAATTGTTTTCATACATGTGATATGAATTGGGACTCTGACTATTTGACTGGATAATAAATCTCTCCGACATGTCACTTTTCTCATCATAGGGATGGATGGATGGATGTGATGTCTTACTGTGTGTCTGTGTGTTCCTGTGTCTCTGACTAAGTGACTGACTGTGAGAATGACTATTATGACTTTGACTCGACGTTTGATTGTGATTATTTAGACTCAACATTTGACTTTTATGACTTTGACCATTATGACTTTGACTATTCAGCATACCAACGAAATAATCTTGACTACCATTATCTGAATTAAACGATTGCAACTGACTGACTTTTTTATTTTTGTGACAAAATTTAGCAAAATGATTGTAAGATTTACATGACCTGCATTGAACTCCTTGAGCTGGACACTTGTAGCGATGAGACTGCCCACAGCGGCTACATGTCTTCGAGCTGCCTGAAGCTGAAGGTGACTCGCGACTGCCTGAAGCTGGCTTGCGACTGCTTGACGCTGACTTGCGACTGGAAGCTCGCTGTCGACGATCTCCTCGACTACGGCTCCTCCGACTGAGATGCATGACGTTTTCTGACGTTCGTTGACTGGCGATGCTGCTTCCTTTGACTATTTTCTCAGCATCTTGCTGTGCGACTATGAGCGTCCTCGCTAGCTCTTGCATTCTCTGATATGTTAAGTCATGTTCTTGCAGTAACCTTTGACGCACATGTGACAAGTCCAAATTGAGGTTTGCAATGAAAATATCTTTGATGAGCGATTCCCTGAGCGTGCCAAACTCACATTCTCTGCTTCTATTCTCCAAATCCGTGAGGAATTCGTCGATGCTTTCGGATTTTTCCTGCTTGCGTGTGAAGAATAGATACCTGCACATGGTCACGTTTCTTCTTGGCTCGAAGAATTTGTCGAATTTCGATTTGACTTCGTCAAGCGTGCTCTTGTCTATTTTGAGGTTAAATGAGTTAAATATATTGAGACCTCGTTCTCCAATGCAATGTAACAGAATTGCGATTTTCCGTTTCTCGCTTGACTTATCTAGACCTGTGGCTAACAAATATAACTCAAGTTGTTGCCACCATCTTTTCCACGTTTCAGCGTTATTGTTCGTGGTATCTGACGAAATATTTAATTGCTTCACACGTGTTTGAAAATTTGTCTCACCATCATGGCTGACGTCCGCTTGGTCCGGCATTTTCTTCGACGACCTCGACTTTTTCTTGAATGATTCTTCTTATCCCACTTCTGACACCATGTTATGTTAGATGCTTATAAATGATAGTCCGTTGGGTATGATACAGGTTTATTGGTAAGAGACACACAGGAGATGTATTAGGTTCTACATCATGACATGAAGTGTGGCGGAGCGCCGCAGACCACAGATAATACATTTACTAGTGAAGACCATATTAGTAACATACTAAATAGTGATGTTACAACAGCAGTAACTGCTTTTTTCTTCTAACTAATCGACAAAAAGAACCGTCCGTGAGTGAGTTTGCACGTCAGTGTCCTCATGTACAAATATGTAAATAAACTTACGCCTATTTACCACATCGGCTAGGTAATACCTACAACACGCCTATTTCCCAATTTTGCTCGGCAGAACCTACATGGCGCCTATTTCCCATTCCTGCTAGGCACCAACTACATCGCCCCTATTTCCCATTCCTGCTAGGCAGCACCTACATCGCGCCTATTTCCAATTCCTCCTAGGCAGCACCTACATAGCGCCTATTTCCAATTCCTGCTAGGCAGCACCTACATCGCGCCTATTTCCAATTCCTGCTAGGCAGCACCTACATCGCGCCTATTTCCAATTCCTGCTAGGCAGCACCTACATCGCGCCTATTTCCCATTCCTGCTAGGCAGCACCTACATTGCACCTATTTCCAATTCCTGCTAGGCAGCACCTACATCGCGCCTATTTCCCATTCCTGCTAGGCAGCAACACGACATCTACATCGCGACTTAGAAAATCTACCCTAATTCTTTTTGCATCACGTTCTTAGGAGTGCTGTTAAGCATGGAACTGTGGAACTCTGGCATGTTTATCCGTCCACTATCATGTGTTAGTGCAAAATAAACAAGAAATATTTCTTCTCCAACGCGGTAATTCTGCCAGCCTTCTGGGCACTTTACCTGTTGACGGCGATACGGACGAATTTTTTGAAGGCCTGTAATTATCCATTTTTTACTTGTATATATTTTTATTATTAGTTTGTGTACATTTATAGGTTGTATATATTTAGTAATTAATTTAATTATATGATGAATATGTATCAAATAAATAAGGTTTCTTCATTGTTATAATAATAGTAATGATTTTTGCGAGTCTGTTTGTCATGCTAGACCGTGCTATGCTACTTTATATAACTAGCGGCATGTGAGTGTACTATTAGGTATAATGCTATCTAACCCCTCGGATGTTACTGAGGTAGTGTTATATTATGTGTAAGTTTCATAGGGATGACGGACAGTCTATAAAAATAATGGAATCAAGTATGGTTTTTAAAACATGGTCTTTTCTTGTCGAAAGTAGTTTCTTGCTTCACCATCATCTGCCTAGCCTTTACTAATGGTCGTTCAGTGCCAATGCATCCAGCCTTACTGGATACAGTTACATCATTTAACATGTGGTCACTACATATTTGGTCAACTACGTAAATGGTCTCTATGGTCTAGTTACTGGATAACACCTCTTGGCCGGGCTAGTTGCGGGGTTTTGGCTAGGCGTAACACCTGACAACATCTACGAATGAAAGTCGGGAGTAATTCACCATTCGTTTAACGTGCTTTCACATTTTACACATGTTGAATGGCCACCTATCCTTCACGGACACACATCACCAATCGTAGGCTAAATGTTCGATAGACCCGTGCGGCTGTTATAACTCTGATAGAGTGTGAAATGTGATTCGGGTAATTAAAAAGCTCGATTCAATAGTTCTCGCTGGTTATAAGTGAGTGTTGTGTTCTTTCTCTGTGTGCCAGTACTCGTGAACAATGTTGTACGTAGTTAGGACGACTCCACAAGCGCGAGTTTGCGGCGCCACTCGACGGCTCGCGTGCGCCCCGCGCCCCGCGCCCCTCGCCCCGCGCCCTCAGCACGCGGACCGCACTCAATGGAAATTGGAAAATGTCTACTTTGTGATTGTATTGTAAAGTACATAACAATGATTGTGTTACAACTTGTGTATCCGAATTGTCTATGTACCGACTTAGAAAAATACCGAAGGTAATTTTCCTTTTGATGTCTGAAATACAATGTTGTATTTTCTTGAGTTTCAGAATCGACATCGAATCGAAAGCAGTCAACATGAAGACTCATATTTTAGATATTTTATTGTAAATTAACTTTTAAGTTGTGGATGATATGAAAAAGTTACCAGAAAAAAGAGATGTTGAAGAAATTATTCAGAAAGAATAGCAAAATTTTTACCCCAAAATCGATTCATGAAATCCATTATCCATCATCTCGAGGAATTATCTATCGAATTGACAGTTTTATTCGTGATCAAGGACACCAACACAATGAGCCTCATATTGACCAATTCTTTTGTAATTCCTTTAGTACCTTTCCTTTTATCCGATACCAAATTGAAAATAAACAAACCTTATGGCGATACACAATAATTTGGAACATTCCGTACGTAGTAGGAACAAATCGACTCGGTAGTAAAGGTCCGGCCGGAGTTAAGGAAATGTTCGATTGGCACCAAACAACAACGAGTGAGCGTATCGAGCACCCCTGCCGCCGCGTGCCGCCGCGTGCCGCCGCATGCTGCCGCGTGCCGCCGCCGGTGTGTGCCACACTTTGTAGCAAAACTACAACTGTTAGTAGATGGACGGTAGTATTGTACGACTATGTACTGTTTACTTTGCACTAAACTAGGAAGTTTTATTGTGTACATTTGACTAGACTGCTTGAATGTAGTGCTTAAATTCTAAGCAAAGTTAAAGTCCATTGTGTTCTTCCAGAGACCACAATACGAAAATAATTTTCAAAAGTTTAGTCATCAGATACAATAACCGCAGAATACCAACAAAACAGATAAAGCTTTACAAATACAACGCGGCTCCACAATCACTTGTAACACAATACGGAGATCGCGCGGCACCATCTTTATTTAAAATAAGCAAAGTTTTGATAACTTCATCGAGTTTCTGGATAAGCCCCACTGCTGTTTGTGGTACTTAAATTCAAAAGTTAAGGAATCCTTAATGGTCTTCTATAATTCAAACCTAATTTAGTAAGAAAATTATGCGCCGTCGTTCAGGAAAAAAAGCAATTGGCAACCTTGTTTTCTCAATGTAGGAAGTTTATGAAATGTAAAGTGTGATCTAGACTAGAGGCAAACGTTTCATCCGCTTTAATAATCTACATTATCTGTGTCGTTAGAATCTTTCGTAACGCTTATAATTCTAAGCTCTATTTTTTTCCCTAGTATCTGTTTTAAGGCCATCCCTTTACCATTTCATATATATTATTAAATGATATTATTATTTGATATAATATTTTTTATGATTTTATGTTTGTAAATGAGCAAATTATAAAGACTAAAAATGTAGATACATAATAATACTTAGAATACAGAATGAAATGGTAATTTCCAGGGAATAAATTGATTGTCACAAAGGTTAATATCATTATGGGTGTGATGTGAATTTTGGTCGTATGGTGATTGTTACTGGCACAAGTGAAATCAAAGAAAATTCGTATTTCCAACATGTCGCGTCGAAATATGACATGTTGGAAATACAAATTTTCTTTGATAATTAATAATCGCTAAGTCTCTTACGCAACGCCACTGGATATATCCGTCAACGGCAATTAATCGCTCCTCAATTAACACGAACAGTCACGAACGAGGACGATCCCGTCCGAATAATTTAAGGTCAGTTTAAATCAGTTGATAGTAATTACATCATTTCGTAGTCCATTGTTTTCGTTCCGGCCGCACTCCGTACGTATGAACGTGAACATATAACATGAAATTATTGCAGAGGGTTCATTCGAATACCTACTTTCTACGTTAGGTTTCTGGTTACCACTGGATGTTTACGAAAAACATAACCTAATCCTCGTATTATTGTGAAATTGATAAAAATCTCCAGAATTTCCTTAAAAATAATAGTTGTTTTTTATCTCATTATTCGCATGAAATAATTATGTATAGGTACAGACGTCAACCGTAATGTCCTATAAATATATTTCCTGTGGTTGTTTGTCAATATAAAGTTCATCCATAATCGCAAAGATAAAGCCCTCAAACCTTTTGCGGTTAGCAATGTACGGACTCTCCCATCCAGGGCATCGAATTCAATCTAAGTCTGCCGAAAGACTACATCAAATAATTGTTAAATCAGTGTTTTATAAAGAGTTGTTAATCTGTGAGCTTTTATTACGTTTCAAAATCACGTCGTTAGGTGTAAAACTCGTGACTTTCCAGATCTCCAGCGGTGGTTGTTGTGCGCGACTCTTTTTTGTAATTTCTTCTCTATTCACACATCATACATAAATTCACAGCTTCTCCCCCTGGGACTAGGTAGCGGTAGGAACTACAAGAAGACACTAGCTACGATCCTTACATATTCCTTTGCGTCGTCCGTATTCATACATCTGGTAATACAAGCGCGCCAGTTGCGAGTACTACGCACCTGGTCTTTCTGAAGAACCTCAGCAATAAGGTTTGACGACACGGTTGGCGCAGTGGCTGAGCGATTGACTGCCGCGCTGCGTGTCGCGGGTTCGATTCCCGCACGGAACAAATATTTGTATGGCCTACAGATAGTTGTTCCGGGTCTGGCTGTTTGTGTATGTGAGTTTAAATGTTTGTAAATGCACCCACGATACAGGAGAAAGTCCTAGTGTGGGGCAACGTTTTTTTAAAACAAAAATGAAAAGGTAAGTAAATATCGTTCCAGGGCGTCCCCTCCCGTCGTTACCGCTCATATCTGCCTTATGTTAGTGGAGTGGATTACTTCTCCTCTCCACATGTCCATACCTGCTAAACTTACTTTTTTCAAACAAACGCTCTTCGTCATTTTCACGCAAATAAATTAAATTCCCCTCTGTGGTGCATGTATCATGGTTATTAATTTGTTTTATTTATTATATTTTTGTAATTACATGTAATTAGCTTTGCTTTAACAAAAATGTTGTTTGAAACGGATTTACGAAAAAAAATAATGAATAAAATGGTACTTGTAATGTATTGAACCTGAACGATAATTTGATCAACCTTCTGGGTTTATTATTTGTTGTATATTGTAGTGTTTGTAGTTAAGTACTAACTAACTTTCAATTATTGAGTTCTTATTTAGCGATTATATACTCGAAATTCTCAAAATACAACGGAGAAAATTCTCTACAGCAGGGATATTAACAAAATGGAGTTTCCTTTTCTGAAACAAGATATTAATGTCGGAATGATTAATATAATGCTCTGTTAACATTCTAACGTTTCATCTGAAACTTAATTAAAAACAATGTAATATCGGATCTTGTTACCAGTTTAATATTTCCGTAGATGTGTAGGCTAGGGAGGGCTGTAAGTTAAAATAGATCATTCAAGTAAACTGCTACATTAAATCAATATTGCGGATGAACTGACGCTACCTTTTTACAAACTCATAAACCAATCTTTTGAAGAAGGCACGTTTCCAAATCTTTTAAAAAAAGCTCTTATAAAGCCAGTACACAAGAAAAACGCAAAAACTGACCCTAATAATTACCGTCCCATTGCCCTCTTACCAACAGCATCAAAAATATTTGAAAAAGCCATGTGTAATAGAGTTTACACGTTTTGTGAAAAGTTCAATATATTTAACGACTGTCAAAACGGTTTCCGGAAAAACCGTTCCACCGTCTTGGCCGTCTATAAATTCATACAAAAAGCACTTAATATAATTAACACAAAAAGATACGCCATAGGTTTACTATTAGATATGACAAAGGCTTACGATAAAGTGCAATTCAAAATATTATTAAATAAATTATCCAGTATAGGAATCCGTGGAAAATGCCACGAATGGTTCACATCGTACTTGCAAAATAGAGAACAACTAGTAGAAATAGAATTTTATAATAATAGAACAAATGAAATAGAATTATTCCGGTCTGAAAACATACCAATAAATGCTTCAATTCCACAAGGAAGCGTAGTTGGCTGTTTTCTATTCCTTGTGTACATAAACGACCTTCCTAATCATATAAATGAATCTTGTGTCTTGTTTGCAGATGACATTTCAATAATTACCTCATGTGAATCTATAACATTAATCTAAATAATAAATTGAATACCATATTAAATACTACAATAAATTGGATGACAGACCATAATTTAGAAATTAATTTTAATAAAACCAAAATAATGACATTTCACCCCCGCCAAAAATCACCGATAGATATAAATTTTAGCTTCGAAGACTCCAAACTAGAAGTAGTTAGTAAGTTTACTCTATTAGGCCTAGACATAGACTCGCATATAAATTGGAAATCACATATTCAAAAAATAAGAACGAAAATTTCAAAATTTGCTTACGCTCTTCGGGAAATTAAAAAAACTACAGACCTTAAAACGGCGCTAGTAACATATTACGCGTATGCCTATGCATGGCTCAAATATGGCGTTATCTTATGGGGAAATAGTACTGACGCGCCCATGTTATTTACCCTTCAGAAAAAACTCATGAGAATTTTAGTAAATATAGAAGAAACTGACAGTTGTAAGCCTCACTTTAAAGATCTCAAAATATTAACATTACCCTGCCTTTATATTTTTGAAATCTGTAAATTTGTACGCAGATACCCGGAATTATATACCAAAAGGGAAGACATACAAACTAGAATTACATTAAGACACAAAAATAGACTTAACATTCCAACATCACGACTAAAAATGCATTCCACAAGTACATATGTGATGTCAATAAAATAATATAATAAGCTACCGGACCAAATTAGGAATATAAATAAACATAATATTTTTATTCATAAGTTAAAACTATTTCTATTAAACAAAAGCTACTATAGCATAAATGAATTTTTGAATGATAAATTATGATATATGAAAAATAAATGATAAACTGTGTAACTATTTAATTAATTAATAAATGTATACTTAATATAGTTAAGATATAATTATAATACCACTCATATTTATATATATATATATATTAATTAGTATATTTTATGTTTTAAATAAAGTGGTTACTAAAAATGTATAAATATATAAAAAATGAAATGATCTCACTATCTTACTTTATATGTCAAGTGTAACTGTAGTACATAGGTTTCAAACTTAAATTGTTATTGTTGTAATATTTTGACATTTAGATTATTTTTAATTTTAAGACTGTTGCTGTGCCCTAACAGGGTCCATAAATGTACTTTTAGCTTTAAGCCTTTTGTAACATCTACTACACACATTATGGTACGCAAATAAATAAATATGAATATGAATTTGAATTGGAGGCAGATGATATGCCCATTATAACCTTCATTCACTATTATTAAAGGTATGTTGTCACTCTGCATCTTAAATGACTCCAGCTCATCCAGGAAACCTTAACAAAAAAAAGCATGGAAAACAGTTTTGCGCAGGAGTAAGTATAACAACTGATAGTGCATTCACGAAGCCGTGCGATCGAGCGCGATTAGCTGCGATTACGTGGCTAAGCGGACGCAGCCCGCGCGCGGCGGCCGGGCAAGCACGCGCGGTATCGCGCCTCGTTCACTGCGGGCTATTGTAGAAGCACAACTTATGATCAAATAAACCTTCGTAAAACACACGGTTGGGCAGCCGTGTACCTTAAATGCATGCTTATTTTTTCAGTGATTTTTTAGTTCAATAATATTACTCCTCGCCGTGTGGTTTAGTGGCCACCACAAACAAACAATGCCGACCAAAGATGTCAAAATATATTTATTCCTTTTGGATGTACATAGTATGTAACAATTTTTTAACCCTAATTTAAAAATTGCTATAAACACTTAAGACGGGATATTTATCATATTTGTTATTTAAATAAATAAATGAAATATCTACTTACTATACCGTACATATAAACCGTATAATTTTAGTAATTTTATTTTATGAATTACTCGTATTTATGGTTAAAAAAATACAAATGCATAATTTTGTATAATGTAGTCGTTGGGCAGATAAAGTAGACTGTCGTTGTAATACGTCTAAAATTACACGGTGTTTAATAAAATCTCAAGTGGTTCTTCTACGCCTGGCTTGGTGTCGGTACCGCCGCCGCCCCCCCCCCCTGCCCCACTGGCAGCACCCCTCCACCGTCCGCGCCGCGTGCTACCGTTCGCTCGTATTCGCTTCCTGCCGCGGAGTAGTTTTTAACACACTTCCGCAGCAATACGAAACCTATTTACTGTTAAAGTACGTGTTTTCATTCCAAGTGGGGTACCGGGTTATTATGTTATCGAAGGGGTAGGCAGCAAACGATACGTTCCTAAAGTTTGACGAACATTTAACGTATGGCGAATTATTTCGTGGATTTGAGCTCATGTTTTTAATAACTGTCGTAGTATTCTTAACGAAACATGAAAGCCGTTCCTCTTCACGAATAAAAACTTTTTACTAAACCTTTAAAAGCTAGAAAAGAATAATCTTTTCATAAAACTCAGCTTTGTTTTTGCGCGAAGTAAAGTCGCTTTTATTTCTGCAGAGGATATTTTATTTTTATCCTCTGTCGTTTAGTTGCATCAACTACTACTAATTTATTTATATATTTAGAGCTAGCTAACAATCGTTTGTGAGCACATTCCTACACGGTTATAGGCTAGTTGGTCACACACAGCGCAGCCGGCATGAATGTCTCAGCCACAGAATGGGCTATCGTTCTGTAAACATAGCCGTGGGGCGTCCGCGTCCGCGTCCGCGTCGAGCTGTAACGTACGTTCGCTCCATAATTCTTGGAATGCATTCCAAGCTGAATGATTTAGATGGTGCTCTGTATAGTTTTTGTTTGGTGTTTCCGCTGTTGAGGACACGCGTGTATTGCAGTTGTGTGGTCAAACGTTCCTATAGTATTAGTCATATTCTGGATGTGAACAACTCTTAGATCTACTTCTTATATTTATGTGCAGATCAGAATGTGATTTTGGTTCCATTGGAATGCATAGCATATCCTGATTTAACTCAATTTGAATAGCCATCGACACGCTGTGAAAGCTGCACCTGCACCTGGCTAGCTAGACTGTGACTTGATATGACCATAAAAGGGTCACCCTGTTTTTTTTTTCTTTTTACAAAAAACGTTGCCCCACACTAGTAATTTCTCCTGTATCGTGAGTGCGTTTACAAACATTTAAACTCACATACACAAACAGCCAGACCCGAAATAACTATCTGTAGGCCATACAAATATTTGGTCCGTGCGGGGATCGAACCCGCGACACGCGGCGCAGCAGTCGATCGCTTAGCCACTGCGCCAACTGTGCCGTCGTCGTCGTGTTTGAAGTCAGACTATTGAGATGTCAGGAAGTAGTGAAATATAAAAGAAGTCATGCTTCGCCGATCGCACATAAGTACGGATAGGGGTAGCCGGGTAGGAGAATGATGGTAAGTGAAGGTTTTTAGTTGACACTGACTTACACGATGAGAAGAAGACCAGAATTTATTAAGATCGCCATTGGTTCAGTACCTTACCAGTGCTTTTCACAAGGATCAATGAATACGGTCGAAGAAAGTAGCTATGTCAGGATCCTCTTAAGATTGACTGCGCTATCTATTGAAGTGTAAGTGCCCCCCCCCCTCCCCACCCCTCCTCCCTCCCGCCGGCCACATATCACCGGGTCCCGATCCCGATGTGACCCGCCTCTATACTTATACTTGCTCGCCACAACTTAGTCTTGCCTTTAGTTTTTAATTGCTTGGGTGTTTTCAATCTATGTATTGCTACTGTTCAATTGATGTAGGGGTCAACCTGGTTGAAAAAAAACCCAACTTATGCAATGCTACTGAAGTTACTTAATTGGGCAGTAAAGCTTGTAGATTTCTATTCCTACCACTTCAAAATAAAGCCCTAAGCTTCTTCAGAAATAATGTCAAAAACTGAATGCCACGTTCTTAACGATATTCTTCACATCCATTGAATACGCACCAGACACTCACGTCTTTACATCACTCTCCTAGTGAACAGAGCGCCACGTACATCATAATAGGAACTATTTAATAGACAATTACTGAGCCACCGAGCTAGCAGTTAGCCAGTACATTTAACTTGCAACCAAAGCTTGCAACTATTATCGGAATCCAACTTTGTTTTAAGAGCGTGTTCTTGCAGTTTGCTCGTATTGTTGTAATGTAGTGTTGTCAGGCTAAATGGAATTAAAAGAAAAGTAGATAATAGCTAATCAAATTAGTTACATAAGCCGAATTCAATACTATCGTTATTGAAGTTATAAACGCCTTAATGTGATCTGAGTGTTTCGCATGAGCCTAGGCTTTCCTTAAATATATTGGGATTAGTTTTGAGTAAATACCGATACTTAACAAGGAGACATCGCAGCTTTCAATCAATATAACTTGTCTTACAAATTGACTGTAACATTAAAATCAATCGTTCAATATTTCTATAACGTCTTTGTAATAAGTGTCCCATTTGACGTGCTCACTATGTACGTGGCCGGGTACACCCGCAGGCGGCGCGCGACGCCCCGACCCACCCGGGCCGGGTGTCGCGACTGACGGGTTACTGCACACGATTTACATTACAATACCAACCGTCTCACGGATAATTACCGGATAACCGGCTTCACGGAACAACCAGCCATTTGTCAAATGATTTACAAGATAATTTACATTGTCCTTGTGAATAATTTTCGTTTAAAAACTTACGTTTTTTATCTTATCTCATTTTATTTGTCTTTTTTCTCCAGCAAAAATTTTATTTGATACTTATTCATATACATTTTAAAACTAAATTATGTATGAAATTGAGTAGTAAATCAAATCTAACTTGTTACATTTGTATATAGTTCGTTACAGGCGAAGCTACAAAAAGCTTCTTTATAACTCGATACAATATTCATCAATGTAATTCATTCTTCGTTTGTCATACAATATTCGAGTTAACGTTAGAATACTTATTATCTCTCTCACTATAAGCAAAGGATTATTTGATCGTAACTGAAATCAAAATCCAAGTAATTTGGTAGTTGTGAGGGGATCAGCTTCTAATAAACTGTTTTATCGGATAATCGTATAATCTGTATTAATTATAATCCCTAAACAACGTCGGGGCAATAACCAGATTAACGCACTTCGATCACGAGACGCTCTGACGTAAATAATCCGATGTACAGTATTACGTAACTTGACTACCTAAAGACCCTCTATATACAGTGTGGCGTGGGGCGCCTCCCATCAGGAAATCTCAGTGACAGCCAGGATTATGGATTTATTGCCATCAACTAGTAGCTAACCTAACCTGAAGCCAAAGCTTCGGCAGGACTCTTCTATCAACACAAAAGTACCATGTGTGTGATTCCATGCTAGGGTGCGAACCTATTATAGGCGGCATTACAACATAACTGGCAAAATATGGGTACACCAGGTAAACCCTTTGCCATTATAAATATTAGTACGTCCCAGTACTATCTCCATCATAATATTAACATTATTCAACATATTCTTAAGTCTGTTCAGATTCATACTCTTGAAAAAAAAAAAAAAAAACATACTCATGAATCTTGAAAATATGTCAAGTTCCACCATCCAACATGTTTCATAATAGTCTTTACTCAAAAATGCATGTAATGTTGTCATTATTTTGACAACCTTGTTTGAACAAAGTCGACCTTGCCGTTCTGTTTCAAGGAGCGGCCGGCAAAGTTTTGCTGGCCGCTCTAACAGGCCGGCAATGTTTTGCCGACCGCTATTTTGACGTTTCAACGTTTTAAAAAATCAATTCCAAAAAGATTTTATTTAAAACACAGCTGTTTGTACGTCTAAAGGTAAAAAAAAAAGATTTAAGTGAAGTAATAAATGAAGAAATAATCCAGCAGTCAAACACCGCATTAGAATTATCGCAAACTATCAGTAATATCAAACCGGGAAAGTCGGTGTTGAATTTTAGTAACTGTACTTTTCATAATTGTCATTTTAATTAAAATTCTAGTTAATTAATATATTTTTTATTTAAATTACTTGCTGGTTTTATTTAGATTAGGTACTTGCATTTTTGAGTAAAGCACTATACAAACCTTGGCCCACAATGACTGCTTCGCTGGTCACGCTATGATTGCCTCGAGCTAGCCTAGCTACGCTCTAGGCCTTTCAGCTTGGCCGTCATTGCAGCCCTTGCTGTTCTCGCTGTAAAGGCCTCGACCTACGGTCTCGGCCTTTATCTCAGCTCGTCCATCAAGTGCTGCACGCTGACCGCGCTGTGTCGGCCTGGAGCTGCGCTACGCTGCGCTGTCGGCCATCATCAGCGCGACCAGCAAAGTAGTCATTATAGACCGCGGCAGTAATGTACTATTGCTCATTTCACGGTGTTGCACCAGTAAACAACAAAACGAATGATCGAACACGACGCAGTAAATTAACTAGTTTACGTTTCGTTCTCTATTCAAACAAAACTATCGAGTCCGCTTTGTTCAGCGCTCCTATTTATATCCATTTCCATGTAAATTAATATTGTGTTCCAATCCATTTGTATGGGAGTATTAATGTGCTTTCAGCCGTATAGCTATGTACGGGTGAAAGCACTAACTCAATGGATTGTAAAGTGTTGGAAAAATATTAATGTGGACACGTTGTATTCACACCTTTCACCCCGAAGGTGTGAATATAAAATTTGATAGTATGAAGCTTTTATAGTTATTATGTTACTAGCTTTTGCCCGCGGCTTCGCTCGCGTTAAATTCGGGGTAACACAGTTCCCCTTACGCCTTTTTGATTTGTAATAGCAATCCTAAGTTTTCCCTTTTCTTCCCTCTTTCTCCCTCACACCCCACTTTAAAAATTCGCCTATGTCCGTCTCCTGGGTCCCAACTATCTCTGTACCAAAAATCATCAAAATCGGTTTAGCCATTAAAGCGTGAAGAGGTAACATACAAATACAAACAAATTCACTTTCGCTTTTTTAATATTGTTAGCTGACCCGGCGAACTCTGTTCCGCCATAAAGGCAATAAATGACCATTCTCCAGATGCACCGCCAAATGCACAACAGTAGGATGACGTTCGTGAATAGGGAATGCGAATATACCTACGCCAAATCACTTCATTACAGTTTACATTACGACCAACTTGATAGCGTGAAATTTTATCGTTGGTATTTGAGGATTGCAATCCAAAAACCGCCATATCGCTGCATTTCGTGACATATTTGCAAATATATTTTATTGACTTTACTGAATTGCAATACTCAACGTTGCTATATATGTGTCTTGAACGTTTTAGAAATAAGTGGCGAATATGGAACAATCCAACTGTTGTCGACAACGAAATCCATTCTTTTCACTTTTGTTGTGACAGTTCCACCGTTGTCATCTGGTGATCGACGCCGATACAGCGGATAACCATCGTTACCAGTGACGGTCTCCGCCGGAAACCGTGGATATCGTTTAGAGCACTTTCCATCGACCATGCAAGGTGGTCAATCCCCAATCGGAATTGATGGCGCCACACGGTCCATGAATCATATATTGTAATAACAACATCATGTAGGACTGGATCGGCTTCATGATCAGGAATCTCGGAACATAATAATATCATCTATTTGGTCAGGTTGATCTTTCCGCTAACCAAATAAGAATATGTGCATGCGGCAGGCCTCGCTTTTGCCATTCGATTGAATACATCCAGCATCGAGTATCTCCAAAGACGCGTTGTTTAACAATGGAGTTCATCAGGGACCGAATTTTTTGCCTGATTATACGTGCTGTGATGTCGTGACTATCACTTGATGTCTGTCCGGAAAGCAGCAATTGAATAATTTCTATCCATTTTGGATAACAGGTAAAAGTAATAAATAGATCTGGCCGACCGTATCTAATGACCAACATAATTATGTCATTGCATCTTGCGCATATACTACCAATAGTACCAATGTACGTCGCCGGCAGAATAGTTAATCGACCAATATTAGCTGCATTTCCTTCAGTACTAACTGCATCACGTAAATGGATGTACTCCTCAGAACGCAGTTTGGCTTGGTTCAATCTAATGAAAGTTAAACGTTCCGTTTCTATTTTGTCGTATACATGTCGACGCAATACCGCTGAAACAATCGACGAAACCGCAGCAAATAGTTGTCAGCATTTTGACGAATCATCAAACGATATGCGTAATAATTCATTGAGCTAACTTCACGGGAACACTGTCGAACGGAATAAATAGTATCCTATATCCGTCTCCTGGCTAGCAGTGCCCAGCGGTTTCACCCACCAGTTAGCTCCTAACTATTGTAGCGTGACGTTTTAAAGCCGATAGCTGTGTATACAGATCGAACTGTTTAAAAGAATACCACTGTAAATTTCATGCGATCCTAGTAGTTTTATCCCAACGTAGTTGGTTCTACCAAGAACTTGAATCCACAGATCAAACTGTTGGAACTAATTTTACCGTGAATTCATGCAAGCCTAGTACTTTCGCTTATAATTATATTAGTATCTAAGGATTAACCTATCCTACCTACCTACTAACCTACCCACCCTACTTCTCTTACCGGAATGAAAAGTATGTAGATAAGTATCCTATGTCCGTCTCCTGGTTCTAAGCTACCTCCCAACCAATTTTCAGCCAAATCGGTTCAGCCGTTCTTGAGTTATAAATAGTGTAACTAACACAACTTTCTTTTATATATATAGATAGATAGCATTTGCCAGCGGTTTCAACAGTAAATTAGTAAAATAATACCAGGGAAACGTGTTACTGAGAAAAAAGGTAATATGTTCTAATCCCAGTCCTGGACTACATGTTACATCAAGGATGTGGTACAGATCATCATTGATAAAAATTTAGTTCGGTTTGATGGTTTCTACCGCACCTTTACATATGACCACAACTCTCTGGAATACCCTAACAAAATATCGTCGCATTTTTAATATAAGTAAAAACTTTTTTGCAAAAAATAAAACTGACTTTTTGTTCGGTCGGTTTTATTTTTTGCAAAAAAGTTTTTTATTTCAGCATTTTTAGTTATAGTATTATGATATAATACGCAAACACGGTTATTTTTAGCTTTTTAGTGCGTAGCTCCCGTCTTAAATACAAGCTTTAGTTCCACATCACGCTATAGTATTAAATACTATCTAAATTATGCTTTAGTTTAAAACCAATTCAGAAATCCTATGCATCATCGCCTAGGGGATACAGTTGATACTTGATCTGATGATTATGTTTCTTAATGACTAGGTGAGGGGTGGGAAGGGGGTACGGGCACCCTGCTCCCACTCGCCTGTCTACCCTGGCGAAACCCATACTTAAACATGTGATTGCAGCAATCACGGCAGATTTGCTGTCATTTATTGAAGAGTTCCGTTGTATATCACTGAAGATCTATCACCAAATTAAAATACAATCACCTTAAAAAACTGCGATGACCTTCCAAATCATAGTGCATAGCGTTTTTTGTTCATTTGTCTTCGACAACCTCTAAAATTATATCATCAACGTACACGAAGTCAATCTAATACGCATTATTAAAGATAACTCAAAAACTTCTGGCCGGATCTTGATATTTTTTTTATGGGACCAAACGACAACCACCAGCTTTCGAATAAAAAAAGAATCTTCAAAATCGGTTTACCCAGACCAGAGTTATGAGATAACAAACACAAAAAAAAAATACAGTCGAATTGAGAACCTCCTCCTTTTTTGAAGTCGGTTAAAAAGTACAAAAGGCTAGAAGTATTTCTATATCGAAACATAAATCAGGTACCAAGTGATCAATCATATCATTTACATTCACTTTTCTACAAGTCTGTATTTACTTTAGTAGTTTCTGTGTGAATAAAATCAATGTTAGCCAATCTTTCAGTCTTTATTGAATGAAGGATGAATTTCTTCTTACAACGTAATTTTCCGAATATTCAAGAATCCATAACTATTCAGCAGCTGACTGTAACATGCTTCTGATGTGTGAAAAATGTGAAAATTAGGTTGACTACTGCATTCCTTTTCTTATTCCTAGTTGAAAAACTGTTCAAAGAAAATTTGCTACTTCAGAACCATAAACCAAAGCTAATAAGCACCATATTACAGTCATAAGGATATTGATTTTTAGTCATGTTCTTGACACAGGTACTCGTTGGGCATAACTAATCTCATAAACATTTCTCGTCGGCTTCGCCCCGACTTGAGTGACATTTATCTACAACAGAATCAGTTCATTGCACAGGACAATAACTATGTCTAACTAGCGCAACCACGCCTTCCACGTTATGACACGATGATTAAAAATAGTTTCAAACAAACAAGGGCTTGTATAGTTTATTATGAACAAACAGTCTTCGTAATTTACTTTGGACTTTATAACGCTGTCCGACAAAGTAGAATATACCTTGCGGGAAGTTTTTGGAAACGGTAGCAATTTAACAGTGATATCACGCACATCGAATAGTGCCTTAACAGCAGTTTAATGAATAGTCTTGTTATTTCAAAGAGCTACAAAGTTCACTATAAGGTACCTAATAATCCGTTCTAAGAATTATAAAAATGGCTCGCTCAGTAAGATCTTCTATAAGGTTGTTTGCACTGCGTTGCTTGTTTCAGTGTTATTATCAACTATATCGCGCTCCACTGAGTACACTAATATCTCTTTACCATTGTAATATGTCGGCAGTTCAAGGTCTGTTTATTTTAATATATTAATCTTCGGAATAAGTTTCCATAAACGTACCAATGTTTGTTAATTTTCATTGAGTAAATATTTTATCGTTTGTTGTTTAATGTTACTTTATTCGTAATACATTCTTCTTGTTATTTATTCAAAGTAATTACTTTTATGAAAAAGCGTGTCATTTTGTTAAAGTACCTTTACTTACACAATTATATTAGATTCATAGACTTTGCATGTGCCTCCTACAAGCTGTAAATAGACTCTTCACGAATCCATCAACCAAGAATTCTGTATATCAAACTAAGTAACCCGTAGTAATGAAATTATTTAGAACGTGATTACTGTCTCCTCCAGTCATTTCTCAGCAATTTTTTGGGGTGACAAATCGCGTTTTGTGGTAGGACTCCATATAACGCATTTAAAACATTGTGCTGATGAATGAATTGTAGTATAGTACGGGGCTGTAAAGGTATCTTAGGTAAACTTAATTTATAACCTAAAAAAATATTCAAAAAATATTCCTTTGAAAAAGTTAGAAGTGACTCCTTAATGCTCCCAATATCGTCGTAACTAGAAGGTTCCTACTTCCCAGCTTTGGTCGCGATGATGGGGAGAACGGGGACTTTAACACCCATTACGTGTATTATTGATATGAAACAGAATGCTTCTACGAGGACCGCACTTGTTGTCGTGGCTTACTAGAGCCAAATGATATAACATTTATAATTTTCAGTACTTTTCTTGATTTAAACACGACTGATGAAAAAATAGCAACCGTCGCAACTCCATAAGAGATTCACCGTTCTCATAATGTTATTCTTTAATCTCTACCATAATTGAATAGCTATGTATGTATGCGATGTTAATTTAATATAGTAGGTGCGTACACAGGCGCATCCAGTCAATTTAACAATTTAATTTACCTATCGCACGCAGGATCCCATTTCCATGAAATTAAGGTTCAGTGAACTGCAATAATTCGTCCTTCTCGACCTCCACGAAATAGTTAGTTCAGAATTTTAACGTCTTTCATTATTAAAATAGTTTTCTTGGCATTAACAGTTTTTTTTAATCTAATTGTAAAGTAGGTATCAATCAGCCGCCCATAAGTCGCAATCAGCCGGTGCGACTCTTTCTGTTAAATGCAAAGTAGTTTTTAAAAATAACTCTCTAATAAGTTTTGCGAAGCTCATCAATTTGTCATCCAGTGGCAGGATCAAACTTGTCTGGCTCAGTCAATGTTGTCGTATTCATAGTTTGTGAGTTGATTCGCTTGAAGTTGTTAATTAAAGTGAGTAGATAGTGCTTTCGAGCTCCACCTGGTGTCGCAGCCACTCGGAGGCGGTCATCAATCATTCACGTAGTTACTCAGCTGACGCTACTGACGTCACATCGCGCTACCACACGACCGTTTCTTTATTTACTAACTAGCTTTTGCCCGCGGATTCGCTCGCGTTAAATTCGGTAGCGCCTTATTGATTTGTAATAGCAACGCTAAGTTTTCCCGTTTCGTCCCTCTTTCTCCCTCATATCCCACTCTTTTAAAAAAAAATAGCCTATGTCCGTCTCCTGGTTCCTAACTATCTCTGTATCAAAATTCATCAAAATCGGTTTAGCCATTAAAGCGTGAAGAGGTAACAAACAAACAAACAAACTCACTTTCGCTTTTATAATATTAGTAAGGATTGCGTTAGGCTCTTACATGGCAGGTTACGGTTTTAATATCGGTCCGACTAATAGGATATTGAAAACATAAGGTCTTGACCTTGATCGATCTCTCTCTATCGATCGATCAGCAGTGGGAAAGGTGCGTAACCTTTCCTATATGAATAACGAGGTATATAGCTATCGACTATGTTCATGCTCCAGACACATCTTTCCTATACTTCCATCTACATCCCAATACTAATAACTCTCAACACTCCCTCTTCACGTAGGTTCGTAAAGCGCGCCACATCACAACTGAGTCAAATAATACCTCCTTCTCAGTTGGTTCACGTCACGTTGGGGCGTCGCAACCAGTCTGATTGAATTACGTCATGATTCGCTAATACCGCACTGATTGATCGCCGATAATTAATTGCGGCTCGTCGGGGAGCCGGCCCGGGTTAGTGCCGCGTGCCCGTACCGTACCGTACCGTACCGTACCGTACCGTGCTGTTAGTGCTGTAGGGTTGCTAATCGGTTCAACCTGCTTATTGTGGCTTCACTACTAGGTGTATTAAACAACAACTTTGCCAAGCACTACGATACTTATAGTGGTGATAGTAAGCGCTGTTGTATTTGTTTAGAATGGAAGTTTGTTTCCACCTAATCATTAAACATTGATGTTGGTGAAGATATAGAGGATATTTCTTAACTCAAGCGGGAGTTTTACCTTACATAGGTAAATCGCTTTTGGAGTCAAATAATTATATTTGATGTTGTTGGGACTAATCGCATAGCCTTCATAGTTATTCTCTGTAGCTGAATAAAATTATATTTTAGTCTACAAATTGTCCACATTTGAAATCTAACAAATGGCTATAAAACACGGCCGGTGGCACTTCGTCCCCGGTTACTCGTGCCAATTCCGTACAAAATGGTAATACCTACATACCGTATTTGGTTCCATTACATCGTCTGAAAGTGTTCCAGGACCAGACTGTCCCCGACCGCGACCCTTCTGGTTCGTGTATTATTTTTCTATTAAAGTTAGTGTTTGTAGAACATTGGCACGTAGGCCGCCACAGTTGGCCTATTGTTCCCAACTGCTCCATATCTGCGGGACGCTCCGAATTCCAACGGATTTAGAAACGAAAGGAAAACTTGTAACAGCTGCTTATCTAGCCGTTCAATTCGGAAGAGGGTTTTTACATAGAGTGGATATAGACAGAAGGTCTACATGTAACGACGTCTGCAAAGCCTTCAATCTTTAATCATATGTTTCTGCCCTTGTCCCACATTCCTTGGGGCTAGCGGGAGATGTTTTTGCCTACCGCTCCCCTTCGCTGGCAGGGGTCAGCGAGGAACAAAACTGGATTAACATCTCCAAACCTCTCGCAATCCACATTACAAGTGAATGTTTACGTCCATCTGTTCAAAGTTATTTCTTTTATTCATTTTAGCACATATAATCTTGCATTTTTAAATATTTCTTACTAAAACATAAAAAAAATAATAGCCCACCGGTAAACTTTGTTTGGACCCTATTTCTTATGAGGGAATTTCTGCTCATTCACATTTATCACTCTTGAATTCGGGTAAAATGGTTCTCAAAAACTTGTTACTATTTAGGGCACTATCTCAATCTTTAAACCAAAAACGTCTTCGGTTGGGTTGCTTCTAAAGATCTCGTTATAGCCACTCGGGTTCTGCTTAGACGATGAAGAGTGTTCGCTTGAGCGATAGACACATCGGGAAGGGTTTTATGGCTCGTCCCAAACGATTTGGAAGTGCAAAATGTTCTACAAGCTCCTTGAAGTCTCTTTGGTGGATCTGTGTCGAAACTAAACTAGCCCAAGAACAATTTTGAACATATTTTTAACTGATTTTAAAGATTTCACGAAAAGTTTATGCATGGGCAAACCGTATTCGGCGGTATAAGCGGCGGGTTGATCGGTATTCGCAAAATCGCATGTTCCGGAGCGATGAGAGGTGGGTATACAGAGCTTGGGAGCGACCCGAACAAAGTGTGACTGACGTGTGCCGCCCGGATGATGTAGCCACGAGTTCTTTCTGGCATAGCATCTGGTCGGTGCCTGTCTGTCATACTGAGGCTGACTGGATGCGTGATGTTGAGCGTGTGTGTGAAACTATTCCAGAAATGGAGCCAATCTTAATAACATCTTTAGATATAGCCAGTGCAGTTCGTCCGTTACCGAACTGGAAGTCTCCAGGACCGGATGGACTGCACAACTTTTGGCTCAAGTGGCTCAGTAGTTCACACACTCGCCTGGCATCTCAATTTCAGTCTTGCCTTGAGTCCGGGTCTCTGCCACAGTTTTTAACAACAGGCGTTACCCACCTGCTCTATAAGTCAGGTAGTCCCGCGGAACCCAAGAATTATAGGCCGATCACGTGTTTATCGACGGTCTATAAACTTCTTACGTCCATTTTGAGAGCGAAAATTAATTCACACATAGACAACAATTCAATTATGTCTGCCTCTCAGAATGGATGTAGGAACGGGTCTCGTGGTACTAAGGAGTTACTCCTCATTGACATGGCCATTAGCCAACAGGTTCGTCGATCCCGCAAGGATTTGTCGACATGTTGGATAGATTATAAGAAGGCCTACGACTCAGTGCCACATACATGGCTCAAGAGGGTGCTGGAGTTGTACAAGATAGATGCAACCCTACGCGCCTTTCTTGAGTCGTGTATGGGGCAATGGAGGACGGTCCTTCGATATCCAGGATGTAGACAAATACAGGGAAACGATGAGCCTGTGTGGATTAAACGGGGAATATTTCAGGGCGACAGTTTGAGTCCACTTTGGTTCTGTCTAGCCCTGAATCCTCTAAGCACATTGCTGGAGGATTCGGGTTTAGGCTATCGGTTGAGAAGAGGTGGTCAGGTCATATCTCACCTCCTTTACATGGATGATTTGAAACTCTTTGCTCCCAACAAATTGCGACTGATGGAGCTACTGAAAGTAACTGAAACTTTTAGTAACGCCATCAGGATGGAATTTGGTGTGGACAAATGTGCAGTCATGTATGTGAAGCGAGGGGAGATTATGGAATCCGAGGGAATTCAACTCTCGGATTCCATACACCTCAGATCCCTTTCCTCATCCGAAAGCTATAAGTATTTGGGTATGTCGGAAGCGTTAGGCATTAACGTAGCTGACATGAAGCAATTGTTGAGGGAGCGTTTCTTTGGTCGCCTGAAGAAGGTATTAAAAAACCTTCTTTCGGGCGGGAACAAGGTGCGCGCCTTCAACAGTTGGGTCATGCCGGTTATAATGTACTCTTTCGGCATACTCAAATGGACTCAGACTGAACTCGATGCCCTGGATAGGAGAGTCCGTACACTGCTGACTGGAAATCGGATGCATCACCCACGATCATCAGTGATGAGACTGTACATCCCACGGAAGTGTGGGGGTCGAGGCTTTTTAAACGCGAAGATCCTCCATAACCGAGAGGTGTGCAGTCTCAGGGAATATTTTTTAAAAACCGACGTGGGTATGCACCGAGATGTAGTCGCAGTGGACAAGGGACTCACCCCGCTGTCCATGGCTAAAGAGAATTGGCGCAAACCTGTAGTACTTACTACCGATGACCGCAAGGTAATATGGCAAGGTAAGGAGCTTCACGGGCGCTTCTACAAGGCTCTTCATGGGCCCGATGTTGATTTTCTGGCGTCCGTGTCCTGGCTACGATTCGGTGACCTATTTGGGGAAACTGAAGGTTTTGTCTGTGCGATTATGGACGAAGTTATGTTGACGAACAGCTACCGGAAATATATAATGAAGGATGGGACGGTTGACGTGTGTCGGGCATGCCACCGTCCTGGTGAGTCCATCAGACATATTATTTCTGGTTGTTCTCGTCTAGCTAACAGCGAGTACTTGCATAGACACAACCAAGTGGCCAGGATTATTCATCAGCAACTTGCCTTGAAATATAATCTTTTGAATCTGAGGTACCGTACTACAAGTATGTGCCCGACCCAGTTCTCGAGAAAGACCATGTTACGCTGTACTGGGATCGGTCTATCATTACTGACAGGACTATTGTCGCCAATAAACCTGACATAGTGGTGATAAACCGATCAGCGCGCCGCGTAATGATAATCGATGTTACCATCCCACATGACGAGAACCTCGTGAAAGCTGAGAAAGAAAAACAACTAAAATATCTTGACTTGGCACACGAGGTTGTTGACATGTGGAATGTGAACTCGGCTATTATTGTGCCGATTGTCGTAACGGCCAATGGCTTAATTGCCAAGAGCCTCGACGAACATCTGTCGAAGCTCTCCTCAGGTGGTTGGATCAAGGGCCTGATTCAGAAGGCAGTACTCCTCGATACGGCCCGCATTGTGAGGAGGTTCCTGTCTCTGGAGCCCTAACCACCGGTAGCTTGGACCCTGCTCCCGTTACCGGCGGAAACCTATTTTTAAATTTTTTTTTTTTTTTTTTTTTTTTTTTTCTAAGAAATATTTAAAAATGTAAGTATAAGATGTAATGTAAATAAAGGAGATAATAATAAATATCTTGGGACAACTCACACACGGCTACCTGATCCCAAGCTAAGCAGAGCTTGTGTTATGGTAACCAGACAACTGATATACATACTTATATAATTTATAAATACATACATATTATAGATAAATCACACCCAGACACAGAACAAACAATCATGCTCATCACACAAAGTTTTCCTGGGTGGGAATCGAACCCACGACCTCCGGCTTAGCAGTCAGGGCCACTGACCACTAGAGCAACAGGCCCGTCAAAAAAAATCAATCGTCGATAAAATAAGATAGCACAACAATGGTTGATAAAATTGAATTGCACTCCGATTTTATACATGGAAATAAGCTACGTGATATATAGAAAAAAATCTATGTTAAGGTAAACTGGGAATGTCAACTAAACACCCGAGAAAAGGTTTAGATGATTTTGACAAATGGAGGGAAAATAAACAAGTCGTGTTACACCTTTGTCAAAAATAAACCTCACTCACACATCTGTACTATATCGTTTGAGTATGTGTAGTGGAGTATGAATAACAGAATTGGCGTTATTAATCATTTGCTCGAGATGTACGCACTGATGTGCCTATTTGAACACTGCTTGTGACCTCTGCCTACTTTAGTATTAGTTGTGGTCTAGCAGTGGCGGTCTGCGAGCGACGGTGTACCCCTTGATTAATTGAACGTAATGCTACTAACTCCGACATCGCACGTTGTGGCTCACCGCACCTAATTATCGCCATTCAATTAACTTTTGCATGATCCAATCAGCGGATTCAATCACGTGATGTAATGAGACATTAGAATCCAAGGAGGAACTCCGCCAAAGATCGAACTGAAAGTACCTGCTATTTGCTAAAACTTGAATTAATTTCCTTAAAGTTTGTGAGGTCGCCGAAGCCGTAGACTGGCTTTTAACAGGAATATAATTAGCTATTATGATTAGATTACGGAGTTAATTCTGACAAGTGCTGATTAATAAAGTCAGTCAGGTTCCGCGAGAGTAAGGTAATGTTGCTCTTCCATTTGCGAATGAACATGAGTGTTTGTATAACTTGTGAATGGGGTATTTTTGGATGTAGCGCTCCAGTTTCTAATCCACTCGGAAGATTAAAAGAAAATCTATCTAAATATGTACGTCTGGGCTCAACCCGAGATTTTTATTCGTTGCCAAGTTAGGAGTGCTATAAAAATAGTCTAAATGGCTCGGAGGCGCGAGCGGTGTTGCCAGCCTGCTGGCGACCTTGACCCGAAGAAACGGGGTGCTGGTAACACGTATAAATACAAATGTAGAAGGCTTATTATATCCAGGCCTAATAACTGTGACATGAAAAATTATGGTGACGATTTAGTTAAAACGGACTATGTCGATGTCAAGGCAAAGAGTTGAACGCATCGATCATCTTATTGTTAAATGTGTACTATTAAGTTTGGTAAATTGTCTTTTTTCTAGCTATACTTTTGATATAATTTCAGTGAACACGTTATATGTACTTTCCTGATTTCAAAACACGAAAAATTCAACGGAAAATCTTTTTAGAAAACTCAGAAAAAACTATCACAATACCATACGTTCTGATAAAACAAAATTCTCGAAAGCAAGTAGACAAAGCAAAATGTCAATACATTAAATAAATCATATGTATATGGCGGGCGATGTAATACGTGTATATGTGAAATTAGACGCTTTGACAGCGAGTCGCGTGGAGTATGTGAGCATTGTCGCTGACCACGTCGCAGTCTGCAATGACATGAGATGGGAAGCCACCAAGCGGAGTCCACACTTGGAATATTGTGAAAGGAATAGCTAACTTCGAGCAAAGAGTATTTAATCAAAACTTGAAGGACACGAAAAAAGAAGATGAAAATGAGGATGAGGTCGTAGGTTGGAGTCGCACAGGGCCAACAAAATACAAAAAAAACCACTTGCGCATTGAGGGTTCCGTACAAATTTGCGACATAAATAGCCATATCTTTTGACTGCGTAGAATTAGAGCTATGATTTTTCCACAACTACAAGGAACCAGACTTGAGTTTTAATTTCAACTCGATACCTTCACGAGTGCCCGGGATAAAGGGTCTTGACAGACAGACGAACGGGCAACAAAGTGATTCAAGAAGGGTTCCGTTTTTTTTTTGGGGTACGGAACCCTAAAACTAAAACAAAACAAATAAAACAGCAAAATTAATCAGAGCTTGCGTTCAAATGATGACTGGTGGAACTAAAGTTGAGTGTTTTTAAAGACATGAAGAAGGTCGTTCGGCACTGAGATGTCCAGATGACATTATTGGCGTCACGTGTCACGGGTAGAACGTGGATGGGGCTGGCAAAGGAACAAGACATTGGCACAAGCGTGAAAAGTCCATTTTCAGCAGCGGGCGAAGTCAGGTGTTCTAGGGAAGTTTTTACGAGTTTTAAGATCTATTATTTGAAAAAATATTTGTTCATAGTTTGGTTTGGTTTTTCTTTCCGAGGGTAAGTAACTATCGTTACGTTCGAATTCCGATACCGCCATTTTCTGCTGTCTACGTAATTTATAAAAGCTCTGCAGAGACCTACTTGACTGGTTAACGAATATTACTAACGTAAAAAATAAGTAACTTCTTAAATTTGTTTTTTTTTTTATAAAAGTAAACATTACTTACATTTACAAGAAAAAATCTTGAACATCAAATTATTCACATTTTAAACTAAATAAATCCGAAGTCGCGCATTCATAACGACGTAGAACATGAATATTTGCGAAAAATCTGGAGCTTCCAATAAAATGGAGAGGTGTTCCAATCACAAAAATTGACGACAACGACAATACCAATAAGAACATCCGACCTGCAGCGATCACAATACAATCATACGATTGATAACCACACATCGTGGAAGTACGATGACAATCCAATCAGTTTCAAGGAAGAGACACTTTTGTGTAAAATGACCTCTAACAGTGACTTAAATAAATAAATAATAAATAAATAAATATCTTGGGACAACTCACACACGGCTATCTGATCCCAAGCTAAGCAGAGCTTGTGTTATGGTAACCAGACAACTGATATCCATACTTATATAATTTATAAATACATACATATTATAGATAAATCACACCCAGACACAGAACAAACAATCATGCTCATCACACAAAGTTTGTCCTGGGTGGGAATCGAACCCACGACCTCCGGCTCAGCAGTCAGGGCCACTAACCACTAGACCAACAGGCCCGTCAAAAAAAAAATTACACTCGGGCGTTTCTTCCCGCCTGATTATGTGCAGGAACCTCCCGAAACGTCCGTTTCCGGTGAGGACCTGCGTCAGGGGTTAAGTGAGGACGCTATGGCGCCTATTTCTTTCTTTGAAGAGTGGCTGGAGAGGCGCTATGGCGTCCTCACCTAACGCCTGACGCATTACCGCCACTATTGTGGCGTGCCCTGCACGGGGTTGCGACAGTCCCTCTCTCCATGCCACCATGAGATCGCACCAGAGGTCTGTCCGCTGGGCGGCAATTTGCAGTGGCAGCAGAGATTCCCCCCGGTGTAGTGCCTCCACACGCCACTCGTACAGGCGCGCGAGGACTATCGCCTCCAGATCCCACGGTGGCAAACCGCACGATCTCCGGCAAGGCAGCGAGCCTCCATGCCGGAGATCGTGTGGTAGCCCCGGATTAGCTTAATGGCTACCACCTTTTGGGGCGCGTTCAGGTAGTGGGCGGCGCGCCGCCTTATAGAACGCGCCCATACCGGGGCCCCGTAAAGGGCCATGGACCGCACGGTCAAGTGTACCTAAGGTCATCATTCGCGCTTTCATATTTCTGACTGCGTCATTTTTACCGCCATCTGTATTCGTTTACTCAAGTTATCAGGTTTACGTTTGGCTAAAGTTTATCAAATGTTCATAAAAATGGGGTTAAAGTTCGATTATAGAATTGAATTCAAAAGCTCCCGGCTCAGGATTAAGGTCCCTTGCAAAAGGGTTCAAATGATGAAACCAATAATAATTTATATTCGCATTATTTGAAATCCCGTATTATAATTTGTAGCATTTCTGATTTGGATGTTATCGTATACGAGTACATCAATTGAAATCCTCAAGAGCAATCAAAATCACAAATATAACATTCTTTATTACATCCCGCTATCCTCAGCGAATCTCGAAGTACGACATGATGAAGACAAAGAAAAATGCGAGGATTAATGTGTGTCGCGCTCAGCTGTCCATTGAGATGTTATCCGCTATTACTTAGATTGCTACACACATACAGTTGCACAACGCGTGGAATCCGGAGCGCGACATACTGCGCAGTGTATTAACTAACAAACTGAAGCAGGAAATAGTGAAATGCCTTTCAGTTTAGTAAATTAATTCCTTTTTAAGACCCTAAAATATTTGAACTGCCTTCAATGATTTGTGATTTTGACGCAGAAACTAAGTAGTTATTGGCGTGATTTTAGAATTTGGTTTAGGGAAGATAAATCTCATCTTTCATGTTTGCTATCCGTTAAATGCTAGGCACTGGTGATATTTTGCCGCCGAGTGACAGATATTTGTGACATTTTGTCACCAAAATAACAGACACTAGCGACATTTTATAACCTAGTGATTAAGCCACTAGGAAGTCCTAGCTAGGACAGTCGCGCGGGGAACTGGCAGAATGGAATGGAATCGAATCCGTAGGTTTCCCCATTACAATGTCGCGTTAACCTGGACCATCACACCCCTGAAATGCATAAGATCAGCGCTTAGATTGAGAGTAGCCAGCCACCCCCCCACCCTCCCCTCAAGTCGGCAAGAGTACAAAAACCTTTTCTCAAAAGATTTTCTCTATGACTATGTAAAAGACAACCTCTTATCAGAAAAGAAAACATTTTTGGTCGTATAATCTTATCTTTTACAAAGGACTTGTGAAAAATGCGCGGCAGTATGTCGTCTCAAGTTTATTTAAATAAAAGATAGCAAGTTTAGCTGGTACGGAACCACGCCTGTCGTGCCACGCTCCGTATATGTATGTATATGTATCTCTTAAGTGCATCTTGTTCCACAAGGCATTTGCGGAAATTGTCTTTTACGAAATAAATACGTGAAATGAATCTGTAGGGATTTACAATGTTATTTTCGGGAAGAACCTATGAATTGTATTTATGTGATTCAAAAGATGGTTTGACTAGTTTTTAAATAGTATGTTTATATTTATAGAATGTGAGAAACCCACCCATGTTCCTTTTTTAACCCTTTATATTCTGGATCCGTATCTCTTTCGAACAACCGCAACCCCGACAGGACCTGAGGGTTATAATAAGAGCCCGTTTCTTTTCAGGACCTATAAAAGGTAATCTAAAATCCTCAGACCTACACAAAAGCTAGAAAAAACGCCTAATGGTAATGTGGATATATAACAAGCCTCGCCACAGTGCAAAAAATAGTCTTTATAACGAATTTCACAGAATTTATAAAAGAGTTCCAATTTTAGTTTACTTTAGGATTTTGATTGAAGTAGTTACTGGGAATAGAAATACGTTTAAACATCTTTATTTAGAATTAACATTAGATATTTTATAATGCTAGATTTAAAGTACACAGAACCAGATTTTATCATTTATTTTAGGAACTACTTTATATTTGTCATAACGTTTTTATATGTTTTATTTAAGGACAACCAACACGACTTACCAACTTATACAATATGTTGCACCATTTCTTTTATTACATTTTGTGGTGTTGCCTTAACTAAAGGCTGCAATGACATGCATAAAACATGAGAATAGGAAAAACAGTTCAAAACAGACTATATTTAAATAGATTGGTAGACTGTAACATTGTTAATGAAAGCTGATTCTGTTCGATCAATCAGTTTTATTCCGCACTGTGCCAATCAATAAAAATAGAGAAAAAATCAAACATTTTCAAAATCAAAATACATGTGTGATATAAGAGACTATTTACTATTTCTCAGTGGTGTGTCATAGGTAGATAACGCGATTTTCTTCCTTCTTTTTATGATATTAATTCTTATAAAATTTCATGATTACAGATCAACGGGAAGTATAGTTTTATGTGGAATGCGAATTTATGGGTAATGCGACATAAACGGGCATATTTTTTGATTGCAAGGACCGCAAACTTGATTATATGTTTTTTTTTATTTTGGATGCCCCCATGCGTTCTTGTGATAAAGGATATTGACAGACATACAGTACAGACGGATAACAAAGTTATCCTATAAAAGTTCTGTTAAAAACAAACTCACTGATATTAAAATCTTTTTAAAACATCATGGACATACAGAGTTGCTCCAAAGTTAATAATATTTAGTACTGTTACTTACAAACCTGTCTCGGCTGGCACTCACAATTACGCCACTATCAAAATTCGACGTTTGCGGACACTCGTTACTCTGAGCCCACACAATTATCACGATTACCAATCCTCAGTTTTACATTCAAAGCTGGCCCAACTATGACCAATTACCAAATGATCTCGTACAGTTTACTTCAACCTTAAGGTGGGGTATAAAGGTAGATTTTCGTTTGCTATAGGGGTCGGTAGTGATAAGTGAAACTATTTGTTTTTGCAGGGCCGGCCACGAACAAAGGTCGGTGCTAATGAACAGCCGGCCGCCCCCGCCCCCGCCGCCCCCGCCACGCCGCTATTTACGACGCCCTCAATACCGGCCCCATTCACTGTTGTCTACAACCTAAGTGTTGCTTTTAAAGAGGCTGCATTCTCTTCCATTTATCAAAGCCAGTGTCGATGGGTTCATGAAAATTAGCTGGGTTTAGCGCTTTTGTTTAACAAAAACAATGCTGCCTTCACGCTTAGGCGTAGAATGAGTAAATAGTAATGCTCTATTGTATTGTTTTACTCGTCAGTTATAAACTCTATTTGGTCTTCATATCATGGATACAGAATCCAATAGCTCCCCGACACGGGCTGTACAATATCCATCATAGAATTGTCATGCATGAGGGACCGCCGACGAGTGTGATGCTTCCGTATCAACATTTCCAGATCTCACAGGTATTTTGATGTGTGCATCTGCGTTGAAACTTTCACAAAACACAGTCAATACAAAGTAGATTATTAGGATTAACCAAGCCTGTTTACAGTTTGTAAAGATATTTCTAGGCAAAGATAATACACAATAAACCAACTGCCGTATTGGTGTTGTGGCCGTAAGTGCAACTGTTGAGCATGGTTCCCAGGTCGAGCATAGTGTTATTGGGTTATTCCATTCGGAATTTTCAGTAGCTGTCTCGGGGTCTAGATTTATGCCCAGTTTATAAAAAAAAAATATGGCAATCCGTAATGAAAGCGCTCCATATTACGGACTTAAACATAACTATTGTAATGTGGGTACCCCGTTGCCTAATGTTTAATCATGATCATGTGCTATGTTGTCATGTTATGATAATAATAAATTACATTACGAGTTGTGGCTTTGTCATAACTAGGTCAAAATATTGTAAGTTATTGGAGTACGTATTCTTTTCTACGAATATTTATAACTTTCAAATGCAAGTCTTATATTATGTTAGTTAAGACTATTTAGGTAGCAGTCCACAACTACGTAAATATATAACGAGGGGTTTCAGACCTTCCGCTGGCCTTCACCTGGCTTCTGATCGGAACTAGCTCACGTGAGAACTTTGGCTCGTTCCAGTTGTGGCTATAAATACTACCTGCTGTGATGTGATGTGCGGGTACTCAATCATGTTCCATATTTATTGTTGAGCTGAAGGTAGTTTTTCTTTATATTTGTACCTAGTCTTCATCATTTTTAGTCTGCAAAAATAGAACGAGTTGCTTGTTCATGTGATGTCAGTGTGATAGATGTATTATAAAGAATAGATTTATTCAGGGCGTCGATTTGGGACCGCAATGAAAGTTAATAGTGTTGTGTGTATATTTCTGCAACATTTGCACAAGTGTCCTGAAACATTTAATTAATATGATTCGTTGTTTGCCGCGCGGCGCGGCTTCACGGCAATATCGGTGTCGTTACGTAGTGAGCACCAAAGCGGGGTGCACACAGTGAGGGGCGCTGCACAAAGTAACACGAATGCACAGAGCTGCTGACACGTTGCAGTCAAACGTGTTTACGTTGTGTATATAACGCTGAGAAACATTCAGTACCTTTGAATGCTTTTTTTATTCTTTGAAAGGTTTTGAAATAACAAACGTTTTGTGAATTACTTTTGCTTACTATACGGAAAAACGTTTACTTCGTGAACATTATCGGAAAGGATAAGTGGAAAGCCAATAAATTCCCTTCATCATCATCATAATTATCAGCCTGTGTCAGCACTGGAGGACGAGGACAAGACTCTCCCAAGGCTCCACTCAGCACGATCTTCCTCTACACGTACCCAGCTGCTGCCAGCCGCCCTGTGCAACTCGCCGCTCTCTTGTCCTCACCCCAATTTATTGAGGCTTCATGCGGCGTGTGTCCTTCTTCCATACTTTTATATTTATTTCAGTAGTTTCAACAGATAGTTCCTAAACAAAACTTTTCAATGAACATTTCTCATGCGGTGCAGCGGCCGTCATGTTGAATCTGAAACGTTAGTACTCTTATATCCAACACATTACAAATACGTGGTTGGAACTGATATTAGCGTCCGTGCGTGACCTAGGCAAGTAAAATATGAGTGACACGTATTCACGCGACACACAATTTATACGGGGACCACACCAAAAATCCAATTTAGATTTGCAAAACTGGTTTGTGAAAACAAGGTGTGTTTACACGGGTCACTTTATTGTGGCAATGTGAGTCAAATACAACGTGGAACGTTTAACGCCAGACCTGGCGTGTGTTGCTCACACCATGAAACTGAATAACTATTATTCTATAAGTTCTTGACATTTACAAAGAACAAGCAAGCACAACATGCAACAAGCATGACAAGCATGGTGTTACAAAAACATGTTAAGAGTTTCCAAAAGTCATACAACAGTTTTTCATTTTTATGTTCTGGTGAGCACACGAGAAGTCTTGCGTTCAATAAGTTGCACCTCTTATAATGGATGAGTACTAGTATATAATGAAATGCTAATGTACTGCACACCAAGATGTAGGAAATTGTTGCCCGAGAAGACGACGAGTAAACCTAACCTGGTTGAGCTTGCCTTTTTACAAAATCTGTACAAAGATTTTTTAAAGACTTCTATTTCCGCGACCACCATAAACTTTCGCAGGCCATATATTTTGTAATGCCTGTCAAAATCAAAATCAAAAGTCATATATTCAAATTAGGCTGATAATCAGCACTTTTTGAACGTCAAATTACAAGAGGCAGTCCCACAAAAACGCCCTGCCTTTCGCTGTTGCATGCAGTACCTAAGAGGAATACAATAAGTGATAGGATACTGGCAGGACATGGAAAAAGGCATGCAGCAAAATTTCCTAAAAATATGACGGTATAAGCGATTCTCAACGATGAAGTAGGTACCGTCACGCTTCTCGTTCAAATCAGTAGGTCGGCGGCAGCGTGGCAGCGTGGCAGCGCGGTGAACGAGGCCGATCCGGCCGGCCGACGGGTTAATTGAAGATGTAACGGGCCCGCGCTATGAATAATTCACGGGAGCGCGCGCTGGCGGCTCGCCAGTCGGCAGCCGCGTTTAAGGGTTGAGAGCGATCGTGGCGTGGCGGAATGTTAAGGTAATGTGGGGCAGGTTACCCGAAATGTGGGGTAGTAGGGGATCGGTAGAGAAGTGGAGTCTATGTCGGAGATTGAACAGTATGAGAGGGCAGCGGGAGTTAATGATAACGTAGCGAAATATGACGTTATCGGATAAACACTGGTAAAATAAAGAGTAAGGTCCTTTTTTTTCGGTGGGAAATCCTAATGTAAGGTCCATGAGATCCAGATATATTTGTATTGGCCTATATTAATCTACACAACCTGTTGCATAAGCATTTTATATATAATCGTATTATTTCATTAGATAATATATTTTAATAAAGCTTGTAAGCAAAGATTCAAAAAACATTTGAATTCAACGTGTTATAATATTCATCAGAAAAATATGATTAATATTTTCCATTAATAAACACGAGAAGCACAAACTAACTAGCACTTGATGACGTATCACACGGAACATTGGAGTGCAAGTATTTTACAAGCAATGCTCTATCAGTCTGTTTTGTTCAAGCAAAGCTTGGTAATAAGATCTGTAGAATTCACGCGGCATTTTCACTGAATATGTTTGTAGCAAGCAGTGAGGTTATAATGACGCGATACAGAAGTTAAAAGGATTTATACGATACGTGAATATTCTGAAGTAATGTAGTGCTCACTTTAAAATAAAACGTTGCACTAACACACACAAACTAAAGGCTAATCCACGTTTTAAATAAGACTGAACGTCTTATTTAAAACGTGGATTAGCCTTTAGTTTGTTAATATTTTGTTTGTATTAATATTTTGTTATTGTATTAATATTAATTCATCAGAACTTTAAATCGTTGAGATACACCCATGTTACAAAAGGTCGCATGTTCTGTTTAAATTGCGAAAAATTAGCTCACATTTTCCGAATGGATACTAATACAAAAAACAAAATGACACATTTTCCAAAACATCATCAATAAATACGATTGTCAGTATAAGTGAGCGAAACGAAACGGTTTTATGTGGTTAGATTTAAAATCTTAAGATTACATGCGCCGAGACATCGCGGTTGAACTTTGTTCCTAAGTCATTATCCGAAGATTTCCTGATGCAGAATTTTCTGGTGAACCGCAAACAACTAGATTTAAATTCGCTTAAAATGGATATTGAAGGTCCCGACTCCTGATTTAATATCTGTCCTCTGATTGAAGAGCTCATTTAAGATTTGTGCTCCGGATTGAAGTAGCGGGGTGCAGCTTAACTGCAGGATCAGACGCTGATTGAGCCGTCGTCGTAGTAATCTATACAAAAGAGACGCGCGACGTTAAGAACACTCTCTGTGCAGAAAGCTGAGAAGCTAAAGTAAGTGTGGGAAACTGTTTAAGAAATAGTTATAATGTTATTTTGAGATGCGTGAGAGGTTATGTAAAGTAAAGCTGTGAACACAATTATTGCTCGATATTTTGTAACTTACTATTGTGTACATGGGTGCTTCCCAAAAAGTAAAGTCAAATTTTAAACACAGCTGTAATAAAGTCGAGACCTCTGGCTTCAGGACAAGATTGTGGGGGAGAGTGGGACCATCCACACTCATTTTATAAATGTCAAAGTAACTCAGTTTCTGATTGTATTTTGTATATTAAATATTTAATCGTAATGAATTTTGACAAGAAGATTTCTAGGTTTTAACCTGAGGCTTATGATGTGAAGAAATATTTTCAGTTTGATTGTTTGATGTAGTGGTCGCAAGCTCTACTGCTGAGCCTGGGAACTTGGGTTCAGTACCCAGGTACGGCCGAGTGTTGTTGGGTTTTTGTATCCGGAGTTTCTCCACTAAGCTATGTTGATGGCAATATGTTCACGACTTAAACATGACTGACGAATTGTGAGTGTGCTAACTACATAAGATTGCCTGCCTAACCCTTCGCGGATAGCAGATCGTTTGATTTCAGGATGTCGGAGAGCCTTGCACCTCTTATCCATGCATCTTCAGCGTTCATTGTTTAAGCCACTTGCATTTCGTTCCATGTGTTGGCGACTTGTTGTAATGACTGAACTTGCTCCGACTAGTTCGTAACTTCGATAATTGGATTAACAATCCTCCTATAGATTGGGGGCTGTAATCAGCCGTATTAGTGAAGGGAGCAAGTTTAAGACGATTTGTAGTTTTCTGAATATAACAAAGAATGAAATTTTATAATAAGACAGATTGTTATAACAAGCATAATTTAAGATATCTGCTGTGTCTTAGAGATGGGAAGGCATCAGTCACCCCATTGGTATTAGATACAGATATAATGCAGCTGTGACATTCTATTAGGCAATATCGGTCGACATGATGACGAAGCACTCCTCGGCCAGACAACTGATGAGCGCTCACATAGTCATAACGCAACACGCATCCGACTCATTACCAACAATCATTAATCAAAAACGAAAAAACTATCACGCAACACTTTTTACTCCCAAAAAACTTTAAATGAGCCACTTCCTCTCGTTTCCATAGGCACCCGTGAATTAACGTCTGCTGCGCTGGGGTCAATCCGTGACCCCAGCGTGACCCAGTGCTTCGTGGCCTGACGCTCGAACACGCATTAATATTAATTCATGCCATAACCGACTAGTCGCACTACTGTTAACATGCCGGATGTGAGGGGCGGGCGGCGAGGGGGAGGGGGAGGGTACCCGAGCCGGGGGTGAAGGGCGTGCGGAAACAAGTGCTCTTGTTTTGGTACTTTTGGTACTTGAGTTGTGTGAATAAGGAAAAAAACGGTTTTTCGGCTGTGGACTGTAGTTAACGATTCTAATAATTTTCTGTTGAGTTAATGTTGAATATACATGTAAACGTAACCTATATGAAATAATGTATACATCGCATAAAATAAAAAGCCGCTTTTAGTGCAGAACATACTCTCTCAATACAGATTTTAGATGAATTATTAGTTTTATAAAACCGAGACAAACCTAATACATCAACTCACATAATATTGCCGTACAAGTCCACAGGGAAGCATATTTAACTACAGCAATTCACGACCCGGCCCGGAATTAGGACAGCTCGCTAATTCCACGTAGTGGTATACTACACAGGGGCCGCGGGCCGCTGCGTCCGATCGAGTGGGCCGTACGTTATGTGCACGTTAGTAACTCTCGCGGGGTGCACGCTCGACGCCGACGCGACGCCGACGGCCGGGTATCACTCGTGTATCGACGTTTTTATGTCCACTGGACGCAATCACGAGAACTGACTGGTTACTAGTCAGGTTAGATGTTGGATTTTGTCAAATAGTAGGTTGATGACGGTGTAGCTGACCCCCACACAGGTGAGGAAAGGCTAGGCGGATCATGATGGAGGATGATAATGTTTTTATTACATGAGATTACAACGGGGCTGAGCGGGCGGAACACGATCGTGTTGCAACAAACCGGGCAGATGTCCTGACTTCATGGCTGCTACTGCGAAACCCAATAATACTTTGCCTGAGGGTATCGAATCCAGCATTTGTGCTTGAGACGAACGAGCCTCATAAAGCTCTCTATGGTAACAACGTTTTATTCCTCCCGTAACTCTGTTTGTTGTGTACTAACTGCATGGTGAGAGGGGCGGCGCGCGGCGGCCGATGGTTATGCGAATTTATCGGTCAATGTTTGCCCGCGTGTTTCCGGTACATCGTCTGTAAAAATTTCAACGGTACATGAGATACAACCTGGTGACAGACGGACGGACAGCGGAGTCTTAGAACGGGTCCCGTTTAAACCTTTGGCTACGCAACCCTAAAAAGCTTTTCTATTTCCTACATTTTTCATATCGAAAAACATTCAAAACGTCAAAAAAGTGACAGGTAGGTGGTCCTCGCTGATTTCCATTACGGCCGACAATGGAGGTTACACAAAGAGACCAAATTGCCGCTCAGATGATACGCACTCGTTTAGCCAGCGATTTGGCACGCGCCGCGCGCCGCGCCTCCCGCGCTCGCTGGCGATTCTTCACATTGTCCGCAATATGAACATCATGCCTCGCGGTAATGGCACGGCTTTACGACATTGATTTTGAATTAAAATCGCTATTGGGTGATCTGCATTGATTATTGTGGTAAGAGATTTCGATGGAGCCGTGTCTGCACGCGAGGCATACTTCTGTTACGTCACTCCTGTAACACACGAGAGTATTTACGGCATACCACCGGCAGTTAGTTCGGTACCTACTTGGCTGAAGATATCTACTGCACTTACCAACGTATCTTTGCAGTAGCTCTAATCACTATGTACGATTGGCGCTGTGGCTGAGCGACTGATTGCTGCGCTGCGTGTCGCAGGTTCGATCCCCGCACGGAACTAATGTTTGAATGACCCGCAGGTAGTTGTTTCGGATTTGGCTGTTTGTGTATGTGAGTTTAAATGTTCGTAAACGCACCAACAATAAAGGTCAAATTTATAGTGGGAGCAACGTTTAAAAAAACATAATGTAGCAATTGTTGAGATATTACACCCGTGAAAGATCCAAACGTCTTAATTCTAAAGCAATTAAACAAATGAGGAATTCCGTGCCCCATTGAAACAAAAATGGGTTCATAATAAGTAATTAGAATTACCCTAAAAGGGTGAATTATGTAGCCAGTCAGTCGTAGAGTTTGATGTATTGCAAAAGTAAAGCAATTGCAATACCCAGAGGTGCCATACCATAAAATACAGTTACGATTGTGGCAAACGTACAAAACTCGGCTTGAAACTATAGTACGTTTAACTTTTGTCCTCCTATAAAATAAAGACATAACCCAGATCGACAATCATGTAATAAAATAACTGAACCATTTCTGGAATTACGGTTTCAAATTAATAGTCCAATTTGGGAAAAACATGAAAATATGTCATTGATTTAAACTTACGATATGACCGCAAACTACCGATCCGATATCGTTATGGTCACATAGGATACGGAATGAATGGGGTTCGTTTCAAATTGGGGTTTTCTTTATCACGAGTATTTTGAAATGAAATCAGGTTATAATGAATTCTACTAAGTATACAATTTTTCGCAATAACATGGATGTGTCTTTCTGTCAGACGGGACTCTATTTATTATTTACGATTATTGGGACGATTTGAGCCGGTCTAGAAGATGAATGGGTCCCGACAGTTAAAGACGCTGTGCTCCGAATTAATTTGTTTGTAATTTTATAAGTAAATTGTAATTTTCTAAGTAAATCGATCATGAAACTGTTTCAATAGTTTAAGTTATCCAATATAACTTCTTTTTTCTTTTCAGTTTATAGCCAGTCGGGTTTTTTTAAAATTAATTTTTAATAAATTGTATATTCTTTCATGCCTCCATATTATTCAGTCATATCCACATTGAATTCCAGGGTACCACAGTCAAATGTAAATGGATCCGTGTGTGAGTGTTTGTGCCTAAACACCGCAAGCCTCAAGGATGCAATAAGGCAGTTACGTCACCGTCTAAGTGGGGCATTAGAGTGGCGACACGTCGTTAATATGCAGCGCCCGGGCGAAGTGGGGGGGGGGGGGGGTGAAGAGAGGGGTGCACTGTGATGCTGGGATAATGCGAACAGGTGGGTAATAGTGCTAATGTCACCGGCTACTAATGCGGTGCCATGCTGTTAGAGAGAGCCGTGATGCGATCTTGATGAAGAGATTAACTTTAAATCCGAAGTGTTCTAGCTATGTATTAGAGTTAGAAGCTTTTATATGAATGAGAGGGCAGTTTCATGAACTAGTTAAGCAACAACAATTAAATAATGATATCGTTATAAATATTTTTACGTCGTATGAGCAACAATGAGACAAGTGTAAAGATTGTAGAGTGGTGCCTATTTGGGCAAGAGTGGGTTAGGTCAGAGTAACCAAAACAATGTTGAAATAGTTGTTCTATTCGCCAGTTGAACTGTACATTACAGCTCTGAAGGCCCAGACCATCCTTGACCAGTTTGTTATGAATAGTATTAGCACGACATGGCTAACAAAATCCTTGACCAAGTCCAGTATGAAAATTACCCACATATTGATACTTAGCCTGTCGCTTTTAATAACTGAGCTCATAATGAACAAGTAATTGCTCTCTAAATTGGGCTATAAACGCTGATGTGGTCCGCGCAGGGGATGCAGAAGGCCCACGTTACTGGTATTCAGGAATTCTTCCTAACTGTGTTTATTTATTTACTGTGATCTTATCACGCTTGCTTACCGGCAGCACACCCACCAGTGTGAGGACCAGATGACGAATGTGGACAAGGCAAAATGAGTATGTTAGGATCGTAGCAGTTCTGTTGTTTTCTGCCTAACCCCATTGGCAATAAGGTGTTAGTTTTGTTACATTTGTTAGGCTTACATATTGTCATCAATCCGATACAAATCTTGACTTTGGCTTCTAGTTAGAAATTCTTTACGATCCGATGAACCCGGGAGTCAAACGTAAGATAAAATGTTGAGCAATATAGTAGAGCTTGCAATCTTAAGTCCAAACAAAACAATCGGTGCTGTAATGTTAAAAAATGCTTTCCGGGCAAAATATGAATGCGAGTGACTGAAACAGGAATATCGTCTCGAAGTACGGCGTACGACGTTGCAGCAGTTGACGTCGGGCGTTTGGTTTGATAGTGTCTGCCTCCATACATCGTCCGGAGTGAAGCTTCTGCAGCAGCCTCCAATAAAGTCGGCCCGATGAACGGCGGTCATTACGCGTAATAACCGAGGAGTTGCGGAACTTGCGATACCGGGCGGCGCTCGTTTGACCCGCTCAACATTTCCTATATATATATATGTATATACATACTAACATACGGAAAATTATTGAAGTATGTACCGTACAGTGGGGCGGTTTGAAACTTTTAAATGAATTATTGGATTGATTATTAATTTCTCCGGTGACACAGTATTTTTATTTTGTAAAAAAATTGTTATCAGAAGAAAAAACTGACTTGTAAAAAGTATAACAACAAGTGGAAAATAACTTTTTCCGGAAGTCGGTTGTTTTTTGCAAAAATGTTTTTATTTCATTATTTTTAGTTATGGTTACTTATTAACGAGTATTTATTTTCCATCTTTACTAAAATATTAGTCGATCATCTACATATATAAACACAATTACAACAACATGAAGACGATAACTAATAAACTACCCAAGCAATATAAATAAACTCAATATGGGACCACCTCACAATTTTAGATTTTCACCACCTTTAATAGAATTATGAAAATCGATCCACAGTTGGCAGAGTAGTCGGTGAACATACAAAAAAAATTGATGTTCGAACATAGAACCTTCTGCTTATTTAAAGTTTGTTAAAAATACAATCAATTACATTGCCGATATCATCACTCCTAGGTAAGCTAATTTTTAATAATAATAATAATAACATCTTTAGATATAGCCAGTGCAGTTCGTCCGTTACCGAACTGGAAGTCTCCAGGACCGGATGGACTGCACAACTTTTGGCTCAAGTGGCTCAGTAGTTCACACACTCGCCTGGCATCTCAATTTCAGTCTTGCCTTGAGTCCGGGTCTCTGCCACAGTTTTTAACAACAGGCGTTACCCACCTGCTCTATAAGTCAGGTAGTCCCGCGGAACCCAAGAATTATAGGCCGATCACGTGTTTATCGACGGTCTATAAAGTTCTTACGTCCATTTTGAGAGCGAAAATTAATTCACACATAGACAACAATTCAATTATGTCTGCCTCTCAGAATGGATGTAGGAACGGGTCTCGCGGTACTAAGGAGTTACTCCTCATTGACATGGCCATTAGCCAACAGGTTCGTCGATCCCGCAAGGATTTGTCGACATGTTGGATAGATTATAAGAAGGCCTACGACTCAGTGCCACATACATGGCTCAAGAGGGTGCTGGAGTTGTACAAGATAGATGCAACCCTACGCGCCTTTCTTGAGTCGTGTATGGGGCAATGGAGGACGGTCCTTCGATATCCAGGATGTAGACAAATCCAGGGAAACGATGAGCCTGTGTGGATTAAACGGGGAATATTTCAGGGCGACAGTTTGAGTCCACTTTGGTTCTGTCTAGCCCTGAATCCTCTAAGCACATTGCTGGAGGATTCGGGTTTAGGCTATCGGTTGAGAAGAGGTGGTCAGGTCATATCTCACCTCCTTTACATGGATGATCTGAAACTCTTTGCTCCCAACAAATTGCGACTGATGGAGCTACTGAAAGTAACTGAAACTTTTAGTAACGCCATCAGGATGGAATTTGGTGTGGACAAATGTGCAGTCATGTATGTGAAGCGAGGGGAGATTATGGAATCCGAGGGAATTCAACTCTCGGATTCCATACACCTCAGATCCCTTTCCTCATCCGAAAGCTATAAGTATTTGGGTATGTCGGAAGCGTTAGGCATTAACGTAGCTGACATGAAGCAATTGTTGAGGGAGCGTTTCTTTGGTCGCCTGAAGAAGGTATTAAAAAGCCTTCTTTCGGGCGGGAACAAGGTGCGCGCCTTCAACAGTTGGGTCATGCCGGTTATAATGTACTCTTTCGGCATACTCAAATGGACTCAGACTGAACTCGATGCCCTGGATAGGAGAGTCCGTACACTGCTGACTGGAAATCGGATGCATCACCCACGATCATCAGTGATGAGACTGTACATCCCACGGAAGTGTGGGGGTCGAGGCTTTTTAAACGCGAAGACCCTCCATAACCGAGAGGTGTGCAGTCTCAGGGAATATTTTTTAAAAACTGACGTGGGTATGCACCGAGATGTAGTCGCAGTGGACAAGGGACTCACCCCGCTGTCCATGGCTAAAGAGAATTGGCGCAAACCTGTAGTACTTACTACCGATGACCGCAAGGTAGTATGGCAAGGTAAGGAGCTTCACGGGCGCTTCTACAAGGCTCTTCATGGGCCCGATGTAGATTTTCTGGCGTCCGTGTCCTGGCTACGATTCGGTGACCTATTTGGGGAAACTGAAGGTTTTGTTTGTGCGATTATGGACGAAGTTATGTTGACGAATAACTACCGGAAATATATAATGAAGGATGGGACGGTTGACGTGTGTCGGGCATGCCACCGTCCCGGTGAGTCCATCAGACATATTATTTCTGGTTGTTCTCGTCTAGCTAACAGCGAGTACTTGCATAGACACAACCAAGTGGCCAGGATTATTCATCAGCAACTTGCCTTGAAATATAATCTTGTTGAATCTGAGGTACCGTACTACAAGTATGTGCCCGACCCAGTTCTCGAGAAAGACCATGTTACGCTGTACTGGGATCGGTCTATCATTACTGACAGGACTATTGTCGCCAATAAACCTGACATAGTGGTGATAGACCGATCAGCGCGCCGCGTAATGATAATCGATGTTACCATCCCACATGACGAGAACCTCGTGAAAGCTGAGAAAGAAAAACAACTAAAATATCTTGACTTGGCACACGAGGTTGTTGACATGTGGAATGTGAACTCGGCTATCATTGTGCCGATTGTCGTAACGGCCAATGGCTTAATTGCCAAGAGCCTCGACGAACATCTGTCGAAGCTCTCCTTAGGTGGTTGGATCAAGGGCCTGATTCAGAAGGCAGTACTCCTCGATACGGCCCGCATTGTGAGGAGGTTCCTTTCTCTGGAGCCCTAACCACCGGTAGCTTGGACCCTGCTCCCGTTACCGGCGGAAACCTATTTTTATATTTTTAAATGTTTTTTTTAATTTTTTTTTTCTAAGAAATATTTAAAAATGTAAGTATAAGATGTAATGTAAATAAAGGAGATAATAATAATACTGTCAAATTGACGTGACGTTTTTCATCTCCAAAAATTTTTCTATTTCATTTAATAACAATAATTTTACGCAAGAAAGAAGACAAATCAATTAAAATTAAAAAGTAATAGAATAAAAAAAATACAAAATGAAACGAAACGAACGAAATTTTAAGAAATATAAAACTGCTTATACGTCAACCGCCACATGCTAACAAGACGCCGGGCCCAAGAACAGCAGGCACTCCCACCATCTCCGGGCTCGTCTCTCAGCTCCGCCTCGCAGTCGCCGGGACGCGCTACACGCGTGAGCGCCGTGTCGCCGGTTGCTGCAGTTGCGTCGAGCTCGAGCGACGAGTTTTTCTCCCCGCCATCGTCGCCACCACCACCAACACGACAACGACGAGGAAGAGGACGGCCACCAGCGGGCTTGGGATCTAGGGGCCAACAGGCTCCGATCAGGGTCCCCGCTGCCGGTGGAAATGTGTCGCGCATGCGATGGACTTCGTCAATCAACGCGAATGTCATGCGCGCATATTATGGGTCTACAGAGGGGGGAACTAACCTCACTGCGTACCGTGTTAGGATGCTGTCTCTGTTCCAGGACCTAGAACCAACCATCAACGTCTCGGCCCAACGACTGTCGGATCAGGTGCGGGTCATTCAACGCAATCACATGTTGGACGACGCCGCGCTTGATAGGCTGCGCTCAGAAGTACTGAGCAACCGTATCATCTTGACTACGCCACAAACCGCGGTGCAAGCGTCAGTAATTGACGGGATGCAACCGCGTTCCGACCCCGCTGTCGTAGAGGAGGATGATAGGGTTGCTACGGTAAGTAGCCAGTGCAACGAACGATTGAGGAGCGCACTGGAGGATGCGCTTCGCGACTATAGATCCACTCCAGCCGAACTTAGACCCCGATTACCACGGCTACCCATGCATAAAAAAAATAGGGCGCTGGTGTGTGCCCTGGACTCGCAGCTCAAGAATTTATTCGAAAGTAGCGAGGACCTCGTTGATACGCACTCGATCCTGTACTGTGGGGCTGTTGCGGTATGTCGTTTAGCTAACGTCAAATTTCCAAGTTGTGACGTAGCTACTCGACCAAAACCATCCGTACCAGCCTGGCAGTGCAGGATCGAGCGGCGTATCGACGAGGCCAGGGTACTCATCGGTAAACTATACTGCTTCAGGGAGGGCAATACAAGACCACGTGTGATGAGCTTTGTGAGGCGGGCATTCTCGGGGACTGGAATCAGTCCTCAAGAATATATGTCTCGTACCACAGAGCGCATCGACTTCCTGAAGCAAAAAGTTTATGCATGGGCAAACCGTATTCGGCGGTATAAGCGGCGAGTTGATCGGTATTCGCAAAATCGCATATTCCGGAGCGATGAGAGGTGGGTATACAGAGCTTGGGAGCGACCCGAACAAAGTGTGACTGACGTGTGCCGCCCGGATGATGTAGCCACGAGTTCTTTCTGGCACAGTATCTGGTCGGTGCCTGTCTGTCATACTGAGGCTGACTGGATGCGTGATGTTGAGCGTGTGTGTGAAACTATTCCAGATATGGAGCCAATCTTAATAACATCTTTAGATATAGCCAGTGCAGTTCGTCCGTTACCGAACTGGAAGTCTCCAGGACCGGATGGACTGCACAACTTTTGGCTCAAGTGGCTCACTAGTTCACACACTCGCCTGGCATCTCAATTTCAGTCTTGCCTTGAGTCCGGGTCTATGCCACAGTTTCTAACAACAGGCGTTACCCACCTGCTCTATAAGTCAGGTAGTCCCGCGGAACCCAAGAATTATAGGCCGATCACGTGTTTATCGACGGTCTATAAACTTCTTACGTCCATTTTGAGAGCGAAAATTAATTCACACATAGACAAAAATTCAATTATGTCTGCCTCTCAGAATGGATGTAGGAACGGGTCTCGCGGTACTAAGGAGCTACTCCTCATTGACATGGCCATTAGCCAACAGGTTCGTCGATCCCGCAAGGATTTGTCGACATGTTGGATAGACTATAAGAAGGCCTACGACTCAGTGCCACATACATGGCTCAAGAGGGTGCTGGAGTTGTACAAGATAGATGCAACCCTACGCGCCTTTCTTGAGTCGTGTATGGGGCAATGGAGGACGGTCTTTCGATATCCAGGATGTCGACAAATCCAGGGAAACAATGAGCCTGTGTGGATTAAACGGGGAATATTTCAGGGCGACAGTTTGAGTCCACTTTGGTTCTGTCTAGCCCTGAATCCTCTAAGCACATTGCTGGAGGATTCGGGTTTAGGCTATCGGTTGAGAAGAGGTGGTCAGGTCATATCTCACCTCCTTTACATGGATGATCTGAAACTCTTTGCCTCCAACAAATTGCGACTGATGGAGCTACTGAAAGTAACTGAAACTTTTAGTAACGCCATCAGGATGGAATTTGGTGTGGACAAATGTGCAGTCATGTATGTGAAGCGAGGGGAGATTATGGAATCCGAGGGAATTCAACTCTCGGATTCCATACACCTCAGATCCCTTTCCTCATCCGAAAGCTATAAGTATTTGGGTATGTCGGAAGCGTTAGGCATTAACGTAGCTGACATGAAGCAATTGTTGAGGGAGCGTTTCTTTGGTCGCCTGAAGAAGGTATTAAAAAGCCTTCTTTCGGGCGGGAACAAGGTGCGCGCCTTCAACAGTTGGGTCATGCCGGTTATAATGTACTCTTTCGGCATACTCAAATGGACTCAGACTGAACTCGATGCCCTGGATAGGAGAGTCCGTACACTGCTGACTGGAAATCGGATGCATCACCCACGATCATCAGTGATGAGACTGTACATCCCACGGAAGTGTGGGGGTCGAGGCTTTTTAAACGCGAAGACCCTCCATAACCGAGAGGTGTGCAGTCTAAGGGAATATTTTTTAAAAACCGACGTGGGTATGCACCGAGATGTAGTCGCAGTGGACAAGGGACTCACCCCGCTGTCCATGGCTAAAGAGAATTGGCGCAAACCTGTAGTACTTACTACTGATGACCGCAAGGTAGTATGGCAAGGCAAGGAGCTTCACGGGCGCTTCTACAAGGCTCTTCATGGGCCCGATGTAGATTTTCTGGCGTCCGTGTCCTGGCTACGATTCGGTGACCTATTTGGGGAAACTGAAGGTTTTGTCTGTGCGATTATGGACGAAGTTATGTTGACGAACAACTACCGGAAATATATAATGAAGGATGGGACGGTTGACGTGTGTCGGGCATGCCATCGTCCTGGTGAGTCCATCAGACATATTATTTCTGGTTGTTCTCGTCTAGCTAACAGCGAGTACTTGCATAGACACAACCAAGTGGCCAGGATTATTCATCAGCAACTTGCCTTGAAATATAATCTTGTTGAATCTGAGGTACCGTACTACAAGTATGTGCCCGACCCAGTTCTCGAGAAAGACCATGTTACGCTGTACTGGGATCGGTCTATCATTACTGACAGGACTATTGTCGCCAATAAACCTGACATAGTGGTGATAGACCGATCAGCGCGCCGCGTAATGATAATCGATGTTACCATCCCACATGACGAGAACCTCGTGAAAGCTGAGAAAGAAAAACAACTAAAATATCTTGACTTGGCACACGAGGTTGTTGACATGTGGAATGTGAACTCGGCTATCATTGTGCCGATTGTCGTAACGGCCAATGGCTTAATTGCCAAGAGCCTCGACGAACATCTGTCGAAGCTCTCCTTAGGTGGTTGGATCAAGGGCCTGATTCAGAAGGCAGTACTCCTCGATACGGCCCGCATTGTGAGGAGGTTCCTTTCTCTGGAGCCCTAACCACCGGTAGCTTGGACCCTGCTCCCGTTACCGGCGGAAACCTATTTTTATATTTTTAAATGTTTTTTTTTTTATTTATTTTTTAAGAAATATTTAAAAATGTAATTTTAAGATACGAATTAAATAAAGGACATAATAATGATTTATTCACAAAAAAGTTTTTTGCCTAGCAGTGGCATAGAATGGTCTGATGTGTTAATGAAATAGTAATAAGTATTTAATATATGAAACGAGAGAACATTTTGATGACTTTAGTAAACGGCAGAGCACGCGCTGCAAATAGGAATTCTGTTTATAACCTACTGTGAAAAAACAATCAGAAAAGTTGTGTCACTGCACACCTTGACAGCTCAGAAAGGTCAGAAACACGTCATTATCCAAATAAAACAACATCCGTATTGGGTGACGTCACCCGATCTGAAATAGCGTCTCATCCTGAGTCGTCGGCCATCGGCCGGTCCATTTGTCACCACAGCGAGCGGCAGCGGTTCAAATCTGGGGCGCGCCGCGAGTGCATGACGAATGGTCGCCTGCGACTAATTAATGTGCTAATAATCTTCGGCTCCAGCTCGGAAATATTCCCTCATCAATCTACATTATAGTCTAGTTCGCGTGACTGAATACAGAAGAGGGATTTTTCTCTGTAAGTGAATAAGTAAAGCCGTTTTCTTCGGAGGCAATTGATTGTTTGATGGACGTGGGGAGTTAATAATAAATAAAATAAAAATACCTTTAGAGGCATCCAGTACTAGTAGGTGGTCAAATATTAACAATACAACTGTATTTGTTATGCTATTATAACTCTGTTTGTATTATATACCGAAGGGACAGGCAAAGAAGAACCTTTATTAAATCAGTTTGGTGTAATCAGTAATCACCTCTACAACAAAGTATATATTAATAGAAAACTACATGCGATGCATTACCGCTTCTAGCTTATTCGGAGAAATAGTTAATTGAACATTAATTTTGAAGGATATTGGGTCAGTCTATAGAACATGTTTCGTACTAAAAGGAAACCGCATTCACATGAAATTTAATCCTAAAACACCCGTCTGCCGAACACAACATTATACAAAATTCAAAATAGCTGTCGGTTGTAGGAGTAGTATCACCTATATATATCACTACAGGTAGAATGGCTAATTGATTGACCTAGTATTTTTTAATTGCCGTTATATCCCAATCCTGGTGAACAAACTTGAGAAAATCGGAATAATAGGAACTGTACTAGGTTAGGCTAGGGCAATATCGTAGTGATGACACAGTGGTATCGTACGGCTTGCCTCAGGGTAGTCTTTTGGGTCCCAGCCTTTACGTTATGTATATATATATACTAGCTTCCGCCCGCGGCTTCGCCCGCGTGGTGTGTTGATAAAAAGCAGCCTATAGCAAAAATAACAAAATCGAAGTATAAATAAAATTAGGTACGTCTCATTTTTAAGGTTACGTCCCCAATGGGTAAAAACTCTATTACTAAGTCTTCGCTGTCCGTCCGTCCATAGGTAATGGTACGAATCTAACTAATAGGTATGTATTATGAAACTTCTAAAACCTATGTTTTATTACATTTTATGTAATTAGATCTTATTGTACCTATATGTTCACAAATAAAGGATTTGAATTTAGTTTTTATGGAACGTGTGAACTCAACGTACTCTGTGCTCACGTGTCTGCCCGTGTTCGGGTCGCGCACTCAGCGATGAGCGACTTGTTCCCTACACCGCCCGAGCGGGCCAGCCTAGTCACGGCGACATGAAATTAATTTTGTTGCGCGTTATTTTGATTTTGCTATATCTCCTGAAGTATTTATTTTATCTGCATGATGTAAAAGGAAAAAATAATCTTCATGAAATGTTCATGCCAACCAACCTATTTAAAATGATAAGGATTAATACTGTATTTGTGTAAATAGCTTTCTAAGTTAGCGCTTTATAATTGCCCATTTGTTAAAGTATTAAAATGGATATAGTATGTTAACCTTAAGATATAGACATATGTCACCGCTGACTTTTCTGTGGACCTATATAAGATACACAATTACACCATACATTGTTTTGTTATATCTTAAAGGGTTTAGGCAGCGTTTTCGTTGATAGCTCCCAGACAGCATACTTTTTGCCGACATCTTCAACAAATATAGTTAATGTACACAGAAATAAATACAAAAACTTAACAAATTATATACTAAAACCTTCCCTAAGAATCACTCTATCTATTACTAAAAACCGCATCAAAATCCGTTGCGTAGTTTTAAAGATTTAAGCATACAAAGGGACATAGGGACAGAGAAAGCGACTTTGTTTTATACTATGTAGTGATATGTAGTGATGATTAATAATTTATATAACACGAATTTATATAATGCTAATGTTTTTTGATATTTTATGGAAAATCTTAGGACAATTTTAAATAAATTGCTTCTACAGGTATGGCACAAATTGCTAAATGGTTGTTGCTGTAACTTGCTCACTTTGAACAATTATAAAATGTTTCAGTATCAGGAATCGTACACAACCTAAAATGACTTTACTATAAATATGCGATAGGCGGATAATAGGCAATCTTTAAAACCAAAACAGTACGTGTGCTACTGCGAGGTGTCGGTCGTCGCCCAGAGCGGGGGAAGTTATTTGATGATTTCCGGAACTGGTTTTGTATAGGTTGACGTGTCGTAGTTTTCACACTTTTCATAGTACCATAAACAGTATATTGATGTCATATTATTTTAACATAATACATATAATATATTTAAACTCACATCCATATATTCCAACATAGCTATCGACTATCTAAACACAAAGTTATACAAAATCCCTTGTACCAGTTGAGTTCAAAATGTATGACGAATCGTATCCCATCTCCCCATCTCCGGCATCTTGCAATTAATGCCGCTGCGGTCTAAAAGCTGAAACATTGGCTCATTTATCAACGCTAAGACTTCATAATTGCCTATGAACTTCCCTAGATCGGCCTTGAAATGGAATTAGTGGTGCGGAAACTGTTACAAGTTTTCCGTTTAAAATTAATGGTTGATGAAAAGTTACGAGGAATGGCAGTATGTTTCGTGGAATCACTTCGGAATTCGGAAGCTTTCTGGAAATTAACCATTTCGTAACTTAGTAATCAGTGTTATTTATAATCAATCTATTGTGTTTGAAGGCGTCTAAATTAAAAAGACAAATCAGCTAAATAAACTACAGACATTTTGGCAACATATTCTTTTGGATTCGAAATATATAATAACAATCCCGTGAGTGTGTGTAGCTTCACAGCGCTTATGGCAAGTTTATACAATTCTAAACTCAGTTGAAATTGTTAGTCAAAGATTGCGATAAGGCAATTAAACAGCCGGCCACAGCGGCCTTTGATGAATTGCTAAATATCCGCCGGCTATCAAACCAGCTGTTGCACCGATGCAACTTATTTACCAACTTCTGCCATTCATCAAAACAAATGGAAATTCCCTAAAGTTAAGTAAAATCTTATTGAAATAGAACTTTGTTAGTGAGCCGATATATTAAGCATAATAAATACATTCACCAGACCTCCGGTGCGATCTCATAGTGGCATAGAGAAAGTGACTGCCGCAACCCCGTGCAGGGCATACCATAATAGTGACGATAGGTCTCCTTTATAAAGAGTGGCTGGCGAAGCGCCACGGCGACTTCACCTACCGCCTGATCCAGGTCCACACCGGATGCAGTACTTTCGGGAAGTTCCAGCTTACAATCGGGCGGTCACCATTATAACAATCGCCTGGAGGACACTGTGGCGGTCTGCCCAGCTTGGGCGGAGCACCACAGTAGTAGAGGCCCACCACTTCTCGCATACGGCCCTGGTTCAGTCAATGGTCTGGAGCGGGACGGAATGGGAAGCAGTCACCTTCTTCTGCGAAGCAGTTAAACTAACGAAGAAGGTGAATGGTTCCCATTCCCTCTACGTTTAAGTGAGAACCACAAACCAACCCAGCTGCCGCGGGAGACGCTGCGGGCGTCGTGTCCCCGCGAAATGACTCACAAACTTGACGGGCCTGTTGGTCTAGTGGTTAGTGGCCCTGACTGCTGAGCCGGAGGTCGTGGGTTCGATTCCCACCCAGGACAAACTTTGTGTGATGAGCATGATTGTTTGTTCTGTGTCTGGGTGTGATTTATCTATAATATGTATGTATTTATAAATTATATAAGTATGTATATCAGTTGTCTGGTTACCATAACACAAGCTCTGCTTAGCTTGGGATCAGATAGCCGTGTGTTAGTTGTCCCAAGATATTTATTATTTGTTATTAAAGATGAAAAGAAGGATTATGGAAGGATGTTAGTCAGTACAAGTCTGACACCCCCTTCCGCTCTAGAAGAAGTTATCTGATGATTTCCCATCTGAACAAAAAAATAATGCCCATATTGATATATTATGAATGAAACATTCACATTCACTTGACATACTTCAGTGTCCGTCCCTATTACTTTTGTATCTACCAGTTCAATATTAATTTGTTCAGTGTTAACTTATTCTTTACATAAACATACAACACGTCTGCTGTTGTCAACACAGTCGTAATAATCGAATTTTAAAACATCCACGATAACGACTAAATCTTCTGTTTAGTTCTAACAATCTTCGTTCCTATTAAGCTGGGTGTACACTGCGTATGACATTAAACAGCGCTTTGTTGTCACATCAGTGTCAGGTCTGCCGGCGCGCAGATGTCTGGGCCACACAAAAGGGACAAGTGTCACACAGCCTTCTTTTGTTTCTGGAGACACCCGGATCTGGACCCGACGTGTAAACAACGCTTATACGAGATAAACAAGTATCGCCTCATCATTCGACACGTGTATCGATTAGTGCGTAATTTATAATTATTCATAACTAGCTTTTGCGCGGCTTCGCTCGCGTTAAATTCGGGGTAACACAGTTCCCCTTGCGCCTTATTGATTTGTAATAGCAACGCTAAGTTTTCCCTTTTCTTCCCTCTTTCTCCCTCACATCCCACTTTTTTTTTTAAAAAAATAGCCTGTGTTCGTCTCCTGGTTCCCAACTATCTCTGTACCAAAATTCATCAAAATCGGTTTAGCCATTAAAGCGTGATGAGGTAACAAACAAACAAACTCACTTTCGTTTTTTTAACCGACGAAAAAAAGGAGGTTCTCAATTCGACATGTATATTTGTTTTTATTAACCGACGAAAAAAAAGAGGTTCTCAATTCGACATGTATATTTGTTTTTTTTTTTTTTTTTTTTTTATGTGTATGACCACGCATAACTTTTTACTGTGACGTCCGATTTGAAAAATTCTTTTTTCATTGGAGAGAGTATATTTCAAAGTTGGTCCCATTTCAAATTGAAAAAAAAAAACCCGCCCCTAAGGGTGGCAAAATAGGGGTTGATTGATTTTTTTTCACACTTAATTTGCAATTGTGAACCGATTTTGTTTAAATTTGAAACACATATGTAGTTCTGATGATAATACGGCGTCAAAATGACCTGATGATGGATGATGGAGACAGGAAATACTTGCATTTTGCAAGAGGTCCTCAACAGTTTAAAGCAGCGATATATCTTGTTTCAACTCATTTCATGCACGTTGACGACAACTTTAGACCTAGCTGGAGAATAGAGCTGTCATTGAAGGTCTGACGATGGAGACGGAAGGCTTTTGAAAGAGGTTCTTATCAATTTACAGCCGCAATATTGTGTTTGGGCTCGTTTTATTAACCTTGATGAGGACTTTGAGCCAATCTGGATAATTACTGTCACTGAAGATCTGACGATGGAGACGGAAGGTGTTTGCAAGACGTTCTCAACAGTTTACACCAGCTATATCGTGTTTGGGCTCATTTAATGCACCTTGACGTGATCTTTAGACCTAGCTGGAGAATTACGGTCATGGAAGGTCTGATGATGGAGATGGGTAGTATTTACTAGACATTCTCAATAGTTTACAGCAGCTGTGTTGTGTTTAGGCTCTGGCAGTGGAAATGGAAGTCAGTTACAAGAGGTCCCCTACAGTATAACGTCACTTGGGCTTATTTCTTGAACTTTATTAAAAACTGTAGACCTTACTGGGTTATGCTTGTCAATTTTTTGAAAAAAACATAATAAGTATGTTTTAGCCATTACTGCAAGAATTAAATATCTGTATATGTGCAGTGCATAGTGGGTTAACCTTTCAGTAGCTGCATTTCAGTCAGCGCGCTCATCATGTGGATTAACACCTTATTTGGTTCAAAATTTGATAATGATGCTAATGAAATGTAGTCCCAGGTCAATTCTTGCTTTATCGAGGGTCGTCCCTTAAAGTTTTTGTAAATTGACGGCCCAGCTTAGAATTACGGGCAACATCATGCGTTCAAAAACATTTCTAGTACGTGTTCTTTTGAAAAATGCAACCAATCGAGGTCTAGCAACACAGTCATTGCTATCACTCTATTTCCTTTGCTTTCATTGTTAACACAATTCTTCAGATTCTTGGTAGGTACTAGAATATCTGGAGGTCTATTCCCAAAGACTCGATAGTGTTTCGAATTCATGGTAGTCATCTTAGTACTTGTCAACCTGTTTGACGGTAAGGAACACTCTTATCGAAGCTCCCATCCCCGAATCCTTCATCTTACGCGTCTGTTCGCCTATAAAGGATTTTTATTAAATATCAAAAGCAACTAATCTGGGTTCAAAATAATAGCTACCAAATATTTAGTAGTGTCGAAGTATATATATTTATAAATACATAAATCGACGAAAAAGGAAATTAGATAGCAAAAACAATATTTTGTTTTAAAAAGCCGAAAAATTTGGAATTTGAATAACAGTCAAAAATTTTATACAAATTAGATTAAGTAAAGCAACAACAAATTTGTTGTAAGAGAAAACCAAAAAGAGTAAAATAAAAACTTTTTAACAAAAAATTGAACCGACGAAAAGTGAAAAATAAAAAACCTTTAATCTAGCTAAGCTCCAAAGTTAAAGTATGAGATTAATTTTGAGGCGGCGCCAACAAACAATGATCGACGATCAATCAAGTTGTCAACGTTTACCATGTTACGTTATGAAAATCAATAAATAGTTTGTTTGGCGCCGACTTGAAATTAATCTCATACTTTAACTTTGGAGCTTAGCTAGATTAAAGGTTTTTTATTTTTCACTTTTCGTCGGTTCAATTTTTTGTTAAAAAGTTTTTTTTTTTTTATGTATGACCACGCATAACTTTTTACTGAGACGACCGATTTGAAAAATTCTCTTTTCATTGGAGAGAGTATATTTCAAAGTTGGTCCCATTTCAAATTGAAAGAAAAAATCCGCCCCTAAGGGTGGAAAAATAGGGGTTGATTGATTTTTTTTCATACTTAATTTGCAATTGTGAACCGATTTTGTTTAAATTTGAAACAGATATGTAGTTCTGATGATAATACGGCGTCAAAATGACCTGATGATGGATAATGGAGACAGGAAATACTTGCATTTTGCAAGAGGTCCTCAACAGTTTAAAGCAGCGATATATCGTGTTTCAACTCATTTCATGCACGTTGACGACAACTTTAGACCTAGCTGGAGAATAGAGCTGTCATTGAAGGTCTGACGATGGAGACGGAAGGCTTTTGAAAGAGGTTCTTATCAATTTACAGCCGCAATATTGTGTTTGGGCTCGTTTTATTAACCTTGATAAGGACTTTGAGCCAATCTGGATAATTACTGTCACTGAAGATCTGACGATGGAGACGGAAGGTATTTGCAAGACGTTCTCAACAGTTTACACCAGCTATATCGTGTTTGGGCTCATTTAATGCACCTTGACGTGATCTTTAGACCTAGCTGGAGAATTACAGTCATGGAAGGTCTGATGATGGAGACGGGTAGTATTTACTAGACATTCTCAATAGTTTAAAGCAGCTGTGTTGTGTTTAGGCTCATTTCATGTACGTCGATGAGAACTGTTGATGCCTTGCTGGAGTATGATTGTCATCAAAGCTATGGCAGTGGAAATGGAAGTCAGTTACAAGAGGTCCCCAACAGTATAACGCCACTTGGGCTTATTTCTTGAACTTTATTAAAAACTGTAGACCTTACTGAGTTATGCGTGTCATCGACGGACGGATGCCCTTTTTAACCGACGAAAAAAAAGAGGTTCTCAATTCGACATGTATATTTGTTTTTTTTTTTTTTTTTTTTTTATGTATGACCACGCATAACTTTTTACTGTGACGTCCGATTTGAAAAATTCTTTTTTCATTGGAGAGAGTATATTTCAAAGTTGGTCCCATTTCAAATTGAAAAAAAAACCCGCCCCTAAGGGTGGCAAAATAGGGGTTGATTGATTTTTTTTCACACTTAATTTGCAATTGTGAACCGATTTTGTTTAAATTTGAAACACATATGTAGTTCTGATGATAATACGGCGTCAAAATGACCTGATGATGGATGATGGAGACAGGAAATACTTGCATTTTGCAAGAGGTCCTCAACAGTTTAAAGCAGCGATATATCTTGTTTCAACTCATTTCATGCACGTTGACGACAACTTTAGACCTAGCTGGAGAATAGAGCTGTCATTGAAGGTCTGACGATGGAGACGGAAGGCTTTTGAAAGAGGTTCTTATCAATTTACAGCCGCAATATTGTGTTTGGGCTCGTTTTATTAACCTTGATGAGGACTTTGAGCCAATCTGGATAATTACTGTCACTGAAGATCTGACGATGGAGACGGAAGGTATTTGCAAGACGTTCTCAACAGTTTACACCAGCTATATCGTGTTTGGGCTCATTTAATGCACCTTGACGTGATCTTTAGACCTAGCTGGAGAATTACGGTCATGGAAGGTCTGATGATGGAGATGGGTAGTATTTACTAGACATTCTCAATAGTTTACAGCAGCTGTGTTGTGTTTAGGCTCTGGCAGTGGAAATGGAAGTCAGTTACAAGAGGTCCCCTACAGTATAACGTCACTTGGGCTTATTTCTTGAACTTTATTAAAAACTGTAGACCTTACTGGGTTATGCTTGTCAATTTTTTGAAAAAAACATAATAAGTATGTTTTAGCCATTACTGCAAGAATTAAATATCTGTATATGTGCAGTGCATAGTGGGTTAACCTTTCAGTAGCTGCATTTCAGTCAGCGCGCTCATCATGTGGATTAACACCTTATTTGGTTCAAAATTTGATAATGATGCTAATGAAATGTAGTCCCAGGTCAATTCTTGCTTTATCGAGGGTCGTCCCTTGAAGTTTTTGTAAATTGACGGCCCAGCTTAGAATTACGGGCAACATCATGCGTTCAAAAACATTTCTAGTACGTGTTCTTTTGAAAATTGCAACCAATCGAGGTCTAGCAACACAGTCATTGCTATCACTCTATTTCCTTTGCTTTCATTGTTAACACAATTCTTCAGATTCTTGGTAGGTACTAGAATATCTGGAGGTCTATTCCCAAAGACTCGATAGTGTTTCGAATTCATGGTAGTCATCTTAGTACTTGTCAACCTGTTTGACGGTAAGGAACACTCTTATCGAAGCTCCCATCCCCGAATCCTTCATCTTACGCGTCTGTTCGCCTATAAAGGATTTTTATTAAATATCAAAAGCAACTAATCTGGGTTCAAAATAATAGCTACCAAATATTTAGTAGTGTCGAAGTATATATATTTATAAATACATAAATCGACGAAAAAGGAAATTAGATAGCAAAAACAATATTTTGTTTTAAAAAGCCGAAAAATTTGGAATTTGAATAACAGTCAAAAATTTTATACAAATTAGATTAAGTAAAGCAACAACAAATTTGTTGTAAGAGAAAACCAAAAAGAGTAAAATAAAAACTTTTTAACAAAAAATTGAACCGACGAAAAGTGAAAAATAAAAAACCTTTAATCTAGCTAAGCTCCAAAGTTAAAGTATGAGATTAATTTTGAGGCGGCGCCAACAAACAATGATCGACGATCAATCAAGTTGTCAACGTTTACCATGTTACGTTATGAAAATCAATAAATAGTTTGTTTGGCGCCGACTTGAAATTAATCTCATACTTTAACTTTGGAGCTTAGCTAGATTAAAGGTTTTTTATTTTTCACTTTTCGTCGGTTCAATTTTTTGTTAAAAAGTTTTTTTGAAAAAAAACATAATAAGTGTGTTTTAGCCATTACTGCAAGAATTAAATATCTGTATATGTGCAGTGCATAGTGGGTTAACCTTTCAGTAGCTGCATTTCAGTCAGCGCGCTCATCATGTGTATTAACACCTTATTTGGTTCAAAATTTGATAATGATGCTAATAAAATATAGTCCCAGGTCAATTCTTGCTTTATCGAGGGTCGTCCCTTGAAGTTTTTGTAAACTGACGGCCCAGCTTAGAATTACGGGCAACATCATGCGTTCAAAAACATTTCTAGTACGTGTTCTTTTGAAAATTGCAACCAATTGAGGTCTCACAGTCATTGCTATCACTCTATTTCCTTTGCTTTCATTGTTAACACAATTCTTCAGATTTTTGGTAGGTACTAGAATATCTGGAGGTCTATTCCCAAAGACTCGATAGTGTTTCGAATTCATGGTAGTCATCCTTAGTACCTACTTGTCAACCTGTTTGACGGTAAGGAACACTCTTATCGAAGCTCCCATCCCCGAATCCTTCATCTTACGCGTCTGTTCGCCTGATCAAGGATTTTTATTAAATATCAAAAGCAACTAATAGGGGTTCAAAATAATAGCTACCAAATATTTAGTAGTGTCAAAGTATATATATTTATATTTAAATCGACGAAAAAGGAAATTAGATAGCAAAAGACAATATTTTGTTTTAAAAAGCATAATAAGGAATTTGAATAACAGTCAAAAATTTTATACAAATTAGATTAAGTAAAACAACAAAAAAATTGTTGTAAGAAAAAACCAAAAAGAGTAAAATAAAAACTTTTTAACAAAAAATAGAACCGACGAAAAGTGAAAAATAAAAAACCTTTAATCTAGCTAAGCTCCAAAGTTAAAGTATGAGATTAATTTTGAGGCGGCGCCAACAAACAATGATCGACGATCAATCAAGTTGTCAACGTTTACCATGTTACGTTATGAAAATCAATAAATAGTTTGTTTGGCGCCGACTTGAAATTAATCTCGTACTTTAAATTTGGAGCTTAGCTAGATTAAAGGTTTTTTATTTTTCACTTTTCGTCGGTTCTATTTTTTGTTAAAAAGTTTTTATAATATTAAATAAGGATTGAGTATGTTTTCGGTAGAAAAGGATGCGGCACGAAGCCTCAACTTCTTATTTTGGGCTCCACTGTTGTGCCTGGTTTGTAGTAAAATGTATAATGGAGTAAGTGATGTTAATTAGTTATTTTCTAATGTTAGGTTTAAACATTTTGTTCGTGCTTGATTCTAATAATACCAAGTAAATCAGACCAGAACAAGAAATATGACCTCTTTACAGTCGTTTACTTATGTCTTTAGTTTTAAGCTATTAACCACTCAAGCTGCATGTGGCTGGCGTGTGGTCGTAACGTGGCTCGTGAGCTAATTTCAGCTTAATGTGTGAAGTAAATACACGTCGCAGGCAGCCCTGACGCCCTGACTGCCAGACGAGGGAGACGGCTGTGCTGGCAGGGGGGGGGGGGGGGCACGATTTGTGGGACACCCAATGCAGTCACTTGAGGCGAAAATGAAAATAAATAAACGTTTAAGAGTTAATCTGTCAATGTGTTGACGTTTTTTGGATCGTTGTGTGCATATCAGGGTAATAAGATTATGATTGTGTGGCGATCCACAAACAATCTCAAGACCTGCTGTATTGGCACATTTAACGTTATTAATTTAATTGTGTATAATATTCATTAATTGACTGAAAATTTACGTCACTTTTTCCTTTATGACAGAAAATAAATCTACTGAAAATAAATCTACTGTACCCAAAGTGGAAATGAACGATAAAATCGTGATTTCGTGAGGAAATCAAAGATTCTAAAACAGACAACTAACTTCTACCAACCTGCGCGGGGCCCGTGTCGTGGATTACAACCTACTCCGTCTCACAGAAACGTGGCCAGTGTACCAGCAGTGAATACATTAAATGCGGATGCGGATGTTAAAACCAGTGTGAAGGTACATGGACTCAATCATTTGTACGTTTCTAGTTATTAGGTACATAGTGTTGGTAACAATGTGGTTACGTGTGTATGATGCATGATAATGTTCTTCATTGGGAGTCCCCCGCGTCCGCCCACAAAGCCAGTCGTAATGTAATCTGCGCCACACCTGTCCAGCCAGTCCGCTGGGATGCCCTACATTGTACGTACATGGGATTATTAAGCACACCTACTACTTTCACAAATAGACACTATAATTATGTAAACATCACTGTTATATGCTGTAACATTGAATCAATAATGATACGTGTTCAAGTTTACGAATTTGGTGAATGATACCTAGAATTTGGTCGCGAATTTCATTTGGAAATCCTAAACAGTCGTTACGAGTTACGTATTTGCTTGGTTGTGGAGTTTAGATAAACAGTCGCTCCACGTAAGTCAGTGGAAACCGATCCCATTGTAGTTGTAATGCTAAGCTTATGATGAATTTCAAGAATCACAAACGAGAGAGCCAATTGTCAACCGCAATATCGTGTTTGTTGAAGTTTGTTAAACATACATAATGTAAACTCAATATTAACGTATTTGTTGGAACCTATTAGTGTGCGAGAGAATCCGCTATTCACGCAATTTGCTATACTCAAAGCAAATTGTACTTGTACTATTAATAGGTTCTGTCGCCATTGATGAGAAATTTTGATAATTCTGTAGAATCAGCGTGAGCATAATTCAACCACAGCGCTTGGTATGGCCTATTCCCTAACCAGAAATTTAACAAATCATCTGTTAGTGTGTAGTGTAAGGCGGTGTCCGTGCCGCTACCGCTGCCGCGACGTTCAGCCGGAGTTTGGACGGAGTGTAGTGAATATGTAACGGAAGTCTGGCGCTAACTGAAGCATCGACTCGCTAAACTTTGCAGACGTGTTTAATTCCACTTCGATTGAGTCACGACTCAGGGCGAAGTCGACACTTCTTTAGTTGGTGAGGGACTAAGTTTGTCTTTATATTCGACTACTAAATTTAGTTTATCCATTTACTCAACTTTGTAACATTGCCTACCAAATCCAACAAGGCGTGGTGGAGAAATAACGAGTTGGAAATATTAGTTTATTGTAAAAAACAAAAAGAAACCTAGGCATGACAAGTTCTTTTAAGAGGTGGCAATCTAAATTGAGTAGAACTGGGTTACGAGTTTGGCATCTAATATAGCGCAGGTCATATACTAAAGACCCCATCATCAACAGCACCACATTTACTCTTCAAGGTAGAGTTATCCTGCCGAGGTTGCGGGTTGTTCGAAGGAGATACCACGGCCCCGCAAAACAAAGGGCAAGAGAAGGAATACGGATGGGTTTTATTGTGACATTCCCTTCCGCTCCGCCCAGAGCAGTAGATGTAGAAGTGGTTTGATGATTTTCCACACGAAAAAAAACGGGGCGAGTCATCAATAAATGTCCACCTGTGCAGGTTTACTTTACTGCATCGGAACTACACATCCACATCGTTCTCAGAAGGCTATTGAAAATACTGTAATAACTTCTCAGCCCACAATCCCAACATAACGAATAACTACAACTAACGAATAACAACCTAGATCATCGCTTTAAATCAAAATCTGACGTATTTTTCATGTAAAAGAGAGAATAAATTACATTTTTACAAAGGAAATGAAAGGCTAGCAAAGAATACAAAACCACGTCGTTCTAGATTGTGCTGCTCTGTGCCGTTCCATAAAAAACAAGTTTGTGTGCGAGCGCAGATATTCGTTTATCCAATATGCTTGTTTAATATCATTGTAAGGTCTGACGCTTTATATAGACATCGTATCATTTTAATTTGTTCCAAGCGAAGATAAGGCCTCGCAAAAAATGTTGCTATAGTCGATCGTCTATTATTGTAGCATTACTTATGCAGCTAGTTCTGAAAGATTTGGTGGCTAATACCTTTCCATCATTTGCCTAGCTTATTTCAGGCTTCAGGCTTCTGACCGCCACGAACTGCTTTATAGTAATGTGGCGTTTTCAGCATACTGGAAAACTTGTGACGGAAACACGACGGCTTCATGCAATCCCAGCATTTTTTTCTATATTTCTATGAAAAATTTGAGCCCAGTGAAATGCAATTCGCAGTGATTTGGCTGCAATTAATTTAAATTTCAAGTGTAGTAGTTTGCTGTTTCTACAAAGTAATTACCCTTTTTAATGGGAGAGCTCCATGTGTTCGAGCCTCGCGGTCGATCATTTTACTTCTTATTTTAGTTGTAGGCAGTTTGTTCGGAGGTTTATTTTTTGTTTCAGCTATTTAATTAATATTCGCATGTACTCTCAATGTTTTCAGAAGCTTCTGTATGTGCTGAACGGAGAAGTTTAATAGGGAAAGTTATTTAGCTGGTTGGGGAGTGCTAGTGTTCGAATTAATTTTTGAATGATAAATCTAGAGACTGGACAGGTTCCATCAGAACTAGGAGTAGGACGCGCGCGGGTTCGTGAGAGGTGGAAGGAGTGGAGGGAGGGCTTTTGCCTAGGCGTGGGACAGAGCAGGCTAGAAAAAAATGCTAAAATACTATTACTTCTTAGGGTTCTATTTGTTTGGGTAAATTTTCCAGAAATTACTCAATACTCAATACTTTATTGCATCCCATAATGTATACAAGGCTGGTAGGTAATTAAAGAGAAACAATTATGGACCCTGTCGGGCACAGCAAGTTAGTTTTTAGAGGAGAGGATGAAGCGCTTTTTGTTTAAAAACATATTGAAATTAAGGAAGAAAATCTTATATTAAGATATTTAAGTAGATATTATTTATGTATAGATTTATATTAATTTTATTTATTATTAGATATTATACATTTATTTATTATTAATAGTTATTAATGTTCTAGATTATATATTAGGTAATTTTTTTATATATTTATTTATATATTAGCTGTAATTTTTCATTAACTAAATAGTATGTAATTAAAGATATTGCACGGTAGATAAGGTAAATAGATGTATTAGGTTTTACTTGGTTATTCCAATTATATTCGTTTCTCTAGGTGGAATTTATCTTTGAAGTATTCGTCAATTGTGTGGTAGCTTTTATCTAAGAGAAATAGTTTTAGTTTATTTATAAATATATTGTTTGTTTTTGTGTTTTTTATGTATTCAGGTAATTTATTGTAGATTTTTATTGACGTAACAAACGCACTAGAGGAGTGCATTTTTAATCGTGAAACTATTCAGTTTGACACAGCCGCTACCATTCCACACTAGTTCAATTCAATTACTGTACCGAATAACCATATTTTATGCTTTCCCTCCATAAGTGTTGCTCTGCAATGCACTTCATAACTCTTGTTCATCTTCTCTGTCAGCGCGAACTATGAATAATATTTGGGCTTCTCCAGCACATTTATTCTAATAGAGCGAACATTTTCTCATCAGGCTCTCCGGTACGTGCCGGCGCCGGCACCGGGACGGCCGGCACGGCACGGCACGGCTGCGGCTCCTCCGCTTTATTACAATGTCACAATGTATTACATCTCACGTCTTGAACTAATTTATGACGACACCAGCTCGTAATGTTAGCAAATTAAACAGGTTTCTCACTTGTTTGTGAAATACGTGAGGACTTTGTTCTTAGTCGAAAAGTATCTTGTGTAATGGGTCTTTTAGTATTAAAGTTAGGTTTAACATTAAAAGACCCATTATAATATCTCAGAAATCAGATGACACGTAACTTTTCGTCTTTTTCCAAAAGGATTGCCGTGGTAATTGTGGATGACACAACTATGATAAATAACTTCAACATAGAAATTTATTTTTCAAAGGGAAATCTTGGGAAATCTTCTAATATTTTTTCCTGCTCAGTATCAGACTTTTATTAACCAAGAATCTTCTTTTGCCCTTTGTGGTATCTCTTTCGAACCACTAACAACCCCGGCAGGCAGTAGTCCTGGCAGGCCCCTCTTCTTTGCTGACATCGCTTTGAGGCGCGCGTGGAACACGAACACACCGTCAAAATGGCCGCTTGTCAATGGACGGTCGGACGGTGAGTTACCCATTACTCACCGTCTACGGTGGCCGGGAGTAGTCTCACGGCGCCCGACGCACGTAAAGTCCCCCGCGGTGACTGGGTTGCTTCGAGGTCACGTTGAGGTTCTTCATTATAGAACCTTCTTGTAGTCATTCAGTTTCTCATTCACTGAAGTTTTTCTAGTTTAACTATTAGAAACTTTAATTCTATAAAATCCGGTAACAATCCCTAAAAAAAACGGTGACGATCACTTACTCTTTTACTAATTTAACTGTTCACCGATAAGTGTGGACTTGCTTTTATTACAACAAGGCAATTCGATTTCTTTCCATTTCTGTGTAACCATAGTTTATGTGTGTGAGCGCAGTTCATTTGTTTTCTGCTCGAATTGAACTTGGCGGTGGCCGGAGCCGGTGCAAGATACATTGCGCTGCTTGTAGTCACCTGCACTGTTCACTGTACGGGAGTACTTTGTTAGATCTAAGGAACACCACTGCAATATAGCTTTGTATTTTTTTTTACAAAGTAAGAAATTACAAAAAGACTAGTGTCCCACCGAAACAGGTTTTTCAGCCAAAAGCAAACAGAACCTGTGGTCCCTGTCGCTGTTTCCGGCGAAATCGACACCAAAAGTTAATTAAACATGTAAAATATTATTCATATGGCATATAACGTTTAGCGTATATTTACGCTTGCAGTTAGTCAACACGTGTTTGTAAAAAAAACAAACAAGAAATTGAACCTAAATCGAACATTATACCTATTTCATTATAAACTAACAAATATGTTTCTGACATTTGTACCAATAAAATAGTGAAAACATATGCACCAATAAAATAGTAAAAACAGATATTATTATGTAAATACTTTTTGAATGTTATTTTCAATTTCAGTTGAATTCCAGTGTCCAGTATTGCCAGACAGCTAATCCATTTATTGGAACCCGTTGTCCAAATAAAGTTGTTAATTAATTTTCAATCTACGCTAGCGAAATATATATTGAATTCATTCACACAATGATGATTCTAAAGATTTAGAAGCAAATGTATTAATATAATTTCTAATGTATTAATATAATCACGCATTAAAATAATTAGGCATTTACGTAACTAGACATTTGTGGTTGAAATATAACAACGTAATAATACATCAGTTTCTAAATTGTTTTAAGATGACAACTATAAGACGGCACGGTTGGCGCAGTGGCTGAGCGATTGACTGCTGCGATGCGTGTCGCGGGTTCGCTCCCCGCACGGAAATAATATTTGTATGACCCACAGATGGTTGTTGTTTCGGGTTTGGCTGTTTGTGTGAGTGTAAATATTTGTAAACGCACAATACCGGAGAAATTCTTAGTGTGGGGCAACGTTTTGTAAAAAAAGAGGAGCAAGGAAGAAGATATTCTGCTTCAACCCAAAATAAATTGAGATAAGGACAGACGAATAAAATTCTGATGGTGTAATATTTCAAAATGACAGAACGAGTGTGATGTACAATTTCATCGTTGTTCCCTTGTTTTTGTGATAGGCTACCCAACCACAAAAAGAAGTTTGCTGATAGTTCACGTTTTGTTTTGTTAGACATTTCTCAGTTGCCACACAACCTAAACTTTTTCGAGCGAGCCGTCTGCATCAAGTTATTAAAATTCCCCGTCAGTGCGGCCTTAGCGTGTTTACCGACACGCGACTTATGCCGCTATTTCAAAGGAATTTCGCCAATAAAGCTTTTCAGTGGAGCACGCACTCTATAAATTTAACCCTTTTGTTCGTTTTACAATTATCTTCAGAGTATGAGTTACCTTTTTGATATATTGCGCGGTGATACCGATCGGTCGTGTTTTGAGAGCTATTGTATGAGTAGGTTCGTACAGTCACGAGCAGATCATACATAAGAATTCATCAGTTTTCCTTGGACGCAGGCAGAAACTACAGAATGCAACTCGCTAAGATCCTTACTTGGACTTACTTCCTTCGTCTTGTTCCCGTCTTACACGCGTGCAAGCGCGAGTATAACGTGCTCACAAACACTTCGTTTTTAAAACAAACTTTAACAACAAACAAAGTTAAGTATCTGTATTGTTTATGCACCGATTTACATGTAACAAAAATGTTACGTATTTTCTTTACACCGTCTTCTATGTGTGTAAGTACATGAAAATAATAATGACTCTAAAAAAAAATCGCCACGAAAGTTACGCGAAGAATACTTTTTAAAGAACTACCCATATCCTACTGGGTTGATTGTAGCTTTAAGTAAGTGCAAATATAATATTTTTAAATCGTACTGAAATAAGTCTTATCTCAATGTTGCAATCGTTTTTCTGTGACAATGTACGTATACGTATCAGTGCTCGCGACTGTACATACTTGCTCACATTGTGTGCGTGATAGGGGCTTGTAAAATGATGGTCGTCTTTGTCAGAAGTTGTACCAACAGTATTGTTTGTGATACACATGGGAACTGGGAGGGCCTGTTGTGTTGTATGAGTAGTTATTAATAACATCTGCCGTGCATTTGACTTCATACTTCATAATTGTTGAGTAACTTACTCGCACAATGTTCATAGTATCCGGTAACCGTCATATTTCCCAAACTCGCAATTCAAATCTTGAGCACATTGAATCATAAAAAAACATGATGAGAAGACTGTTAAGGTAAAAGGTGTTCTTGAGAAAAAAACGTGAATCAGCAATCATAAGGCCGGACGTGATGCGGCTAAGTGAAGTGAGGATCATCGCATTGTGCTGGCTCCTTGATTAGAGTTGTCCAGAAACGAGAGAGAGAGGCTCATCTCCAGCGGTGAATTAATAAAATGAAATCGAATCTACAGATATCTACTAATTTTAACTATTTTGGGCTCGGCTTTTTTTTTAAGTTTTAGTCTAACCGAAACCTGAATATCAGTATTTAACATAAAGTGACTCCCTCAACCTGACTTTCACAACCAAATAAGGTAAGGATGCCCCTTGGTAAGACTGGTTTTCAGAATTCCAGGCCACTGATTACCTGTAACGATTGTCAAGGATCTACATGTGACAGCTGAGACTAACTGCTTTCCAAGACACGGAGAAAACTCGCTATGTAATGTTATGGGTGATCGTACGTAGACCAACCTAGTCAAAACACCGACCCGAGCGGGTGCTGTTATTTATCTACAAGATACTCATTTCACATTCTCTGTTAAATCTGTGACCCCAAAAATAAGTTATTCATATTTTAATTTCTAGAATCGCGTGTCACTTTCACAATTCCAAAAAAGTATTAAAAAAGCAACAAATTAATATTCTCGTCATTGTCACATATCAAAAGCACATTTTTAATTAGTTAGCCGTCATAACTAGTCACTGACTCTCATCAACACGTTCAACATCGTTCGGAATAGAATTCAATTTGCGGAACAACTTCTACTTTCATAGGTGACAGTTTAATCAACGCTAAGACTTTATACAGGGGGTGAGAATAAATATACAAAATTCAATTTTCTGAATTAAAGGGCAATAATTAAATAACCTTTGGAATAAGTGATTTCGGCGAAGGTGGCTACCGAAAACCATTGTAAATTCAATTATGCTTTAAACTGAATAATTTCAAGTTTAGAATCTCATCACGGAAAGTCCTGGAAATTTGATAACATTCGTAGGTAATTTTTCTTCTATACAAAACCACGATACTTGCTTCTGTTATTATTATTACACTTAGGCTTCGTATCCACAAAACCAGAACCATCTCGTTTCGCTGACAAGCTACTAAACTGAACGTTAAAACGGTCGTATCGGAATCGCTTTAGAATGTTCGTTCAAACATCCTGTATAAACAAAAACAGGTAATCTTTGTACCTAAATAGGGCCTTAACAAGCGGGAGGTGAGAACCAACTAAAATCTCTTACGTCACGAACTAATAAAGGTATTATCTGAAGTCGCGGGGGTATTACCGTACTTGTGCGGTATTTCCCGACGTCGCCGGTATTACCCGGTCGAAGCGAGTGCTGTCATATGTGCTGGAGGATGGGTAGCTTGAGATGGTGATGTTGAGATAAAAGTTTCGAGTTCCCGCTGTTGTTTGAGGTAAATCTGGGAGATACCGCTTGGGTTTGTTCCTTTGTCCAAACATAAGTTTATTCGATGAGATTAATAAAGGATTCTAGCTTGATCGATTCTAAGTAAACCTCACTTTTAGTTGATTAGGTTAAGTGCGAAACTCTTTTTTTTCAGTTTCAATAATCTGGAGCAACCCGACCAAGCAAAAGAGTGAATGCCAACTCCTGTTTTAATTATTTATTTACTAGCTTTTGCCCGCGGCTGCTACCTGCAGTTTTTCCCCTAGCGCTTTATTGATTTGTAATAGCAACGCTAAGTTTTCCCTTTTCTTCCCTCTTTCTCGAACATATCCCACTTTAAAAAAAAATGCCTATGTCTGTCTCCTGGTTCCCAACTATCTCTGTACCAAAATTCATCAAAATCGGTTTACCCATTAAAAAGTGAAGAGGTAACAAACAAATAAAAAATCTCACTTTCGCTTTTATAATAAAAGGAAAGGAATAAACATTTAAAATAAAGTCATAAACTCAACCTAGCAGCATTTTTCGAAATTATAGGTAAATTGAGTTGAGACTAGAATTTAAATATTCTAGTCTCAACTAGTCATTAATAATATGAAAGTAATTTCCCGCTCTTACTAGTACGGGTGTGGTCCATTCGACACTTACCCCAATTTACGCAACATTAGGAACAGTATAAAACAACACATTGGAGCACAAACAAATAAAATAACTTTTACCACTAACTCAAGTACGCTAAATAGATCGCAGGAAAATACTCAGCGAAACAGATCCCGGCTCAGAAGCCGAATCAGCTCCAAATAACACACATTACAGCACATTAAGTAAATAAATCGACTCACTCCCGATCACATTAGAAGCTTTGTTTACCTCACGAATTGAATACGAAACCTTTCGCACGTGCTCATTACGAACGAACGACCAAATAATGTGCTGCCGCCGACAACAGACATAAACTAACTTATTTGTATTTTCAAATCCCAGTAAAGTGGTTTTGTACTTAAACTACTAAACCAATTTACCTGCCTGTTTAGAAACAATCGCTCATAACAGTTTCCCATCCATTGCCCGTCGTTAATCACTGCACTGTTTCCATATCCTGATTGCGCAGACAATGGAGATAATAATTGTGTTTGGTCAATCAATATCGCCCGTGTTTACATCCTAGGCGTGGCGAACGTTATTATATGTATATTATTTGTTTGCTGATCTAGAAATGGAAGCAATAATACAAACAAAGCTACTAACCGTGGCCAATTTGTGGAAGAAAGAAAAAATCCCAGTACATATTTCACTTTTATTACTAGTACAATGTGCTATTAAGGCTTTTAGATGTTTCACATTATAGTTGACTTTAAATGGTGACTTTTCGTCTTTATGAAAGATAATATGGGCATTCAGTAACTCTGCTTTAACGGTTCAAACTTATTGGTTAAGATTGGTTAATGTTTTGTGAAAATATATCACAATCGTTTCATTTTGATTGAGAGCTACTACTATAACAATCGTCCACACAAAAACACACGTTTTACGTTTAACAAACAGAGGTTTTATTCGAGTCGGGGGTCAAATATATAGCCATGTAGAGAATTCCGTGTGGTGGACAAGATAATAAAAAGTAACACCCTAACTACAACTTTGTTATTTTTCGGCAACGCTCGGGTGCACTCGGGTCCGACAAAAACAACGGTGTTACGGTGCGCTAGAGTCGCGATTATCACGCTTTCCTACACAAACAGCCCTGAGTTGATTGTTTATATTAGGGATGGGACAAACTGGTTCAGTATGGGTCCGCTTATTGTTATGTGGCGCCTAAGTAGTGTGTTCCCTGTTATGCCACGTGTGGTAAGTACTTAAACCGTTTGCAGTTATGTAGGTGGCAGTTTCTATTTAGAGTTGGGAACAGCGCTGGTCTGTAATCTGTAATCGTCTGCTTCGAGTATTTAAACAACTGTTATGTGAAAGTACTATGTGGCTAAGTATCTGTACTGTTTCCTTTAAAATAATCAAATTTCTAGCGTCCTTATTTGGAACAATTCTTGCTACGTATTATCCATAATTGAAGGTATTTAACGGCTGAGAATCAATCCTTTTAAAATGACAGATTTACATAAGAGATACCCCAGAGACGACCGCCATTAACCATTTCCTAGTGTTTTACATAGGGTAAGAACTGGCGGAATAAACGCCTCAGCAACACATTTGTCTTCCAATCGTATTCCGTACATTGGTGGGCTTCCGCATGACCTTCATTAAAAAGTGAACAACAACATAAGCTTCCTGATTCCGAGAGTGCTCAAGGAATCCCTCCCCCTCCCCCTCCCCCCCGCCTCGGTGCTGAATAGTTCAACACAACAGCTCCCCAGGACGTGATGAGAGTGAAAAAATCATGGTTAAGAATGGAAACTTTACATTTTTTATCACGGGAATGTAGGGTTGACAAACAATCCGCGCACTTTTGTAATAAAAACAACAAAAATAAATCTAGGGCGAGAACGTGACAGACTCACTTAAAATATGATCATTTTGATCTTATTGTAGTAGAAATATAAAGCCGATAAAAATACTCTCAGAAATGTGTGAAGTAGAAATGGTTACAATATACAAATTTGGGAGAATAATTTTCGGAAACACTCCGAATATTTCGTTTATTTTTAGTAAACACCAAGCATGTTTGGATTGCTGAGAGATTATTTTATTATAAACCGGTAGCAACATCAATTTACGCGACAATCTATATAGTACCGCAAATTCCCGATCCGAAATGTAGCAATCTAATACAAATTGAAGGTAACCAACTACTGGAGAGCTATATCGATAATAATACCTGTCCGGAATAATGACTGGAGAGGATGTCTACCTCGACACCAGACATTCCCGGAGTACCCGGGGATACAAACTAGATCGGTATTTATTTCATTATATTCATTTTATTTATTTTTAACCTTTTTTCGTAACTATTTATTTGGATACATAAAATGTTGTTTTCAACCAACTTTGTGATAGGAAAAAGGAAAAAGAATTTGACGAAAATCGCGGACGGCAAAATGTAGTACCTATGGGACTGAAAATAATGGGCTAGCGAAACCGTCACTTTGGGGTCCCGCAGGACACCTCTCAAACTCATCAATTGTTCGTTTGCGAGGGTTCTCTTACAAAAGGGATACGTTTCCCTCCGTAAAGGGATTCGTTCTCGTCGCAAAAACAAGTGAACCCTGAACAGACCGTTCGTGGACTAGGTACATATATTAAATAGTTTTTCTGAATTGATTCGTGTTGGTTAATTTTCTTTATTGAAATAAGTACTTTATTGAACCTCGTCATGGACAAAATAAATTTTATGTACGAAAGCAAGACGGAACTGAATGTTCAGTGTCTCTTAGGTTTTGTCTATGAAACACAATTATTCAATAAATATTTGCAGCTCAACAGCCCTAAAAGCATTTTAAATAATAGAGCATGGCATGAGGAGTCGACGACACGGCGCCATGTTTTATAAACAACTCGGTCACCGCACACGGACTCCTGGAGCAAGCCGGCTGCTCGCTACCAAGGACGCGGGCCGCTGCCGCTGGTGGATGCGCATCATCTATATTTTATGAGATGATCCAATTTTCAATTTTCTTCATTTACTTCCATCTCGTTTTTTTTTCAGTACTTAGTTTAAATTAATTCGTATCTGTTATCCAACAAAATGTCGTTATTTTTATTTTAGCTGGATTTACGGCTTTATGAACACAACATTCACAATAAACTATCTGTGCCCAGCGGTTTCACCCGCTGCTCACTTAGGGGTATGAAAAATAGATGTTGGCCGATTCTCAGACCTACCCGATATGTACACAAAATTTCGTTTAAATCGGTCCAGCCGTTTCGGAGGAGTATGGGAACGAAAATTGTGACACGAGAATTTTATATATTAGATAAACCGGCCAAGAGCGCACCGAGGGTTCCGTACAAACTTACGGTATAAACAACCAACACCAGAGGGTTGATTTTTCTCAGTTTCAAAGGACCACAGACTTTATACCCAGACCACAGTAGTGTATGGTTTCAATTTTCAATTTCAACTCGATACCTCCACGCGTTCCTGAGATAAAGGGTCTTGACAGATTCACAGACGGACAATAAAGTCATCCAATAAAGGTTCCGTTTTTCCTTTTGAGGTACGGAACCCTAAAACTGACAGAATATCAGAACAAAATATTTCAAACTTTTATTTAAAACAAATTACCTGTGTGTGTGTGTGTATACGCTCTCGACTGGAGTGGGACAGGTTCGCTACTGCTCGTAACTACTCGTGGGTGCGCTGGAAACTTCATCTCTTTGTTACTGTACGGCTACATACCGATGCACGATGGAGCGTAATGATGCCACTCGCGTAGAGTGGCCAGCGAGCCCCTCGCGCCAGGTATAGCGGGCAGCTTGCGTGCAGATATTAAATAAATAACCTGGACTATATCAGTAGCAGTCACGGAACATGGTTTGTACCCGGTTTATGACAATAGGTTCACCCCTAATACGGCTATATGAGGCTTTAAAATTGTCTAGTCTCTTTCTAAGCCTTCGGGAATTACTGAATTACAGAATTATGTTTTACGTTTAATAAATAACCATGAAAAGTCAGACAAAAACAGTAGTTATATAAAAAATCTCTTAAGCCTTAGCACGAGTTCGTTGCGTTAACATACCGTGATTGTTTTTGATTTTTGTATTGAAAATTCAATTATCCTGTATCATTTTACTTAAATTATTTGCAAGTCAGCAATCGTGATAATTATCCAGGCTCGTCAGATATAGTTAATTTTTTCTTAGAATTCAATAGAAGTCTTCAACTCATATTTAATCTAGTTAAAAAACTATTTGTTTTCTATTAAATAATTTCATTTTATGCGAAAATATTCATGGATTTTTAAGAAAATAACAACTGTATCGGACGAGTCTGGTAACTTGGTGACTGTAAACCGTATCATCCATTAATATAATAATAATAATCATTTATTTCAAGTTACCAGGACTCACAATTATACACATTATTAATTATTACAATCAGTCACATTACATATATAAATCAGGAAATCAATAGAGCAAAATAAAATTTAAAATTATTGGACAACACAAACATGAATTACCCATATCCAATGTGCAACCTGCAACAATGATTTATGTAGGCGCAGTCGAGCCTTTCCGAGAGCGCAGCCAGCATGCAATTGGAGCTCCCCCGCACTCGCCGCACCAGCGAAGTACCTCTCTTGCGCATTATTGTGTAAAAACAATCTACGCGCGCCTCCGCAAACATTGTCGAGGCGCTGCAGTAACGGGGGAGACCCAACAACATCCTGAACGCATTGTAATATGAATAAATTCTGAAAATATTACATGTGAGCAGTTATTCAAAATTTTAAAGTTGACGTATTTCGTCATATTAACGGCGCGAACTCGAGCTATGGTCTCTGGTTTTGTCTTCACACAGTAATGATGAGTCATGATACTTTGTACCAGGCTCCCAGAAAAGGAACCTTGTACAGAGCAGAGTGAGAGGTTCCTGCAAGAGGCAACTTCAGAAAGTAGGTTACTAGCGCTAACTTGTACCTACTTCTACACAATTAAGGCTTCGAATTGCAAATACAAGCTAACTCCAGTTCCCACACTTAAATTCTACAGTATTATAAACCTGCGGGAATACTGAGTTCCTATGCATATAGAACGTGAATAAAACGGGTTACGAATAAAAGCGAGTGCTGTACAAAAACGTAGCGTAGTGTTTTGTGCGTCGTTTTAGCCAAAGTGCGCGTTTTCAACGGTAACTGCGTGTTTTTAACGTGATAGTGGAGGCGACATGTTCGGAAATAGCACTTTATTGCAAATGATCATAGCTTGTGTTTGGTATCGAGTGCTCTCGGAGCGGGTTGCAGGGTGTGACGTTTGCAAATATCTCGAGTTTTCTTGTCCGAATTGCGGTGTTACTATATAAATACATATATTTATGTAACTTGGTTGTATGGAATGAGTTGCTTTTTTACAGATGAATGATAGGCAGTATTATAATGTTTAAACATGCAGGCAAAGCGAAGCAGATAATTTTTATTTAAAATTAGCAATTAATTTTAAATAATAATTATCTGCTTCGCTTTCCCTCATCAATACAACTGAATTTCAGGATTTTAGATACTTTAGTTATAAAACTAAAGTATATAAAATCTGCCTCTCTGACCAAACCAAATTATTGAGTAGCACGATAGGTAGGTTAGCCAAGAGGTAAGACTACTCCTTGCTTTGATAGAATAGTTTACGTACATATTTCAATCAAAATGTAAATTATTGAAGCAACAATAATCAACAACCACACCCTTTGTTGCATCTTGTACCAACACAAGCCAGTCGTGTCAAATCAGTTCGAATACGATAGCAACACAGGAATAATAAAATTTCACTGACTCACTGTTGTATCCGAATCTCAGTGAACCAGAAAAAGGCAAAAAATGTACAAACCACGTTTGCAATTTTTGCGAATGAAAAATTGCGATAGGATGCGGGATGTACGATACTATACCACAGTATAAGGACAATCAGTTAACCAATTATGTCCGTTTCGTGAAATCAAACGGAAAATCTTTATAATTAACCATACAAATGGCATTTATAAAAAACAATATTTTGCATAGGGTGGACTTATCTCCAAGGGTTAACAATGTAGGTATGTTGATGCATGAATGACATCCCCGATTATCTTTTACTTAAACCATGCTTGGTAATGCTGCAAACACTTTGCATGTGTGTATGAGCTTCACTAACAATAAATTGATTCTATTGGGTCTGAAATGAATACAATTTATTTTAGTTTTTCATAATACTAATAATATAATGTACTGTAAGTATATACATTTGACTCACGAGGTTGTCGACATGTGGGATGTGGACTCAGCGATCATTGTGCCAATAGTCGTATCTGCCAATGGCTTTATTGCAAAGAGCCTGGTCCTATACCTAAGGAGGCTCTCATTACGCAGCTGGATCAAGAGCTTGATACAGAAAGCGGTACCCTTGGATACGGCTCGTATTGTTAGGAGGTTCCATTCTCTGGAGCCCTGACCGCCGGTAGCTTGGACCCTGTTCCCGATACCGGTGTGCTACTATTTTTTTTTTATATTTTTATGTTTTTTTTTATAAAAAAGATGTAAAAATATAAAGAATTATGTGAAAAAATACACGATACGGTGTCCGCGTCGTCCAGTGCAGTTGAGTTATTAAGCATTCATCTAAATTATTATTACCGCGGACAGGAATTGCGCAATGTCAATTAATTTGAACGTGTTTATACAAACATTTTTGTTTTTTGGTGAGATATTGGCAATGTTACCAGAAGTGACTGAACATTGATGTCTTATTCTCTATTTGTGAAAATTATGTCGTTATAATACAAAGTTATTAATATATTCGTAGTACAATTTTGTCTAGGCACTGCTTCTAGACAAAAAGCATATAGCACGCACGTACAAAGCAGGGCGAGCCTGAAATTCCGCTATGTTTGCTAGCACCGGCACCGCTGGCCGCTACTGTTAGCTTTTAGTTGGATACACGCTCTCGGGTCACATTCTATGATGAATTTCTTAACTTGTTTGGAAATAGTATATCACTATTTAGGTAAAAAATGCGCTATTACATCTCAAACATAACTTTATATACCTATGACATGATTGGTTTTTTTAGAATACGTATTAACGTATTTGAAAAAAATCAATCACGTTACAGGTATATTACATATATCAATGAGTCATACGTAATAAATATGTATTCTGTTTGATTCCGTTGAAAGAACCGATAGCTACCACTAGTTATTTCGAATGAGCCTAAATAAAACATCTCTTTAACGGCATAATAAAAATATAAACATTTATAGCCGCAACGTGACTCACACTAAAATGATAAAAATAACGAGAACAAGTCACTCACTCCCTCAAAAAGTGCTGAACAAATGGCGCGTTAATGCCTTATTACACGACGACACGGGGCCACGGCGGCGGCGGCGGCGCGGGACCGGCGAGGGACCGCGACGTGACCGTGACGACACCGACACGGGGGCGGAACGACGCCTAGTTATTAAATTTCCCATACGTAAATCGATTTATTTTCGTTGGATCCCAGTTTTTGATCCCATTTTTTAGGTATTAACGATGGGTCCCATTTGATATTACCATTGAATCCCATTTTATGACAACATGTGTACATTTCAGAAGAAAAGTGATTTACTTTTATTAAATATTTCAAAAACACCGTGTGTGTATTTTGGATTTTTTAGGATTGTTGCCACTGGGGAATAAATGAGACAAATGATGTACTCCAAATAGTACTAGACTGGCATGAGTTAAAAATGATCAGGTTTATATGTGATGTTTATAAATAAATAAATATGAACGCCTTCAAAACAAGCGCCTCTAAGCTCAAAAAAAAATACTGCCGTCATAATTTTTCCATATTTTTTTTTATATAATGTGGCCGTTTCTGGCACACAGGTCACAGTTTTAACCTAACCTTTTTTTTGTAAATAAGTAATTATCCTAATCTAAATAGTTCAGTTCCGGGTAAACAACTAAAAACAATCTCTTTTTTCTATAAATGCAAGTCGCTTGTGGCACTCGCCGGCCGCTGCCGCGGCACCGCTCGCTCCGCTCGCTCGGCTCGTGCGTAGGAGGTCACAGTTTTAACCTAACCAAACCTAGTTCCCGGTTCCTATAATTTGTTTGGGTAATGAAATTTTGTCCAAATCTTTTCGGAAAAACGGCAGGCACCCGTTATTCTAACATAACCTATCCACATACCCAAATTTCATCCAAATCAGTCTAGAAGTTTGAGCGTGTTGGAATAACAAACATACATACAAAATTTCGCCTTAAAATATTATTGTGATTTTGTTGTTGGATGTACCCGCATTCAGATGTTTTTAAACATCTGGGATCCAACGGAAATAGTTTTTGGGATTCAGTGGCAATAAAACGTATTTTTTTAGTATTTTTCAAATTTGGGATTCAACGGAAATATATAATAATGTTTTGTGGGATCCAACGCCAAAAATATTAAAGTGGGATCAAAAACTGGGATCCAACGAAAATAAGCGCGTAAATCTAGGGTGACAACAAGATACTGCTATTGTGTGTACAGAATATTAAACATTGTAGACTTTTGCTTGACTCGCAGTAAAAGATCATTTCATAAAGGTTTTATCTTAGTTGTTGTGCGCACACATTGTGTTGGCAGGTAACCGCTTCTAACTTACACGTTACCCTTTGCGCGTCGCACTTTATCTAATTATACGTTTTTAATTTACAGACAGGGTGAAATAATTCCGACCTCCGTGCGCTCGTCAGGTAAACGTCATTTTTTGGTGTCTGACCTACTCTCAGAGCTCGTTTCGGGAAAATTAAAATTAGTTCCTTAGCTCTGGGCCGCCGTTACTTTAAATTAATTGTAAACTTTATTTCGTTAACTATTAACATTTAACGTGACGAGGGAGTTACACAAAATGTTTGTGTTTGAACCGTTTAATATTCTGCGCAAGTCGTAAAAGTCAACAAATGAAAGTAGATTATTGCAGTAACCTTAACTATGTATTTGTTAGAAATATATTACTTGGAGCTGCGGAGGTACCTTCTGGGACATTAGTTAAACAAGTCATGTCCGTACTTTATGGAGTTTATTAAGAGAACAGCCGTGGTTTTCCAACGAATTTTGTCTGCTATCATATTAATCATGAACAAAATAAAGATCAAGAAAGTCTACCATGTATATCATGTAGATATTATTTCGATCACTGTTGTAGCAGATTTTATACGAATTAAGATATTGTTTACTATTCGATTATAATCGCAAACTAAACAGGGTGTAAACAAACCCCAAAGCTTTAGTTTCAAAACAAATAACACAAAATAATACTTTAAATATACGACATTAAAAAATCTGTCCCGAGCAAAACTTTATTTTAATTTGTCCATTTTAATAAGAGCCGGGAGCCACGTTACACGGACACTGCGGCCGGCGGACACTGTTACTACCTGAGTAAGTAATTTAATTAGCTCGAACACAACGCGGCTTCTGACATAGTTTCATAGTTAAGAACACTTCGTTATTGTCTGGACATTATAACAATAAGCTACAAATTACTGATATTATGTTTTAGGAAAGGAAATATGCACTCATCCAAATTATTCTTAACAGTTTTGGAGATTTATTTTGAGCTTCAGTACAAATTACAACAAATATTAATATTCTTAACAAGTCGTATAAAATCGACTGAACTGTAATAACCGTAGTTGTATCAGTTAATTAATTGTTTAATTATTCACATTGTAGGACCTTGGGTAGTTCTAGATTTGAGAGTTCGTGTAAGAATTAAACGTCATCATCATCTGCATAGCATTTTGCAAACCATGTTGTGGTCGACTTCCAGTCTTACCGGATGTATAGAGAATAAATAGTAAGAAAGAAATGTTTCTTTTTGTGTTCCATTCATCATCGGATCTGAGTTTGAAGTGCGCTTTATTTACAAATAAAACCTTTAAAACTTTTAGCAAAAGCTGACAATAAAGGAAGTGAAACACTCAAAGAGCGGCGACAGCGGCGGGACAAACGGAGGCCAACCGGGAACAACTGGGGACAACCGGCGACCACCGAGAACAAGCGGGGACCATCCGGGAAATCTTTGAAGTTCGCCGCGTTTTGTTCCTTTGTTTATGGCTTGTGGAAAATTAAAGAGGTGTATTGTAGCCATGTGGCTTTGAAAGTAGATAAATGTTAATGACGTAATTTTACTAAGGACTGCAGTGGGCTTTCTGAAGGTTCTGTTTTTTTCATTGGAAAAAGGCGTCACTTTATGTAAGTATGTATGTATATAATTTGACTAACACTACGAGTAACTAGAGATGATTCACTTTAAGCGCTTTTGATTTATTTTTCTTAAGTAGGTAGGTATTGTCGATGCCAAACGAAACACTTGCAGAAATACCTTCCAACAACACCCGCGTTAGCGTGACGAATGTAGGTACAGCTATAAACATAACCGTAGCATCGATAGCGATCGTTACGGACTCCTAACAAGTAGAGCGAACTTAGTTTGCTTCCCAATAAATTGTACTAAATTTGACACGAAACAGACGTTTATGAACGAACAACAACTTTTATTCCCCAATACACGTAACGATTGTCGCTATAATATCATAAAATGTACCAAGTTGCACGGAAAGGATTCAGTTATACAAAAACTAACCTAAAAACTTACAAAATAAGTTTGACAATCCTGTGTGCCCTTTGATGTTTTGACGTTTAGCAGACCGGCCGCCGCGACGAGGTGAAGGCGTTTGGAACTAAAATGGCGTTCAAATATAACCGTCTATAGCCGTCTCTTCGTCGATTTGACGGCATGAATGGCTCCGCAATACTCCCGATGGGTACAAAGAGACGATACTTTACGCTTATTAGGCTGTTTCGTGGCCGCTTTGAGAGCGAAACGGGAAGATTACCGGAACTTAACCGTAAATGGCTCTATTATTGCGCAAATATCTTGTTACCTTCTGTGAATTGTGATGGTTGTAGCAATCATATTGAAATAGCATTTTTATCATAAGAGGACTCTTGATATTGATTTTTAAAATAACTTATTATTCTTTATTAGGTGTCCATTATCACTAAAACTAAGGCCCCTGTTCAATATTCAACGCTCGGTTCTATGCCTTTAGTTTTAATAGTTGATAATTCATCTTCATTCTCTGCCCTTATCTTTTTACAAAAATTGTTCCATTCATCTTTTACGCGGGGTAAGTAGACAACTGCTTACCCCGCGTATGATCGCATATCTCCTCACTAAGGCCGCTGGTGCTTGAAGCCTGTTTTCAACAAATTTTCCTTAACGTACCGATGTTTTATTGGTTTCGTCATAAATCACCGGTTTCCGTGAACGTCTTCTGTAATTTATTAGCGATTTTATTAATGGCCCTACAGTGTTTAGAAATACCTTTTGTTGTCTTTGTTAGTGGATTTTCGCAGATAATTCTGATACGTATTGTTCGATAGTATTGTTGTCTGTTTCCTTTAGGGAGACGATATGACCATAGACACTGAATGAGTTTTATCGACACGAATGGAAAAAGAAGAAGGGAGACTTTTTAATCTATTTTTTTTTCTGAATACTCAGACGGTCTGATTAATTGTAATCCCGTTATTTGGTTAACATGTATATACGAGAAGATAGAGGTAAAATATGTTAAAACCGACTGATTTGTTTATCAAAAATTTGGCAAACAGAACTGCCCTAATAAACAATTCGACACCTTCTAACAACTGGGTTATTTCGAGGTTTTATGTTTTCCCTCAGTAACACATACATTACGATCTTGTAAATCGCAATTAGCAAGTGATGATGACGTGCTGACAGCTGACGTACTAAGGGCCAGTCTGGGGCCAGTCAACTCTGAGTCATTGCGGCCAGTTTTATAACCCGCCCATACAAACCGTTAAGCCACCGACAATTTAACTGCTAAATTGGCATACATTTGATGTAATCGTTCTTTCGTTAAACGATTAGTGCGTTCATGGACTAACCACCGAGGTTTTTATTAAATTCTTGGAGTGGGCGGTGTCAGTGTGTTGGGTAATAAAGTAGTATCATCATCACCTTTTAGGTTCAGTAGCTGGAAGATGTCTCTTGGTAAAAAAATACTCTGTTACAGATTTTTATCAGAAGATTTTATGATAAATTTATTTTGATTTCTATAAATAGTAAAAAGGTTCTATACTTATTAAGCTGCTATTGTCTATTTCCACTGAAAGCGTATTGTATTTGTTTGTACACAAATGTCTAACGATAATATTATCATGTTCTATAAATCGACAAAGAGAAACATTGAAGTAATATTTTTTAAAGTCTATCGTGGTCTAGCTAGACTATAACATACACAGTGGCGGTATATTACAAAATAAATAATAATGAAACAATAATCACGCGTCACGAGTCGAATGATACATTAATTGATCGCTGCAAATAAATAATTTATTTGTTCATATAATTACGTGAAGCAAATATGTTTGTAATGCAAACAAACTGCGGGAGCAAATACTGTGTGTGTGATGTTTGATGTGTCGGCGCCAATACGGGAGGAACAGCGGTGTGTGAGCTCAGAACTAGATTGGGCCATACAACCATACATACATACAAATTAAGTAAATATTCTATCCTGTATGAACAGTAATTGGCTCACTTTGAGGCAAAATTTTTATTCTGCTTGTTAATTTTTTAAAAAGCGTTGATGTTAATGATATATGATAACTTACTTGTACATGAAATTGATTTTATTTTATGTTTCTAGATTTCATTCTGACCAGACAAGTTGTCCCACAAGTGAGAGATAGAATCACTTATAATTATTTAACGGAAAAATAAACATCAATACAAGTTTCTTTATTTACTTTCATTTCATTCAAAACTTCCAGTCCTAATGACGAATCGTAGTTTTCTTAATCATAACTTCATAAATCGATTAGCGAAACAGTGTGGAGTAAACAATAATTATTTTGTTACGGACTATTTTAATCTGTTCAAAATTATACCTACTCATAAACATTGACGCATAGACAACCATGAAATCCAAAGAAAACTGAAAATCAGCATTCAATTTTAACCAAAAGAATATCGTATCTACCAACATTTAAAAGGATGTTTTACAGGAAAACGTGTCGAAAAGACCACTCTTCTCGACAAGGCACAAAAACTCGCAAACGACGCGTTACGTTGTCAATGTATTTGCTTTTATAACCTGAGCCCATTGCCTTCGCCTATGTAACGAACACACAGAATACAGGTCGCAATAACGACGGTCGAATGGTTTGTTTCGTGTCAAAAACATAGTGGCACAATAATGATCGTGTTGATATTGAAACAAATTATGTTAATACTCTATTCATTATTTAAATTCGTTGAAAATTATTGATTTCAATTCATATTTTATTTCGTTCCTGTAATAATTATATTAAAACTCTTGTGTAAATATTGTTGTGTAAAACGCTTCAATTAACATTCAGAACACTTTTCACTATTACACGCATTATTTACTTCCATCACATACTTCATTACAAAGGAAGCCGAAACGCACGTGTTCCACGTGTTATTGCATACATTTTTCTTTAGTACACTATACCGGGCAACCTTCTAGCTACAGAGATATAGGGGGCTTTTTTTTCATCAAATAACTTCCCGCGGCCTGGGCGGAGCGGGGGGGGGGGGGAGCGTCAGCCTTGTACTGACTAAAACCGGGTGGGTTGGCGGACTAAAACCCACCCAAGTTCCTTCTATCGCCCTTTACGTTCCGGGGCCGCGGTATCTCTTTCGAACAACCCGCAAACCCGGCAGGCGGAAACCCTGGCAAGCCCCTCTGCTTTGCTGACATCTCATTGAGGAGCGCGTGAAACACTAACGCGCCGTTGACACGGCCTGTCGTCAATAAACGGACGGACGGTGAGCTACCCATTGATTACCGTCCACAGGCCCGCATCTACGGTGGCCAGGAGTCGCCTCGTGGCGCCCAACGTCCGGGGCGTCTCCCGCGGCGGCTGTGTTGGTTTGTGGTGCTCTCCCTCAAGCGCCCGGCCACCTCCTTCGCTAGCATAACTGCTAGTGAGGACCTGCGTCAGGCGGTAGGTGAGGACGCCATGGCGCCTCTCCAGCCACTCCTCAAAGAGCGGACTTACCGCCACTATTGTGGCGTGCCGTGCACGGGGTTTCGACAGTCAGATATAGGGGGCTAGAAGTCCCATTTTTTTTAAACCAAGTTTTTACTGTTATAACTTCATTTTAAATTCCTACACGACTCCCTTACCATTAATGCATCCATTGAGCACCATTTGAGTGCGTACCATTGAGTTCCACATTAAAACGTGATTTTTCATCCCAAAATAAAAAGTCGTTTCCTAGCCATAAATGGTTTGATGTACAAAATGCATTGTTGATGGCTTCGTGAAGGGTTCGTTTACATCCTGTATATACGAATGGGTCATATAATTTACCTGTATATCAGATTATATCTCCGTGATTGAATGACACGGGAGAGGGGACAGCGGAGGGGGAGGGATCTGTTGAACCGAGAAAAATAAGATGAATGTCGGCGGCATAGCTTTGAATAAATTTAGGAGGAAATACTCTTACAAATAGGTAGGCTCATTACCTTATTATGTGATGTGATGCTGATGAAATGACCTGAAGCGCTCCTCGTAATTGAATACAGTTATATTTATTATATTTTCGTGATTAAGACCATCTGAAGTTTAATCTCAACATGATGTACCTAAACAACTTTTTTTTTAAATACTTCGACTTCGGACTTATTCGCCTTTCTTCTCCTAAGAATTTTTGAATCGGCAACTTCAGGTACTACATAACGGTATCTATTTACACAAGTAATTATGCCTTTTGACTGGGATTGACGCTCAAAATTATCTATTTTTGTTTTTTTTGTAGTTGTTAGATTGGCACAACTGTTTTCCATTTTGGCGCGGAGTTTGAGTTGCATCTGTTATTTATATTAAATACAGTGCTGGTTTTAGTAATATCATATATAGTGTGTATTGCGAATTTCATAATGGACAAAAATATCGAACAAAGAGTTTGTCTTAAATTTTGCATCGCCAATAGAATTTCGTGTTCGGAGTCACTGAAAATGTTACAGAAGGCTTACGGTGAATCGACTTTATCAAAAACTCGTGCTTATGAGTGGTTCAAAGCGTTCAAAAGCGGTCGAGATGTGATGGAAGATTTGCCTCGCTCTGGTAGGCCGTCAACGTCTGCAACTGAAGTTAACATCGCAAAAGTGAAGAAAATAGTGACTGAAAATCCCCATTCAACTCTGAGAGAGATAGCCGCCGAACTTTCTGTATCTCACGAGTCGATTCGTACCATTGTAACTAATCATTTGGGTATGAAACATGTTGCTGCTTGGCTAGTCCCAAAAGATCTGAATTTTCTCCAAAAACTCAATCGCATGAAAGTCGCTGAGGACATGCTAGAACGAGTCAGTTCGGACCCAACATTCATGAAACGCATTGTTACTGGTGACGAGACGTGGGTTTACGAGTTTGACATGCAAACTAGTCAACAAGCTTCGGAGTGGCGCCTTCCAACTGAACCGAAACCGAAAAAACCACGCCAAAGTCGATCAAAAGTCAAAGTCATGTTGACTGTTTTCTTTGACTATCGCGGTGTTGTGCACTCTGAATTCTTACCGGAAGGTCTAACGGTAAATAAAGAATATTATTTGAGCGTTATGCGGCGTTTAAGAGAGCAAATTCGACGAAAAAGGCCAGATTTGTGGAAAGAAAATTCTTGGATTTTGCACCACGACAATGCGTCTTCCCACAAGGCTATCATTGTGAACGAATTTTTGACCAAACACTCAACAAATACCATCCAGCAACCACCATTTTCACCAGATATGGCTCCTGCTGACTTTTTTCTTTTTCCTAAACTCAAATTACCACTTCGTGGCACCCGTTTTCAATCGATAGAAGACATAAAGGAGAATTCGCGGCGAGAACTGAACTCAATTCCGGAAGCAGCGTTTAAAAAATGTTTTGATGAATGGATTATTCGTTGGCGCAAGTGTATCGTTTCTAAAGGAGCATACTTTGAAGGTGATAAAATAAATTTGGATGAATAACAGACATTTTGTGTATTATTCATCTTTTCCCGGTACTTTCTTGACAGAGTAGTATACAACTAGCTTCCGCCCGCGACTTCGTCAGCGTATAATTACTTTGGGCTAACGCTAACTTTAACCCGCGACTTCGTTTATATGTATAGGTGAGTAAGTACTGGGTCTGGGTCATAACCAAAAGCAGAATTCAATAAGTTGTGTTGTCTGCGAGTTCTATTCATTGTTGATCTTGCATTTTGTTGAGCTAATCGGTGGGAACGTTCAGCGCTTATTTCGTTCTCGGTTCGCCAACGTTCGGGAATTCTGTGCGGCCAAACGTTGCGGACGTTCAGCGCTTGTTTCCCATACGCGGATTGATATAGTTCGGGAATTCTGTGACGCCAAACGTTGAGAAAGTTCAGCACTTGATTCGCGTTGTCGATTCGCTGGACTTCGAGGGTTTTGTGAAGTCAAAAGTTTAACGCTTGTTTCTTTTTTGTTTTAGTAGCCAACCTATAGGTACTCACTTCCATCCTCTGAAAATTACTAGATATCACGCACGACCGCTGCATAAGGAGTTCCGTGCGTACCTTACCCATAGAAGTAAACTCCCCCTCCCGCACCTCTTCGGTTACGCCCCCTTCGCATGTACCCGGCGGTGGCGGTGAGCGGCTAGTTTCACAACCGCGTGATTTTTTCGCTACGGTAACTCACGCTAAAACTGTGATATCTCCAAGAATATTTATTGAAATTAAATGATGTAAAGGGCAATTTGGTTCAAAATTAAATACTTGTGATGAATAACATATTCATTTTAACGAACTTAATAATTATGTTCATGAAAGCACCTTCGCAAATTATACATTATTTTTAAACAAATATTATTCCCAAAAAGGTTATAGTGAGTCAACCTTAAAAGATAGATAATATTTGTACAACCACAATTTTTTTAGAACTTTTTAAGAGCAATCATTTCGTAGTACATAATTTTTGTTTACCTAACTGTTACCATTTACATAGCGCACGCAATATAGGCTTACAATAAATTTTCCCCGTTTTTCCAACATTTTTCATATATGCTCCTTTCTTAATTATTGTAGCATGATTTTATATAACCTATGTTACTCATAGATAATGTAGCTTTAGATTGGTGACAGAATTATCATCTATCCATTACAAACAAAAAAAAAACAAATCTTTCCTCTTTATAATATTAGTGTAGAAAACTGCCAATGATTATTTAATGACAATATTATGGTCTTTGTAAATAATATTTAACTTAAAAAAAAACATTTTAAGGTAATATGTTTATCGAGTGATCGAGTTAGAACAAAAGTTTGCCGTTCTAACCACGGAGGCGAGTGGGTCAGTAAGTTATGACAGTGCACTGGAATAAGTTTGAAAGGTCAGTGGGTTAGTGGAGAACTGGAGAGTGCATAAATAGTAAGTCACCTTGAGGTATCATGTTATGTGTCGCGTTATGAACTTTGTGTTAGAACAATTGGCAGGTCAGAGACTACATATATAGGACGTGACTCGTTCAAACGTTACTTATTGATGTTACTACTACTTTAACCAGTTTTTACTTTTATTTTACATTATTGCGATAAAAATCTTTCTCTACTTACGTCCGTCGCGATTCGTGAATTCAAATCATTTAAAGTTGAGGCTCGGCGAAGGAGCACAGCAAGTGTGATATTTTTTCATGAACGTAAGTACGTACGAACGTTCTTTATTTCAATTACCCGTCTATCTATCTACTATGTTTTTCCTTTTAGTCGCTTAACTTGCGGAACTGTGCCGGTTATAAAATAAAACCTAAGCTACTATTTCAAAATTCCTATAAAACGAAATAAAATAAAACGGGCACAAGCTAAATCCAAAGAGCTCAGATTATATGGCCACTACATTATTCATTGCAGCTCATCATAAAGAAATAGCCCAATAAAATATCTTGTAAGACACTTTCCACTTTCACAATATTTTTAAATTCAATTCTTATATCAATTTATCGGGTGTCGACTGTGGTCCCAGCGGATAGTTGCTTCGGGACCCTCATCATATGCGACATATACGAACCTTGTTCGGTTGTAATAAGGATCATATTCGCTCGGGATGGGTTTCGAGTGAGTGTGCTGAGTGGGCTATGCAGTTGCTTGTCAGTTGATATCTCTATACCGTTGAAGTATAGCCCCGAGGGGAAGCCGGGGAAAATGGGACATTCAATACCTCTGAGTTATCAGTTACTGAGTAACGGAGGACCGTGTGGATATACTAGGTTATTATTACGATATGTACATGACGTGATGAAATACAACTCAGGTTTTGTTTCTCACTCGGTGAATCATAATAACAAAGCATTGAAAATCATAAGTCAAAAACAAACATCGTAGAAGCAAATTGACCGTCGAAGTTGGACAATCACACTCACACACACACACACACACACACATACATTTTTTACATTTGGGGGTTATAGTTATTTGTCAAGTTAAGATAATCAACCATAGTTTCTTTTCCAGCTTAACCCATTGGAGAGTACAGGTGTAATGTTACAAGTATGTATGTTTACATTTTGTATGTATATAATCATTCAGTGACTAAACTCATTATTACCAACTAGGCATTACTGTGTATTCGGAATGTATTATTGAGAAACTAAAGAGGGATCAACCACCATTATACCATTGTGCGAGCAGTCGGCGGCATTGTATCCCGCTGGCAAGCCGGCATTGTGCGCACTAATAGTTCTTATTGTACGAACATTTTCTAACTATATTTATTAAAACCTTTATGACTTCTAATAACAGAAGTACAAAATGAAAAATGCTTTTGGACAAATAAACAAAGCTGGAATAAATTAAAAACAGTTTTTTTAAGAGAAAAGAGCTGTGCTTTTACTGTCTAGACTTTTTTATTTTCTGAAATAAGTTTTCAAATGCCTTCGATAAGATTTTCATTTCTTTTAATAAATTATCTTTATCGGTAAAAAAACTTTCCCACAATAGTTTTCAACTACATAAACATTTATTTATTTTATGTATTTGACATAATACATAAAATAAATATAAAAGCAACTGCAAACATAATTCCGCAACGATTGAGTTCATACAAATTCTGAAGCACTTCACAAAGATTCAGAACTCAGTGGCTAAACATTTCCAAGGCACTTTGTATGGCGCGTGTATGGGGACCCCAGCGACCTCTATTTCCGCAGCTGCAAAGATTCTCTAAAACGCCATTTAAGTTGAATAGAGCGGCCCCACTTACGCGTGTCGAACCAACGGCCCTGTTGTGCGCGAGAAATATTTTACTGTTATTGTACGATACGATGCAATCCCCTCAACGTATTCGAGTGGGATTTTCTCGTGATTTTTAATGGCACCTCTATTTTCACTATATATGTAAACGGTCCATTTTTAAAGGCAAACTTTTGAGAGCAAAATTGAAGCAATTTTCTTTAGACGCTTCCGTCGCTTGTAAGTTTGGGCGTATTATGTGCTTCATATTTCTCGCTTTTGGTGGCGTATCTCGAGAAATTCTTAGCGCTTGTTTTTGCGGGGATGATTAATATGAGGGATTAAGGAGCGGGTTCTATCTGCCGTCCGCCGAAAGATGTATGAGACGGGTAATAACGTATGAGTTCAATATACATACACGTACCTAACGTACGTAGCCTAACAAAAATATAAGTACTTGTAGGTAAATTGTTTCCTTATCTGACTGAAGATTCCTTATTGAAACATAATTATACAGTAAGCAATAATAAAATTAAAAAATATGCTAAACTAAATAGATTAATTAAAAAATGTTATCAATTTAGGAAACAATATAAACACTTTTCTAAAAATATTCCACTAAGAAAAGAGCGTGTTGATTTAGTAAAAAAGTTAAAAAATTATCAAATCAAATTAGAAGACTGTATTAAAATCTATAATATTGATACTGAGCATTTGCAATCTGAAATAGTGGCACTTCAGGATTCACTTAGTTCCCTTTCTAGTAAATATGTGAGTTCTCAGAACCAAATAAGGGAACATATTCTTGCAGCAAATGAGTTGGTGATGTGTCAATGTAGTTGCCAGACAGTTTCCAACCATGACACTATCCAGCCTGAGGTAATGGAGGACCCGTCCCAGGCTGAGAATTTGCCTCTGGACTGTATAATCAACGAAGATACAGCTAAAATTCCACAAAATAATTTACAAGTGGTACAGACTGAGATATGTGATAGTTGTGAATGTTCTCACTCAGTAATGTTCTCAGATAGTATTGGAAGGGGTGTAGGTAAATTATTAAGTAATAACCTGAGCTTTCCCAGTCAAAATAATTGTATGCCAGGGTTAACTTATAAGCAGATAATGGCAACAGTAACTGGAAATGTTTATAGTAAAAGTACTGATTTAACTATATTTATAGGAAATTGTTCTACAATCACAAAAGAAGACATCACAGACAGTGTAACTGAGTTGTTAAAGTTAAATTGCCGTAAAATAATATTGTGTGCTTTTCCATACTTATATAAAAAGTCAAACAAACTAAACAATTATATTCACATGCTGAATAAGCATGTACATTTCTTGGTAGGTCACTATTGTGACAAACTTGTATATGTTGATATCAACACTGTTGTTGATAAACTTAGGTCGACACGGGGTAGTGTGTTTCTACCTACTAGTTGTAGACACAAAATAGCTAGGCTATTAGCTTATAATATTCACTCGGACATAAATATTATGTCTATGTTTTGTACTATTATTAACACTGCGACCATTAGTACTTATACTAATATACCTTTTTACAAGGAAGGCGGGGGAGTATTGTCGCTCACTCCGGCTCATTTAAACTAGCTAGTAAGACAACAGACACCAAAGTACCTTCTGGCTCTCAAATAGTTAAATTTAAAAAAGGGGCTAAGCAGAATTCCTTGAAATTATTTCATCAAAATATTCAAGGTTTCTCTTCAAAACAACTAGAGATTGAATTGTTTTTAGAAAAAACTAAGTTTGATATTGTTTGTTTCACCGAACATTGGTTAAAAGATCATGAAATGTTAATTAATTATGAAAATTACAGTGTAGGCAGTTGCTTTAACCGTAAATCTAAGATGCGTGGGGGTTCACTAATCTTAGTCAAAAATAGTATTAAATTTAGAAGTCGTATTGATATAGTTGATCTATCGGTTGAACATAATATTGAATTGTCTTGTGTTGAGCTAGATAAGCATGTCATAGTGTGCGTTTACAGGCCCCCAAATTATCAAAACTACTCGATATTTGAGTCAGTAATGGAAGATGCTTTGGCAAAACTTGCAACGGGTAATAAATCGCTAGTCATTTGTGGTGACTTTAACATCAATATTTTGGACGAAAATTCAAATAGCAGTAGATTCTTAAATCTTTTTAAATCATTTAACTTGTTAAATGTGTTTTTGGAGCCAACCCGAATTACTACAAATACCGCTACATGTATTGATAATGTTTTCTGTTGCTGCGACTACTTAGATAAATCCATTGTAAATTATCTTCCCTCTGATCACTGCGGCCAAACCGTCGTATTCGAGTCATACACATCATCACAAAAAATTCAGATACAGTCTAGACAAATAACACCCAGTAATTTAAATAAATTTAATAATAATTTAATACGTAATCTAGGCCTTCCGGGATATGATATTAATAATGTAAATCATTTTTATGAGGAATTCTTTTCGGTTGTCTACACAGAGTTCAATGATACGCTAAAAATAAAAACTAAATCTATTAGCCCAAAGTTTATGTTCAGTGATTGGGCAACTAAGGGTATAAGAAAAAGTAGGGAACGATTGTTTGAGCTTTACGGCCTTAAGCCTTACATCAACTCGGAAACATTCAATCGCTATGTTGCTACTTACTCAAAAATTTTTAAAAACACCTGCCAGGTAGCTAAAGCCCTATTCATAAGCAACAAGATTAAATCCGCCGATAATAAAATTAAGACGGTTTGGAAAATAATCAATAGTGAAACTAATAGAAATAAAAAATATAATAATGATATTACACTAGAGTCTTCACGTGGTCTTCTAACCACTAAAAACGAAGTTGCTCAAGAATTTGTGGATTTTTTTACTAGTATCCCAATTAAAACTACTGAAACGTTAAATTCGTCACCCTTGCTTTCTGTTGACTTATTAAGAGCAAACGTTTTACCATGCTCGGTTGAGTTTCAATTTAATCATATTAACCCCACTGCAGTCATTAAAGCTTTTAAACAAATAAAAATCAAATTAACCGAAGACCTTTGGGGAATGTCTATTAAAGTTTGTCAAGATATCATTGAGACTGTAGCACCGTACTTAGCCTTAATATTTAATTTGTGTGTGGACCAAGGAGTTTTCCCGGACCTTATGAAATACAGCAAGGTAATACCACTTTTCAAATCTGGGGACAGTAAAGACACCAATAATTATAGACCCGTATCCGTTTTGCCGGTTTTCAGCAAGGTGTTTGAAAAGGTAATGCTTAACCAAATGCTCAACCACTTTAACACCAATAAAATCTTACATGAAAAACAGTATGGTTTCACCAAAGGACGTTGTACGACTGACGCCGGTGTCACCCTAATTAAACACATATTTACTGCGTGGGAAGAAGCACAGGATGCCATAGGGATCTTTTGTGACCTCTCAAAAGCATTTGATTGCGTGAACCACGAAACCCTTCTCTTAAAACTTGAACATTACGGCCTAGGGAAACTTGCTCTTAGTTTAGTTAAATCGTATTTAAATGATAGACAGCAGCAAGTACAAATAAATGGTGTCAATTCAATGGGTTTAAATGTAAAGATGGGTGTACCACAAGGATCGATATTAGGTCCCTTCCTCTTTTTAGTATATATTAATGATCTACCCCATTTATTTAAAAACCAACCACAAATGGTGTTGTTTGCTGACGATACCTCTTCAGCAAACAACACCATTCGTATGTACGTAAAACACGCGAACGGTTAATATTTAAGATAAACAGACGTGCCACAAATCTTGACGACGTAAATAATGCCCTAATGCAGGTACATAATTGGTTTACCGCTAATAATTTAGTATTAAATGGGAAAAAAACGAAGTGTATAAGATTTGCTCTACCAAATGTCAAAAACAGTGAGTGTGACATAGTATTGAATCAAGAGAAACTAGAATTCGTCGAAAAAACTGTTTTCTTGGGAATAACACTCGATTCAAAGCTACAATGGGGTCCGCATATAACATCTCTTGCAGGACGCCTTAGTTCAGCAGCATATGCTGTTAGAAAAATCCGTCAGTATACTGATGTAGATACCGCGAGGCTAGTCTACTTTAGTTATTTTCATAGTATCATGTCATACGGTATTTTACTTTGGGGACGGGGTGCAGACATCGAGTCTATATTTATTCTGCAGAAAAGAGCCATCAGAGCCATATATAACCTACGTAGGCGAGTTTCTTTAAGGGAACAGTTTAAGGATATTAACATCATGACAGTACCTTTTTTTTTTTTTTTTTTTTTTTTTTTTTCCGGGTGGGAAATCATCCAATGACTTCCCCCGCTCTGGGTGGAGCGGGGGGGCATGTCAGACTTGTACTGACTAAAACCCACCCATGTTCCTTCTGTTGCCCTTTACGTTCCGAGGCCGCGGTATCTCTTTCGAACAACCCGCAACCCCGGCAGGCGGAGGCTCTGGCAAGCCCCTCTGCTTTGCTGACTCTCTTTGAGGCGCGCGTGAAACACGAACGCGCCGTCGACACGGCCTGTCGTCAATCGACGGACGGACGGTGAACTACCCATTGCTCACCGCCCACAGGCCCGCATCTACGGTGGCCGGAAGTCGTCTCGCGGCGCCCGGCGCCATGGGCGTCTCCCGCGGCGGCTGGGTTGGGCAGATGTTCTCTCCCTCAATCGCCCGGCCACCTCCTTCGCTAGCATTACTGCTTCGCAGAAGGTGGTGACCGCTTCCCATTCCCTCTCGCTCCGGACCATGGCCTGAACCAGGGCCGGACGCGAGAGATCGCCGCCGCCGATCGCCTCCACGAGGGCACGGCGGTGCTCCGCCCAAGCTGGGCAGACCGCCACTGTGTGCTCCACCGTGTCCTCCGGGCGATCGTCACAATGGTGACACCCGGGCGCTTCCTCCCGCCCGATGATGTGCAGGAACCTCCCGAAACTTCCGTGTCCGGTGAGGACCTGCGTCAGGCGGTAGGTGAGGACGCCATGACGCCTCTCCAGCCACTCCTCAAAGAGGGGACTTACCGCCGCTATTGTGGCGTGCCCTGCACGGGGTTGCGACAGTCGCTCTCTCCATGCCACCATGAGATCGCACCGGAGGTCTGCCCGCCGAGCGGCAACTTGCCGTGGCAGCGGGTTTTCCCCCCGGTGTAGTGCCTCCGCGCGCCACTCAAACAGGCGCGCGAGGACTATCGCCTCCAGATCCCACGGTGGCAGTCCGGCAAGGAGGCTCGCTGCCTCGCCGGAGATCGTGCGGTAGCCCCGGACAAGCCGTATGGCCACCACCTTTTGGGGCGCGTTCAGGTAGTGGGCGGCGCGCCGCCCTAAAGAACGTGCCCATACCGGGGCCCCGTAAAGGGCCATGGACCGCACGACTCCGGCATGGAGCCTACGGCAGGAGGCGTTTGGCCCCCTCAGATTGGGCAGGAGCCGCTTGAAAGCAGCCCCCGTCCGCTCGAGTTTGGGAGCCAAACGTCGAAAGTGTTCGACGAAGTTCCACCGGCTGTCGAGGACGATTCCCAGGTACTTCATCGTCGACCCGACGCCGATGCGAACCCCTCCTACCGTCAACTGGGATCCCGACGGTGGCGTGTTTCCGCGGCCATGAAAGACCATGGCCTCGGATTTGTGCAAGGCCACCTCGAGACCCAGCAGCCGGATCCTCTCTGCGACTATCGCAACCCCGCGTGTCATGATGTCGGCCGCCGCCTGGTGCGACCCCCCCTGAGCCAGAACGAGCGTGTCGTCAGCGTAGCAAACTACGCTGACGCCGCTGGGGAGGTCGGCGCGCAGCACCCAGTCGTAACCGATGTCCCACAGGAGCGGCCCCAAGACCGATCCCTGTGGGACACCGCACGACATCTCTCGCCGGTTCCACTCTCCAGAGCGACCGGGGTATATGACGGCCCTGTCCGTCAGATATGCCCCGACCACACGACGAAGATAGGTCGGCATCCGGTGGTATTGGAGTGCCTCCCTGATGCAGGCCCAAGGCATGGTGTTAAACGCGTTGGCGATGTCGAGAGACACCGCCACGACAACCCCACCCCTGGACACTGCAGCCCCCGTCGTGAGGGCTCTCACGCGCATGATGGCATCCACCGTAGAGCGCCCCTTGCGGAAACCATACTGGTGTTCCGCAAGATCCGGCCCCGTCCCCACAAGGTGCCCGACGAGGCGGTTTGCAATTACTCTTTCAAAGAGCTTGCCCACCTCGTCGAGCAGCACAATGGGCCGGAATGCGGACGGAGAGTCCGCAGGGCGCCCCGGCTTCTGTATGAGGACCAGTTTCCCCGTCTTCCACCGAAGTGGGAACTGGCCTCTCTCCAAGCACGCGCTTAGGAGCCCTAGTAGTCGGGGCCCGAGAGCCTCCAGGGCCAGGACCCAGGCTTTGCCATGCAAGCCATCGGGTCCCGGGGCGGTGTTTTTGGCTTTCAGCCTGCCCACCGCCGCTCTCAGATCTACCCCAGTCACCTCCGGAACGTCGTCGTCGTCGTTGTCCTCGTGGTCCGCTTGTGGCACCGCAAGCGGCGGAGCCATGGGCGGAGGGGCATGCTCCCCTCGCGAAGGGAACAGAGCGCTCACCACATCCTCAACTAGTTGGGGCCGGAGACTCTGCGTCAGCGGGGGGGCCCTGGTGCGGAGTTTATCCCGCACCATCTTGTATGGGCGCCCCCACGGATCCCCGTCCAGAGACTCCAGCATCTCCTCGCGGGCCAGATCCTTGGCCCGCAAGACACCTTCTAGGAGGGCGGTCTTCGCCGCTCTGTACCCCTCATACAGCTCCGCCTCGATGGTTGCCGCATCCGGTGCTCGAATGCGGAGCCTGCGGTGCCTGGCGTACAGGTGTCGCGCAGCGACGCATGCCTCTCGCAGTGCCGTCAGCTCGCGCGACCACCAGTACACCTGACGCCGGGCGCTTCCAGACCGGACTCGGGGCATTGCCACGTCACAGATTTCAGACATGGCCTCCTGGAACCAGTCCGCCTCGTGGTTGGTGTCGGCAGGCCTGTCCGGTGATGACACCCAGGCCTGCACGATCGAGGCTTCCAGGAGGAGCTCCCGGTCCAGCTGCTTCAGCGCCCACCGCGGACCACTCGGGGCCTGTAGGACCGGCGCGGCGGCGATGATATCCTATCCGAAAAAAGTAGGTATGTTTTATTTGGTGTAGGTGTAAAACAAACATTGTGTTATGTCTATAAAAGTATAGACGGAGTATATTTTTGTAGACGGGGACGGGGTGCAGACATCGAGTCTATATTTATTCTGCAGAAAAGAGCCATCAGAGCCATATATAACCTACGTAGGCGAGATTCTTTAAGGGAACAGTTTAAGGATATTAACATCATGACAGTACCTTGTCAATATATTTATGAAAACATCATGTATGTCAGGAAAAACTTGCATATTTTTAGTAAAAGAGGTGACAGACACAATTATAATACTAGAAATAGGGACCAATTAGTTCAGCCGGGTTTCAGGTTGGCTAAAGTGGACTCATCTTTCATGGGGTACTGTTTGAAATGCTACAATAAAATACCTCCCCACATTCTTCAACTGAATGAAACGAAATTTAAATCTTGTATTAAACGCACACTATGTAGGCAAGCATATTATAAGTTGGGGGATTATATTGATGATAAAAATGCTTGGCTCAATGCTGGTCCTGTTCCACAAGAATAGGGGTAAACTCATTGATTGGTATCCGAAGCTATAGTGGAAGCTGCAGAAGATTGTAAGACTATCTTTGCAATGTATAGAATCAATTCTCTAGTATTGTATAATTATTAAGCCCATATGTGAGTGCTATGTATTATTATTGACTTGACGAAGCCCTGGTGGTTGATAGTGTCATGCTCACTTAAATGTCTCGCTGATGGTGGCGGGTGTGTCGGGTCATTTAGCTCCCTTCAAAATGGTCGAGCTGAATGGGGCTGATCCATACGTCATGTTCGTGAACGGGCGCTGTCAGTTGGGACTGGTCATTTTTTAGCTACCACGGTTCATTTTTAACTTATTTAGATTTAAAATTAAATTTAGATTTTTATTTACTCTGGACGCTCTTACTGTGCACGTCTTTCTACATCGTTCTCACATATTTGTATAATCTCAACATGAATGATGTAAATACAATTTTGTAAAAATATTATAATTTAAAAGAGTGTCCATGGAGTTTCTTGCCCATTCTTCTCCATAGAGATCAACGCTTTGGAATGGGCAACTACAGTACTTTCACAAGTTATTATGCCTTGTGACCGGGACTGTAGATTAGTTTTGTTTCTTGACATTCAAAAGTGCCTGTAATGGTCTAATTGAAATAAATGGTTTTGAATTTGAATTTGAATTTGATGGTTGTCGAGGGTCATGTTGACAATGGAAAGTTCACCTACTGTGCTTAGTTATACCAATTAGTGTTGTATTTATGAATTCTTCAATAATACTGGAACTGTTCACAACAAAACAAGCACAACGCTTGTAATGTATACGGCATGCGGCAGTTTGATTGCTTTAATGCTTACATCTTTAGCATTATCATGAACAATTTAGTCATTCACAAATGGTCCTGAGCGTAAATAAGGCAATTTATATTCAGAGTTTAGTTTGTTTTTATTTTTATATGAATAACGCAAACAACAATTTGTGTGTAGAATTTTTATTTTAATGTTTTATCCTCAATTTTTGGTATTATTTAGACTGTGCATACGCGGCGACTGCTTGTTACACATCAGTCCAGTATTTGATAAGCTTAATAAGGTAAACCGAACCTACTACTATTTCTGGACTTTTATAAATAGACTATCGACGTCGCCAGAACTAGGATCTGTGAAATAAGAATTCATTATTATGCTTAGGTATTATCTCGAATTACAATTCTACCTACGTAAATACTCCCATCCAATCATTTGTATTCGTAATCAAAGGTCTTTTTCAGTTCTGATTAGGTATGTTATTGTAGGTATTTAGAATATACTAACTACATTTACCATTATACTACTAATGGTAAATGTAGTTAGTATATTCTAACAAAATCTCATAAATCTCGCCGCAAAACCACGCTGCTTAGCCCCGCAAAAGGTTCGGCTGCGTCGTGAGTATCGGGGCAATGTCACGAAGGCCTCGGCTTGACGACACAATTAAACTCAGTCGCAGCGATCGGCAAGCAATCGGCTTATTCCGGCCATCGCCTCCCAACCAATATAAATAACACAACTATGTAAAGCAGTAGGCTCACTCAAGTTCACAGGGAAACTTGTTTTATATAGTATATCGGGATTGTTTTTATTTTATTGGGTTGTTTTTAAAAAGGTTTCAATGCGCTGTTTTGGACTATTCTTCAGTCCACTTAATTCAATCTTCGTAGTTACCAAAGGAGCATTTAACTTTTTGTATCTTTAAAATTCCTTATTAAAGAAATCTCTCTTACCATCACGTGGAACATTTGTCTGTAACTAAACAATTCAAGATTTGATGTTGCATAAAAACTTGTGGATCGGAACACTTATACTACAGGCGAACGTTTCCGGTGAAGGAGCGCCGCCGCAAACAAGCGGGTGTCTAGTTATTGTTTTGCAATGAGTTGGCCTACTGCACAATTTTCTGCTGTGACACTAGTGCCGCCCCAGCCGCATCGTCTTCAACACTTGATTAAAATGTTGCCAACACTACTTTATATACACTTAGCACTTTTACAGGTTTTGTGTATAAGCAACCCCTTTTAACGCGGTTTATTCGTCTGGTCTGCATCCAAATGGAATGAGTTTGTATATTGGGATTATATTGGGTTCCAGGTTTGGAGATATTTTATTAATTATTTTTTATATTGCAGCAAAAGTACACTAAATAGAGCACTTGTACTGAGCCACACATGTTCCTGCTATTGTCCTTTATGTTCCGGGGCCGCGATATTTCTTTCGAACAACCCGCAACCCCGGCAGACGGTGGTTCATCTCATCATGACATCTCTTAGAGGCGCGCGTGAAACACTAACGCGCCGTCGACACGGCCTGTCATCAATAGACGGATGGACGGTGAGCTACCTATTGCTCACCGTCCCTTCGCGGCCCCCGACGTTGCCCCTTGGTATGACTGATTGTCAATACCAATTAATAATTACTACATTAATCTAATTATTAATTCCGCTAACTTCAATTAACTGTGAACCTAATTGCGTTTCAATCGGTCATTGAGGGTCGAGTATTGAGAGCATTCCTATTGTTCTAATTATCATAATTCAATTAACACAAATAATTTGCTAACATTATTATAGACTGAATAATTAATATGAAATTTGCTCAAGTATAAATAGAGATTGCAAAGTTTACGAGTATGCCACAGATCATAATCTTAATAAAACAATGTACTGTGTTTTATTATAGAGAAAACGAGCTATATCTTGAAAAACACACAACAAATTACATAATAAGGTTCTATGAAATACTCCTTTTATCTAAACATTGTGAAAAATACACAATCTTAGCGTACATAGAATGTAAAGTTGCATTATACATGAATGCTGCTAATTAACTGCACACACCGGCATTAGCGTACGAATGACTTAAGACCGACAAACTTGCCGCATTAGCTGCACCGCAGCAAAACTACTAATTACTACACACACACTCACAAACACACACGTACATACACACTGCTTCCTTATACGATGCTCACAATATTGTTCCCATTACTTGGTACTAGATAATGGAATATCAAAGAAAGTGGATTTTATTTAGTTTTGAACACATTATACGTACACTCACATCAAGCACTCAAGAATGCCTATTTAAAGATCTATCGTAATATGTTAGATATACGTTTTTTAATACATTGGCCGGAGAAAATAGTACAAAGAGAAGAGTGGAAGGTTATGGGGGAACATTAGTACATTTGGAATGGAACTTCACAAAGGTATTAAAGACTTGATTGTTGCATGGCCTAATTAGACAGCACAGATTGAAAAAAGCCACGGTGACAAGTTCTATCACAAAAAAAAAATAACAAAAAACGATCATCGTTTTTTGTCGACTTATAACTTAAAATAGAATTAATTTTGTATTAAAAAAAATTGAATCACAGCGAGGCAAAGCTTTTCAAAGTGAATTGAAAACCCTTTTTAAGTGGCTAACTAAGTAGTTACATAATGTACCGATATCGTCCGAGTTTTATATGTTTGTTCCTCTGACAAAGGGAAAAGGGTTTCCCTTGTTTACCTGTTGCAGACGATATGGGGAACATTATTTCGTTGAAAAATGAACAAGTAATAAAGTAGCAGATGTGTTGTACGACACTGAGGGGACTCAAAGTCAGGGAAGGTCAACCCAAGGGCAAGACTTTTACGAATACATAACATCCTTACTAATATTATAAAAGCGAAAGTGAGTTTGTTTGTTTGTTTGTTTGTTTGTTTGTTTGTTACCTCTTCACGCGTTAATGGCTAAACCGATATTGATGATTTTTGGTACAAAGATAGTTGGGAACCAGGAGACGGACATAGGCTAACTTTTATTAAAATAAAGTAGGATATGAGGGAGAACGAGGGAAGAAAAGAGAAAACTTAGCGTTGCTATTACAAATCCATCAGGCGCAAGAGCAAAAACTGCAGGTCTGTTTGGTGTGTTATACCGAATTTAACGCGAGCGAAGCCGCGGGCGAAAGCTAGTAGTTTATAAGGATAAGTAAGTGTTTGTCATAGTATGTATAAAAAGGCCAAATGATATTTTTGGATGTAACTTTTGATGTTGTAGATTAGAACAGTTTCATGTTAACCATGTTTTTTTTTAAATATAAGAATTATTTTTAACCTGATTTAATTATTTTCAAAGAAATTTGACATTTCTCCTACTTTTATATGTTCCAATAGACTGCTAGAATACAAGATAATGTTAAAGAATGTCATGTGAAACTTTATGTTTGATGTGTATCTAAAGATAGTTTTGATTTCCACTTAAAACTTATCAAAGTGTACAAGTCTGTTCAAAAGTATGAGCACAATAATTATAATATACAAATGCCTCTTTGGTCTGCTCGTTGTGAGCGGGATCGGGCGGAGTCATTATAGCCAGACACAAAAATAGTCGCGTCCAATGTGACCCGTTTATTTTTATATCCCTGCCTACGTTATCAGTGACGTCATACGGATTTACTCTCAAATAGATAAGACTGTTTTTGAAGATCAGCTTTATCTTGCTCTCACCTATTATTTTAGTAACGCGAATAAAATTGGTTTTCCTATAGACATTATTATCTAAATATTATCTGGTTATTTCATTTCTACGTTAGGTTTTTTCATACTTTTTAAGGTCTTGTTGCCAAACAGGTAAACCAAACAGGTTGCTAAACATGAAACCAAGAAAAAAAACTAGTTTTCAATTTTAAACTGACGAATAGAGTAACTTTTGCATTAAAAAAATAATGTGATTTATTTTATGATGTTGGTCTAGCTAGTGTTACTAACAATGACTGATCCGACCGACAAACGCTTTGGCCACAAAATGAGCGACATGCTCCAGGTTTATTTACACGTGTGACCGCATGCATACTGTTAGTGTGGATGTTATAAATCTGCTGGAGGTGTGACGCAGCCTGGCGTGCCCACCACGGCTTGTGGTTTCATTGGTGGAACATGAATGTAGCGTCTGAAATGTGTTACAAGATAAGGTACAGCTTGTACAAATACATGAGGATGCGTGAATTAGAATAAAATGAGATGCTAGCATTTTTTGTCTTGTTTTTTAAAAAAACGTTGCCCCACAGGAACTTCTCCTGTATTGTGGGTGCGTTTACAAACATTTAAACTCACGTACACAGACAGCCAGACTCGGAACAACTATCTGTAGGTCATAGAAATAATTGTTCCGTGCGTGGATCGAACCCGCAACACGCAGCGCAGCAGTCAATCGCTCAGCCACTGCGCCAACCGTGTCGTCAAAATTTTCGTGAGGCTAAGTCCCTAACTTGTTGTCAGAGTTTTTATAACGTCCCATGGACGTTCTGAGTTGGCTTCACATTCCGTAGACATATATATATGTCTCAGACATGCTGGTTTCTTAACGATGTTTTCCTTCACCGCAACAAGTGATAATTATACAATACGCACATGAATCCCAGGTGTGTCTTGTGTTCAACTCGACACCTATGTCTAGGTAGGTAGTCACACCGCTAGGCTATCAGTGCTGTGCTAACACTAACGCGTGATCTATTAGTTACGTGAGCATGACCACTCCTCTACAGAATAGTCCCTACGAAGACGACGATTCAATACGACGGTAAAATATTTAGCCCATTTCAGATATAATCAATCAAGGCTGTTTGGTACTCTCTTACAATAAACTAAAAATACACCAAAACTGTTCCCGATGCACTTTCAGCTCAATCACGAGTCAATATAATCAGTGAAACAGTGGTAACTATGAACATCCTTTAATACCCTTAACAATAGTGTAGCGGCCATTATTAATGAACGTTATTGTAGTCGGACGCGTCGGAACACGACGATGTGTTCATACGTCACGACGCGTTGTTCTAGTGACGTTACAGTGTCATGTCGTCATCGATGATAGTCACGGTGCACGGTGACGTGAGAGGCAAACTGTTGAAGGTTTATGTTACCGGTGTCCAGTGGTATTGTGCTCTACGGACAGTAAGTTACTAACCCTTCGATCAAGGTACAAAACATGGAGTGGAAGAAAGAAATAAAACAGATTTATTTGGCACTAGTGCCTACTAGTTCAGTATTATCAGGAGGCTATCGTCAAACAATTGATCAAAGATGTACCTACTTATAAAGTTACTCATATTTCACTGGCTATAAACTTGCAACAATCTATCTCTAGCCAGTTTTTTTTTTGCAATTTTCTTCAGCTCAACACTATGCCCAACGAAACCATTCCAGATCTGAGCATCGATCTCAAGAACACTCAGCATCTCTTAACAGTGGCGCTGATTACTTTTCATCCCTCCTCATGACACGTCTGTACCAAGATCAATCAAACAAAGAATTAAGTGCATATTTTAGTTCCTTTTCCTAATTTTCGCATAAAACATCATGCAAACACTTTAACTTTAACAGCAAAGCTATGCTTCAGGTACTCGTATTCTCAAAAATTCATATACATGATAACATCCACTTTCCATTTAATTTAAACATTCCAATTCATAACTAACAAAATTGAATTCCAAATGTAGTTCTCTGAATCCCATTTAGAACACACACACAGGCTTATATATTATACATAAGTAAATACATGTATAAACAGGTATATGTACATGATACAGATTGTATATAGCGATAGTGAGGGCAGCCTCTCACATTTACATAATAGAGGCATACAAGGCGAATTGCTGCCGTCCTCAGCCAAAAGGCTGTATGTTAACTTTGATGTAGCGACGAGGAAATCGCAGTTTTATGCTTTAGGTTGCCATAATATTAAACTATATCATGCATATTTTATGCAAGCGGTTGTACCTGGCCCTATATCTTGTTTAGTTTACGTAATGTTTTAGTAAAACTAGTATTTTGAACTTTTCGTTGTGTTAACTTTAAGGTATAAAATATTAGTTTATACTGTTATTTATCACAACCTTTTCACATCTCCCTGCTGATTCTACGCTTGCTTATGCTTATTTGCGGTTTCGTAGAACACTGTAGCGCTACGTCGTTGCACGCTGTTACGGCGTAGCGCGATAATGCGCTCCTCATTAAGGCAACTACATCTCGTGGTTAAATGTGCTTAAGATTGCTTGATAAAGTATAATATTTACATTGTGTTAATCTGATAGTTTAGCTTACTGCATATTTAATAATTTTACTAATTGAATTCTTGTTTCCGTATTTTTGTGGAACCTTTTTGGTGCAAGCCTTTGGTGCTCAAACGCACGTAGATGGTTATTTTAAAATCTCAACCTTTTCCCAATTTTAAAACCCTTAAAGGGCTCTGACATCTGTCAAAGGTCATATTGGTCCGATGACGGTATGACATTTTTGCGATGAACGAAATCGCTATTTAAAGAATGTTTGATCGTACCAAAAATATATTTTCCAATTAAATCTTCCAATACAAAGCAATAAAACTATATTATTTCCCAGGTGGCCACTATGCCATACGATTGACATAAAATGTATTTCTCGAAGTAAAACAGCAGTAAAGAGAAGGATGGATCGCAATGAGCCATCAATTTTATACTCGATCGACAAAGATGGCGGTCAAATAGCACGCGCTCGTTTTATTGCAGACCATCAAATATAATAGTCATGTAGAATAAGGAGCATATTTGCACGAAATGGGCTGCAATACATTGGAACGAATTACTACTTAGATTTAAGACATCTCAATTTTTTGGTGGATCGTAACTACTATTTGATGTAACTTTTTATTCTTCTTTGCGTAACGGTAAGTAGAAATTACCAAACGTCACTTGCTATACGTATATCGTTCATGTATATACTTTGGGTACTGTACACCTGACCCTCTCGAAGAACACTGAACTGACACTGCTGGTACGTCAGTGAAATGTCTTCCTAGAGCGTCCTCTTTCAGTTTACCACTTATATAACTGCCTTTTCTAATCGCTCAACATAGCTTGGTCATCAAGCTATTTAAGTGCGGGAATAATAGTTTTTTTTTATTAGAATAGGGTAATTTTCTTTAATCTATAATTTATTTTTTAACAAACTTATGATCGATGATAACATGATAAGTTCCTCCCAAACTCCACCACGTGAGCCGTTCATAAAACCCTGTATATAATCCTTAGAAAGGCGAGCATCTTTCAAACAGCGCCTTCAGATCTGTTGAGCTTGTCCGACATGAAAGCAAGTATATTAAAGTGGCGGAACATATGAGTTTGAGCTCAACTCGGGGCTTGTACTGAATAGCTGACATTTATAGAGATGGATTAGAAATCTGTTGGCAAGTTTCAGGCTTATATAAGAGTCAAAGGAATATAAAAAACGTAACTGCTTCACAACTATGTGACAGAGTTGACTAAGTGATGTCTGTTTGTTTATGCATTTTGCAGGTAGAAAAATTATTCTTTCACAATTTTTTTTTCTATAGATAATTGTTTCTGATCTGGCTACTTGTAGTAACTCGTATTGGCAGCACTCATTTCTCGGGGATTCATATCTGGTGAATATAATTTTGAAAATTTCGACGTTCTCACAAGACTTCGTTTCCAGAAATGTGTTCGCCTTAAAAGAGACTTTATGACCTAATGACCTATCACGATGAACCCAACGGACTGTTCGTGAAACCTGATCGCTTCAACTACGTGCGAGTATATTGAAGGTTTCCACGCAACTTGCTGCTAATTCGAGCGGGGTTGGGTTCCGGACTAAGTGCGTTCGATAGGCGTATTGGATGACGGAGAGCTCATATTAATAGTGCAAATGGAGGAGGTTTGTTGTGTACACTATGAATGGAACTTTAGTAAACGTATTAATAACCTGGGGAAAGGTTGCGATGTATTTTAGTTCGTGAAGGTTGTGGGCGAAATTTCGTCTACGTCTGATCGAGCACTAGACTGAGTAATAACATGCTTTAAATGGCTTGCCTTTTAATATCACGTGTATAGTTTGACCATCTTCTGTTGATTACGAGTAGTTTTGCCGCATTTTTGAACGCATCATTTCTAAGGCTAAAAAGACAACAAATATGTCAGTAATAGTAGTCTGACACGGCTCTGTGCTGTGTGTTAGCTTCAGCCGTTTGTTCTCCAAGATTTGAGATGTATGAAGATGTGCAAAACACTTAGTAAAGGGAATATTAATAAGTAAAAGCTAACTGAGAGTACTTACATAGACAAAACGTTGTAGCCGTTATTATCTATCAGCAACTTGCTCTATAATACAGCCTTGTAGAATCGCATGACGAGTACCTCGTGAATCCCGAGATAAGGTTATCTTAGTTTGGACCCTGTTCCCGGTAACGATGGGCTTCTACTTTTTATGATTTTTTTAATAAGAAACATATTTAAAAAAATTTGTACTTACTAATGAATAAACGGAAAAATAATACCTAACGTAAAGGAATGAATACCTAAAGTTGAAGATAATAATTTGATTATTTCGTCGTTGAAAGTCGTGTGAGCGCGCCGAGTACGTAATGATCGTCTCCGGATTGTAATACTGTAATAAGCGCGTTAATTAGCAGAACAGCGTCGTCATTACTATGAACACGTCACCGAGTATCGAGATTATGTGTCGCAAGTGTGTTCTACGCTTATTTTTATTTGATTCACGTCATTACGACACGTTCTCACTTCCATTTCGTTTGTTTTGATTTTTGCTATTAAGGATGTACCTATGTTTGTGCTCATTTGGTGGGTGGGGCATGGAAACGAGAAAAAAATATTTCTTAGATTGAGAACAATGTTAAAGTGTGTCAATTGAATAGCATTTTTCAAGTGAAAACTTTTCTATTAGATTTTGGTTACTTCTACTTTAGAACATTTCAAATGATGTTCCAATAAAATGTCTCATAATAGTAAAACTCTAGTGTCTCGTATCTTCATATGACTGCCTCTTTCAAGCTTACCTGCATTCCAAGTTATCTGGCTAACGTCACATAAATCATTCATAGTGCGCAGTGGGCCGCTCACTCTTAGGGTAATAATAAAAAAGCCGCTGAGCGTGGATCCGATCGTGACGAGGGTGCAAGGTGCGTCGATGTTCCACTCGCTGGCCACCTGAATCTGTGATATGTATACCAAGGAAGTTTCGAGGTGAGGTTTTATTGCATTGGACTGGCGATTTCGTAGAAAATTAACTACACGAAAAAATTGACGCACAACCTCGGCATTAAGAATAGGAACAGCTTTTGACTTTTGACGAACTTTAGCATATATTCTACTTTATTTCTTTGTCGTAAATCTTTATAATTAACCAAAAACCAAGCAAACACATAATAAAATAGTTATACATAACGGGTGTCCAAAACCAACCAACATTTATTTCAAAAGCACATTCATTGAAGCACATTCGGATTAGCGGCCATCGGCTAACAACACTAATGACTATTAAAACGCACGCAACCGCTCGCGACACCACAACACGAGCAAAACACTGCTGACATTCAGAGAACGAAAAAAAGTATAGACAAAGCCTCGCGGAGAGCAGAGCGAGCGGAATGACGGACAAGCTTTGAGGTTTACAATTACACGTTTTACGAATGACAAGCGACGTTTTAGACAAAGTATGTTGAGGAAACCCGGCTTTCATTCTGTGGTCGGTAATATGGGCTTTTAATTTATGCCTTTTACGAGCTGTTCGAAAAAATGTAATGAATAAAGGTTTTTGCTGAAATACCTTTTCTTCGGTCGCTGTACGCGGTGGAAACGAATTATTAAAAAGTAGGTACTTGCTTGTAGGACCTATTATTGCGAACCCTACTAACTTGTCCTAACAAAGTATGTTGTGTGAGCTATTTGCCGGTATTTATTTCTTTCACATGACTAGAACAGACGGTGAATGTTTTATTTTTAAAGATGATCATAATAAAGTAGCAGCTGTCAATCCAATTTTCCAGAAAACTTTTAAATGTTAAAGTGTCGCAAAGACATTGTGGGAGCCAATTAGTTGTAGGGACTATTCCAAGTTACAAGTTATAAGAACTCGTTAGCGATTTTTTCTCTCACTCTCTCTCTCTCTCTCTCTTCTATAGTTAAATATTAGTGACGCACGAACTCCCTGCTGGTTGCTGCGTTGGCAAAGTAAATGTGCGGTAGATGAGACTGTAGACATAAAATAACAAACATGATACCTTTCTTTCGCCACAAGGCGATTATTTCTCAGAAAGAGTTTCTTCCAAGAAAAACGAATGAGTTGTGAGAATTGGTTCTCACAAACGTCGGTTCTTAGGAACACTAAGCTCACGAGACCAAGAATAATATTTCACGAAGTATTTTTGTGAAGGATATAAGTAAGTGTGATGACAAGGGAGCCATTTTTGTAAGAAATTGAAAATTATTTAGAGACCCTTTTGTGTGAGATGGATAGCTCGTCCTTTACGATTATGTTATATATCGGCGGGGCATATTTTCCTTAACCGTCGCTCACAGGAAGGTTTTTCCTTAAGTCACATAGGATATTATATACAAAAGCTGTTGCAGCTTAGAGGTAAGATGTTATTATGGGAAAATAATGGGACTATAAGCCACTAGAGAACCTGCTAGAAGGGACGGTTTACAAGTAGTTTATTATAGTAAAAGTGTACATCAAAAGTGTGGGTTATAAGTATTATAAGTGGTGCATCCATCCTATAAATAAACATATTTTCAGACTGTTTCTTCAAAAAACAAAACAGAAATCAAGGCCAATGCGACTGAAATAAAATATACTGACACGATACCCTAATTTAGCCCAATAAAAAACTTTGTATGTCACATATCACCAAAATATATAGCCGGTAAGTAATTTGCCTGTCAGTACAATATCCGCAGCGCGTTATACAATGAAGTGTGCGGTAGAATGGAGTTGGACGGGCGCGACACACGCCGCGCATTGGAGCGCGAACATTGCGTAACTGACCATAAAAAGATTCGCGCTTGAAGTGAACGCACACGCACGATGGTGTGCAGATATGTCGCGTGATACGTTTAGTTCAGCTTCAGTGGAACGTGGGATATGAACGTAATGGCGCTTGGTTATTGTTCATCTTTTGTCAGGATTCAAAACGTTTTTGTTTTTATAGATTTTTCTAGGCTTACTAAATAGGAGTCGGTAGTAATAACGAGTATTCTTTATATTTACTTCAAAACAAGTTGGTTTTGAGTATGAATATGAATGGCTTACAGCGTAGGCAAAGATCTCAGTAACAAAGGAGGATTTTTAAGCCAAATTCGGAACATAAAGGGCAATAGAAGGAACATGTGTGGGTTTTAGTCATTTTTCCCATCCGCGAAAAAGAGTCGTTTCTCTGCGAAAATATTATAATGTTATTTTCGCGAAAACGATCCAGGCTTGGGTGCAGAATGCACCAGTCTGTGATATTAAGACTCCATTTGACAGAATATCGATCAGTCTACTAATAACTCTGCTTCGAATATGTAACAGACATAATGCCCATAAGCTCCATGACAGGCAACAGCCAATGCGTCACAGTACGTTGTGTTATCGGCTCCAATTTAATAGAACATGCTCATAAACGGAGTTTATGTGATGGACGATGCCATCGGTGGCGTGTAGCGTGTAGCGGACCACTTGACACTTTAACACACTACCCATTTATTTTTAACGACATCATTTTGTGGTACCTATAGATTGTGCTTGCTAAACAGGAATTAGATGTTTTCTTTAATGAAACATTGAAGTTGTATCATAAATATTAAGGTAATCGACAACAAAGAAAACAATCACACACTTAACTGTCGAAATGTTTGTGTACAACATGTAGCTAAACATCTACCTAACCCTTTGGAAATACCAGCCGTAATGATACTCGTACTTGAGCTAGACCATTTTTTTTTATTTCCATGCGGAAGTCGAAGTCACGTCATGTCGTGTCATCATATTATAGGCTGGCAGCACACAACGGTAACTTACAGAACAACAGGGCTACAGCTAAACAAAACGTTTTTTACGCGACATTGCCATGTCACTATTTGTGCCAAATCTCCTTGCTATATTAATAAAACTAAAACATTTATATCATAGTGTGTCCTTGCCCCAGTTCTCGATTCCCTTAGTGATTATAACTAGGGATCTATGCAAATTTGTTATATGTGTACACTACTCAAACACAAATATAGTTGCTAAAATAATAATCTATTTACAACTGCCTCGCTAGAACACAGTAACTGACTACATTATAAACTCTCCTGCCATGTCTTGCTTATACTCGTATGTTAGAGACCCATCGCATAAAACATTATCTTAGTAATAACACCACTGAACATACACAGTGATGACGTTATAACTAGATTACCTGCCAATTGAATGGTCTGCTCTAAGGGCTTGTACACAAAACTACGAATCAGCGCGATCCTACGAAAACTGCGACACGAATTGCTGCGACGCGATTTCGTGCGGCAAGGCGTCTCCTTTCCACGATTCAGGTGACCGTCAACCATACTGAAAATATGTTGTAAACTGGGTCGTAACATGGATCGTGCTAAGAACACACTTCTGTAATTGCTAAGAAGATATAGATACATTTTTAAATGGAGCAAAATATTATTTTAGAATGAGCATATCTTCATTCAAAGAACTTTTAAGTTTATTATCTGTATATCTTCTCTTGCCCACATGCTGTCTCAGAGCGGGCTAAAATGGAGTCAACAAGTGTGACGCAACATCGCAGGAATGCACGATGGGAAGCAATTCGCAAGTTCTTGAGATGCGTCGAGCGAGTTCTTGGATTTTACGATGCTACTGATAAATTCCTTAAATAACCCTTGGCCCGGCTCGTAAACCGAACCTAGGTCCTCCCTTCTGTTCAGCTACGTCACTTGTGCTGGCGTGAACTGTGTGTCTACACTTTATAGCAGACATGTCAGTGAGGTTTACTTAGCGTTACATCACAATCGTATAATAAAGCTGTTCCCATTCTGTTTACATCCGTAGGCTTAGCAATTTAACTTTTCACCGAAATGAAATGTCCGGTAAGCGAAGACCGATGTGTTTTATTGCCGCCCACCGTCCGGCGTCCGGCCGGACAGGCGGACAACTGGACAAGCAGACAAGTGGCTGCGTCCCCGCTGATAAAACGTTAAATTTTATACCACATACCGGGGTTGCTGTCACAACAAATAAAATACCTTTGGCGCCAAGTGTGTGTTACAACGTATTTCATACATTTATAAGAACAATGTATTTTTTTAAAACTATTTTTGTTTAGTGATAGGTACTGAAATCAATTAAACATAATTAATCCTGGGTCTGGCTAACATTGAATTCCTGACCTTTTCTATTTTAGTTTCGAATCGATACCTACGAGATGGAAAACTTTTCACTGTAAATTCAGCGCTAAAAAATTTTCTTTGTACTCAGTTATTGTTAGTTAACTTTAGAATTATTTCTGCTCGTGTAGCTATTTACCTTAAGCGTGGTCGTAAGTTAGTTAATTAAGTTTATTGAACCAGTGTTATGTGAATGTTAACTGGGTTTATATAGTAGTAAATTAAATGAACGGATAAAACGAGCACGTGTTGGTACAGTCACCGACAATAGTAATATGATGGTGTATGTAAACTTCGCAACATTTGAAACGACTTTTTAGTGGCATAACGATTGCAACTATGAGATAGGATTTGTTTAAATATTAGTAGTTCAACATTTAATCTAAGGTAGTTCACAGTTCTAATAGACCCTCATAATATTGCTTTCTTAGAGTTTAAACTTTTGATGGTATTATCTTAGCCATAAAGTAATTCAGACTCATGTGTGTTTCATCACGCCTTTATTAGCTTGAAGATTTAGACAGAGGTGTCTATAAGTATTTCCACGTTTTGCCAGGTATGTCTATATCCCATATATATATTACATTATCTGTTTCTCCTCCTTTAAATTCATCCAAAGGTTGTCTTGAAAAGATCGCTTTTAGCGATAAGACCGCCCATTGTGTCACCCTATTTATAAGTTGTTAAATGTTATTTGTATGGTGTACATAATAAAGAATATTCTATCTATCTATATCCCAGCATGTTCTAGCGAGCCTATCGGCATCAACCGTCCACAAGTCCAGACTCTGAGCTACTCTTGAAAATATCAAATGAAAAATCCAACCACAAACATTACGTAAAATCAAGAACTCCAATAGTCCCTATTAAAAATTAAGACAACAAATGTCACTATAATAATCGCTTTTCTTAGTCAGTAAATGCTATTTCATGGTAGTCATGTAGGTCTTAGAAACGTGTTCGACGTCAGCACCAATACACGTGAAGGTAGTCGTCAGGTCTCGACGGACAGTGAATATTATATCAGAGGTGCTGCCCCCTAATGTGTCCTCGATAAACCTATTTAAACATTTACATATAAAAGAGGCTGGCTAATGGGCTGACTCAGGGATGACTAACTTTTACGTTAGCGCCTATTTATTTGGAACTTTTAAAAGGGTTTCGAATTAAAATAGAAACACGTGGCAATCTATATTATTAATATGATGACCTACTTCAGGCATTTAGTAGGGAAAGCAGAGTATTATTGTTAATAAAAGATTTTTTGAAAACAGGTGGCCTTTCGCACCACATATGGTAACAAAAAGATTATACAAAATTAAACAAATATTGTTTCTATGTAAATTACAGAAAAGTATTATTTTCTGACACGATATTAAATTATTCTGTTACCAGCCAGAAATACGGAATGTATTACACAATATACAATAACGTATTAACCAAAGAACTTGCCAAATATCTTCTTAACCGAATTATATCGCGTAAAACCTTAACTGACAGCCCTGCCTGTCCCAGGGGACTCAAGAAGGGAACGTAATTTATTCGCGGCTCGCAAGACAGACGTAGGTATGTAGTTACCGTAATAAAAGATGTACGCCGAATTATATTACTTACTGTCTTTACGTTGGCGGAATAAAATTTGATGAACGTTAGATACGTTCACCGCTGGAAAATATAAGGTCGTACACCGCCATCTTTTTTTCACGCAATATTTATTGAGGGTTATTATTTAATAGAAATAGGCTTGTAAAACTAGGTTGGCTTTTTTGAGGGCAAGCTATGTAAAAAATAAAAAATATCTTAATAAATATCTTGGGACAACTCACACACGGCTATCTGATCCCAAGCTAAGCAGAGCTTGTGTTATGGTACCCAGACAACTGATATACATACTTATATAATTTATAAATACATACATATTATAGATAAATCACACCCAGACACAGAACAAACAATCATGCTCATCACACAAAGTTTGTCCTGAGTGGGAATCGAACCCACGACCTCCGGCTCAGCAGTCAGGGCCACTAACCACTAGACCAACAGGCCCGTCAAAAAAATGTCAAATGTCGTAGCACAGTTTGAGCTACACCACAGCGCTGCCTCTGCTACGCCGTAGCACATCATGTGCTACCCCGTAGTACTGTTGGAGCTACGCTGTAGCATAGCCCGAGCTACGCCGTCGGCATCTTGTGACGAGGTGGAATATTATAATTTTTGGTAAATAATTTCGGTACGAGACGGACAAAGTTATTCTATAAACAGTTTTCATAAACTATTTATGGAATAATCTTTCTCGAGGGCAGATTCCAAATTTCTACAAACATACATATAAACTGAGTAGTTATGTGAAAATATTTCGTCCTCTATCAAAATATCGTGGCTGGTATCTTACCATACATAAATAAAATCAAATACTCTATTGGTCCGACCTATATCCCACCTTACTCGACCGCTGTCTACGGCAGGATTCGTGTACTACTGCTGTTTACGAATCTACTTATTGAAATTGAGCTTTATTATTTACATGAACTTCTTATATAAACAGAGAGAAAAAGCGAAAGAGACGTGGCTGTTTATACACAAACTAAACTGATCTATTTTTAAAGTTATCAGACAGCAAAGTGAAATTCTAGAAACGATAACAAAGATGGTTATCGCTTCTAGAATGTTCTATTAATGTTTGATTTTTTTTAAGATAATGTTAAAAGTCAAAGTATTTAATTGACATGAACTAGGTACCAAATGAGTTAAATGTTGTTGAAAGTCGTTGTAGCGATAGGAAAGTCTTTGAAAGTGAGTCTCACTTATGTATGCCCTCTAGTGAGTGGTTGCTGCTCAAACATCGTGTAACTGGCCTTTATTTATGATGAATTGATCTGCTGCTATAGCACGATTATTGGTTTTACGACCGAAATTATTCAAACTCGTAAAAGTCGCAGTTCTCGGCATCTGGCTGGAGTAGAGCGTGTTCAAACGGTTGTTTTCAAAATGCGATTATTTGTACTGTTAGGTAGTATAATACCCTTGATGGAGAGTTTTTCTTATATCTCATTCTATTTTTTTACATTATAGGAAAGCTTACAGATTATAATAACAATAATAAATAACAAAATTGCTAATTACAAGCTTCCATAGATAATTATAAAACTTTTACGTCCAGCGTAAGTTGCTTCCTTAAAGTTGGTTTTATTCATTTTGTTATTAATTTTAAACTAACTTGTGCAAAATATAGTTCAAAAGCAACTAATAAACCTAACCACCGCTTATTAAAACTGTTACTGTCGGAAGACATCATATTTGGATAAAACATTTCAAAATTCCTGCATTTTAAATTTTGTTTATAAACTTTGATCTGTTTAACAATATTTTCTGATAAATTGTGATTTATAACATCATCCTGGATATATCTGTGTGGGTGCTATAATTCTTGGGTAATAAATAAATAATAATAATAAATTATGGGTGTCAATATCTGCTTAAATGAAGTGTTAGAATGGCAGATCATGACATCGTAATAGTGTAGACATCGTCAGTTTAAGCACTCACTTATGTTGGACTCGTACAGTAAAACTCACTTTTAAATTCAACTAAATACTTTACATATTCCACTGACTTTCTAGTCACACTGGTCAAATCAAGATGCACGGTTCGGGTTGGTTGTTTCCATGGAGAAGAACCGGCAAGAAACTCCGTGGTTATTCTTTTAAATCATTTGGTTTTACAATGTTGTTGTTACAACGTTAGTACTAAGTATATCGGGACAGCGCAGGCCCGACAATAAGTCCTTCCTTACTTTACGATCATAACCGACAGACAGATTTAAAACTAACGCGCCACACTGACAACTCACAAAACTCGAATGTAGCGCGCCACTTTGGTTGGTACAACCGGATAATATGAATATAAGACACACAATTATTTATAGATTAAGTTTACATATTCGATTAATCGTAATATAATATTTCAGGAATTAATTAAACATTATTATGAATATAAATTCTATTTTAAAATGAATTGATAAAACAGAAACAAATCAAACAAAAGAAGCGCCATCTAGTGGTCAATGGTATAAGATGACAGTCGTACCAACTTAAAAGGCATCATCGCAACTACTTATACTATTGACCACAATTACTAACAAAATACAAAAGTAATAAATTAACTTATTTTCTACATTATTCTAACACTTACTAATTGATCGGCATCATTACTATTTTCCGAAGGCATGACATTGACAAACCATTAAAACAATGATTGTGTTTAGTAATCTAGTAGGTATAGTAGATGTTTTTAAAAAATAAGTATTACTTACCTTTGTACTTGTTGTCTCTTATCTGTATGCTGTGTGTACATAGCCGTTTATAAATAAATATAAAGCCATTATGAGTTTTGGAACGAGAATAGGAACTTTTCGGTTATCTTATAGAGAGAAAGCCTGTGTTTTAGCTATGGGAACATTATAGGCGAACAATAAACTTTGGCCAACACTTAATAAATTCAGAAACAGATACATCACCCTCACATAAAGTTCCATTAACGCGAACACTTACAGTACCTGCAAACACACACAATCCACAGTTAGTAAATAATTACAGCGAGTAGATTGCACCGAACTGTTGACGGCACCGTGTTCGCAAATACGGGCGCGCAAACTCGCTGATTGATGATCTGATCAACCTGAGCGGGCTGATCACACGCGCGCGACCGATTGCGCAGCTGATCGGCATTGAGCACTGCCCTGAGGGCTGGCAGTGAGATGTAGTACTTTTAATTGTTGCTCTTTTTGGATGATTCTTCTGCTAAGTGCTATACTGTCGTTGGTTGAACTTGGGAATATTTGACTATATGCATTTATATATTACGGTATTATAATGGTGAGTAAAATCAGAATATTATCTCAGGCTATTTTGACCCGCGAGAGAACCCTCCGGACATCGAGAGCCACGAGATGACTCCCGCCCACCGTGAACGTGGTTTTGAAGACGGTAAGCATCGGGTAGCTCACTGTCTATTCGTCCGGCCGTACATCAAAGAGATGTTAGAATACCTAAGCGGCCCGTTAGGAATGAAAGCCACCCATGTTCCTTCTTTTGCCCTTTACCTGCCGGGGTTGCGGGCTGCTTCGAAAGAGATACCGCAGCACTGGAGCTCAAAGGGCAAACAGAAGAACATAGATGGGCTTCAGTCAGTAGAAGTACAAGTCTGAAACACATCTTAAATTATCAGAATAACGACGTGTTTTCGACAAACAGCTATTTTTTTCATAAACTTCATACTCTTTAACGGTAGTAATGTCGCCGAAAATGCAGTAACAACATCTCTTCAATAATTATTCGTGTTCGTTGAAAGTATACAAACGATCAATTAGTGGAATTTATTGCCGTCTCCGAACGTTTCTTTATTTATCCGTCGTTTGTCAACGTCCATGGACGCTGTAATTGCTAATGTTGCTACATTCGTTCAGCAGAAAGAGAGATTGTTTCTGATATGGATGTATTACTTAATATTATTTTATTGTATTTATTTAAATGACACTCTAATGTATGTGGGTTGACAGTTTTATGATGAAACGTGGTAGCTAGTTTGTTAAAACTACTAAGTACACACAGAGTTGTGGTGGTCTAGATGTTATAGCTCCAACTTACGAGTTTTACTTATTTAAATTACTTTACCACCATTGTTCTCAGAGGAAAAAAAAACATACATAACGATTTTTGCAAATTATACCTAAACATAATCAAATGTATGTGACATCTAGCAACCGCAACAGACCGCATCCGTGATGATCTTGTTCCAAGCCTCCACTATACTATAGAGCTTCTTCTTCAACTGAATGAAACGAAATTTAAATCTTGTATTAAACGCACACTATGTAGGCAAGCATATTATAAGTTGGGGGATTATATTGATGATAAAAATGCTTGGCTCAATGCTGGTCCTGCTCCTCAAGCATAGGGGTAAACTCATTGATAAGTATCCGAAGCTATAGTGGAAGCTGCAGAAGATTGTAAGACTATCTTTGCAATGTATAGAATCAATTCTCTAGTATTGTATAATTATTAAGCCCATATGTGAGTGCTATGTATTATCATTGACTTGACGAAGCCCTGGTGGTTAATAGTGTCATGCTCACTTAAATGTCTCGCTGATAGTGGCGGGTGTGTCGGGTCATTTAGCTCCCTTCAAAATGGTCGAGCTGAATGGGGCTGATCCATACGTCATGTTCGTGAACGGGCGCTGTCAGTTGGGACTGGTCATTTTTTTAACTACCACGGTCATTTTTTTTAACTTATTTAGATTTTAAATTGAATTTTGCTTTTTATTTACTCTGGACGCTCTTACTGTGCACGTCTTTCTACATCGTTCTCACATATTTGTATAATCTCAACACGAATGATGTAAATATGATTTTGTAAAAATATTATAATTTAAAAGAGTGTCCATGGAGTTTCTTGCCCATTCTTCTCCATAGAGATCAACGCTTTGGAATGGGCAACTACAGTACTTTCACAAGTTATTATGCCTTGTGACCGGGATTGTAGCAGCATCATTTTTTTTGTTCTTGTTTTTATGACATTCAAAAGTGCCTGTAATGGTCTAATTGAAATAAATGCTTTGAGTTTGAGTTTGAGTTTGAGAGCACTCCCTATTACAGAGAGGAAAGCTTGGTTCACCACCACCGCGGATGTTATAAACTTACAGTGAGGTTTTATCGAATCTAATATATAAAATTGTCATGTCATAATATTCGTTCTCATACTCCTCTGGAACGTCTCCCTTATGATTTTTTTTATGCATATTCAGTAAGTCTGAGAATCGGCTATTATCTATATTTTAAACTTCTAAGTGATAAGGGTTGTAAGCAGCGGGTGAAAATGCTGAGCACAGCTAGTTTAATTGAAAAAATAATAACCAATTATGCTCTGAATACTTCAGAGAAAATGTGTGCTGACGTTATTACCGTGACTCCATTTAAACAAACTGCATGTGAGTTTGCCACTGAAAAACGTAAAAAAAAACAGTCCACACGTTATTTCTCTTCCATTCGTGAACAAGAATAGAAAATATGTGCCTACCAATTTTTCTGCGTTCGCATCAAACATGGCAGGATGGTCCAATATTATTTTTATCAATATTTTCGTGCAAACTTCCTGCAAACTGTTGGCGAAGAATATTTTTTCGAGCTCTCCGGTAGTGCTGCAAAAAATAACGGTTTCTTTTTTGGGAAAGTGGCGGCAGAGCCAATACTGTTGTTGGATGGAACTAAGCTGAACCTACAACGAGACGAAGTATACTAACTAACGATGATTAGATATAGAAATTAAATTACTAGAAAACCCCTCTAACAACAATTCAGAAGAATGTTTTGTTATAATTTTCAAAGCGTTCTCTTAATGATCATATTATATTTTTAATAAACACCATAACTTTTTTAATGAAACGATTAAGCTGTCTAAAATAGAGCTTTGAATGGGCAAATCTAATGACGAGAATGATTGTAGTCACCGTCGCGGACTATTTTATAAACGGTGAACACAAATGTTTTCATGCACATTAACGAAATGAAATGCCGTATCCGTTTTAATGTTAATGTCAAATGGTCTGTGAACTTTATTAGTGAAATTATTTCGTTTCTGCTTTGTTCTCAAAATATAATCTGAATTTAACTGACACCATAAGGTACATGATCCGTCGGAATATGTTTCAACGTACATCTTGCTTGTTTTTAACAATCTGTTGAATAACGTAAATAAGTCATAATTTTGTCGTTCTAGTACTATAATAACTATGTTTGCTTAAACATGTTTATAAAAAAAAAAACATCCAAACATGTTATTCCAAATTCCAACTACATCCGAAAAAAATGAACATGTCTGTATGACAGCGTCAAATATTCCATGCATAACATGCATCCAACCAATAAAATATCTCCGTTCTATTACAGAAAAAACCACGCTTTTCCTCAATTTATCTTGATACGACAAAAATAAAAGACAGGGTTTCAAAATACGGCTTTATTACCGATGTATTGACCACAAAAACGTGCGCTCTCTCCGATAACCCGCCATGATGCATTGGCGTGGCGACAGTTATTGCTGCCACGGATTGTATTTCAAGATGGCGGCTGTATTTCACTACGACAGTAGTGCCGTTGTCTGATGTATGATGCAACGATGTCATAACTTATTAAACTTAATCAATTGTACGGAGTTTATAGGACATTCAATGATGATGTAAAACTATGTAAACCATTTATGTATTAAAATTTAATATTTAAAGTTGACTGTTAAATTTAATATTATGATCATGGCATTTAATCATGGCCTTGTGTAAGAACCACAACCCACACATTAAGTCTAAAAAAATGTGGGTAGCATTTCACAAACACAGTTATTGGAAATATTTTCAGTTAAGTACAGGCTTGTAATAATTTTGGTTATAAAACAGATTTCATAACAAAGCGTTGCTGTTGGTTATTGTCCGCATTACCCGTTGTTAGTCAAAAGCCGCGTTCATTAAAGTTATTTCGCATAATGGCCGGCGATTGTGAGTTGATCACTTCACCAGTCCACAACATTTGTTTTAAAAGCAAGATTAATATACATCGTAACACTGGTTTTAGTCCAAATGGCAGAAAGAGATAGAAACCTTTCCGCGGTAGAGTGAGAGGATAGACTTATACAAAGGAATTGTCTCGCCTTATTTCATAAGAACGGACAACACGATATAACTTTTTATCTGGACTTGTCTCCGTAATTTTAATTTAGTGACGAAGTGAAGTTTAAAAATAATGTTATTTATATGCATGTTTCTTTTCAGTATTATTGTTTGAAATTTAAAAGTCGTCTTCTAAAAATTTGTAGTTTCCTTACTAATATTATAAAAGCGACAGTGAGTTTGTTTGTTTGTTACGTCTTCACGTCTTAATGGATAAACCGATTTTGATGAATTTTATAGGCTATTTTTTTAAAGTGAGAAATGAGGGATAAGCCGGAAGAAAAGGGAAAACTTAACTTTGCTATTACAATAAATAAGGCGCAAGAGCAAAAACTGCAGGTAACATGTGTTATACCGAATTTAACGCGAGCGAAGCCGCGGGCGAAAGCTAGTAATAAATATAATTTTTTAAAAATTCATCCTCCATTTTTAAATCCCCCAAGATTGCGAAATTCGAACACTGTGACGTAGCAAAAAGTGATTAAGGAAATAATAGGATGCTCAACATCTATAATGTTTGGGGTTTGCAAGGGCAAACACTACAGGTAGCCGTTACCTGCAATCATAAGCCGCGGACAGAAGCTAGTACTTCAATAAAGTCCAAAAACAAATGAAAGCCAAATACCGAGATGAATATACAGACAAATAAAAGGTACTGGCCGACATGACGAAACTCTAAGGATTTTAGTACGACACCCTAAACTAATATTGGCGACACCTCCACATGTTAGTAATCCTAACGAAAAACATTCGTCCCGCTTCAGTAATATTTTTTCATGTAGTAATGTTTCATGTTGTATAGGTCGGCTTCTTTTATCCCGTGGGTGATTATTGTAGCCAGCAGGAGGTCTGCGATCGAGATGTGATTGCTGGGTGTTATTGAGTCGAGTGTACACATGTCCGGTGTAATGACTTTGTCGTCGCTAGTACACCCGCGGGGGTTGTGGGTGAGTGGTCATCTTAAAGTGGGATTGTGACTGTGATGTATTAGTGTTGATGTGAAGTATATAAATAGATATTGTTTACTGTTACAAATTGAGAGAAGAAACACAGATTACTAGTGGTAAACGATTTTTGATAACTTTTAAAAGTATTAGAACGCAAATATATTTGAAAAACCAAGGAGAAACCGCCAAATTAACGTTTTCAAAAGAATTTCTCTGAAAAACAGTTCACTCGAATAATATATTTTGTATTGTTTTTTTTTAAGGTTTCAGTAAATAAAAAGTGACATATTAAATAAACCATATTACATGGAATTACACAATTATTTTTCATATCTACCAAGCTTTAAAAATAATAATGAAACACGTTGGAAATATTTTTCCTTTTAGCGCTATTGACTTGTCGTAAAAAACTGTTTAAAATCATGAATTTAAAATGAGCACACAATGCACGCGTGCATATTGCATAACACCCCTTTGATTTCATGCGAGAAAAACGCATTCACAAAGCCCATGAAAATCTTTTACAAAAACTTGATGACAATCGCTATTACGGCGCGCGGCACCGCAAACAGGAATATTTAATCGAGCGGTCATAGCAGAATACATGCGACTCTGTATGTTCTGTGCCCATAAAAATAACAGCTTTCGCGAAAGTACACACCATTCCATTTAAAAAGCCGATTCGTATCACAGTTAAATTTAAAGCGCTTGAAACTATCGCTGGATCGCTGAATAGTGCTGATTTTAGTGCCCTTTTATTGAAATTTGCTTTTGATAGTGTGATGCAGCGAAAACGGTGATTTTGTACATTAAAGTAATTGCCCAACCCAAGTTTTAAACAATTTTATTTTATGAACCGAATCTTTTAAAATAAAAACTGCTAGCTGCTGGATTGTTTAAACTATTTTACTTCAGAAATTTTCAGACTCGTTTTTATTAAATGTATTAAAGTAAATTTAGTTAAAATAAAAACCATTTTACTATTAAGCTTTACAAACTGAACGTAATCAAGAGATTTGATGGTCTGTAATTACAGTGGAATATTCTAATTGATAGTACGTAGACGCCGCGCGCCGTTTAGATGTGCTAGTTTAAACTTAACCATTTTCACTGAACATTGCCGTCGTGTAAGGAGCCAAGCTAACAGACGCTAGGTTCATATTGCATCGCAGTGCCGCTCGGGTCCGCCCCGCAAATATTTGAGCAGCCACCAGCGCACAGCGCACAGCGCACAGCGCCGCGCGCCGCGCGCCGCCGAGAATGTTGTAAGATTGCCTCGACCGCGGGAAAATTAACTCTTTAACTGGATTAGTTTGTTTGTGGGTAAGACGTTTGAGTCGGAGTATTGAGTTCTATTACGGAATAAAGTCTTCTCTATTTACCGTATAAAGTAACATGTTTAAGTAAATAATGGCGTTAAGAACTGAAACCGTTTATGAGAAATCGTCCGGAGAACATAACACATTAGGACAAAAATAAATGAAAAACCACGCGGGGATTTCTTATCTAGCTGTAAGAATATAGATGGATATAGAAGATTAATAAAAATAAAAAAAACTTGAGAGGTGTCAATGGACACCCGGATGGAACGAAGTTATTATTTATTATGTACAAAAAACCTGTATACACTCAACAAAAATAAATTCAATGCGAAATAGAAATGAAAATATCTGGCTTGCTTTCTATAAGAGAGAGAGAGAGAGACAGACAGAGAAACATGCGCACGCCGCACAGCTTACAATAGCTTACTATGGCAAAATGTGTCGTTACAACTTTTCGTGAGAATTTTTTCCGTCCAGCCCCTTTTCACACGCGCGATAAGGAACTTCGTTCCAACATTTTGAAGTAATAATTGTCATATTCTGAGGTACTTTCTGGTGTTTTTTTTCTTCAAATTCAAAATTCAAAACCATTTATTTCAATTAGACCATTACAGGCACTTTTGAATGTCAAGAAACAAAACTAATCTACAGTCCCGGTCACAAGGCATAATAACTTGTGAAAGTACTGTAGTTGCCCATTCCAAAGCGTTGATCTCTATGGAGAAGAATGGGCAAGAAACTCCATGGACACTCTTTTAAATTATAATATTTTTACAAAATTGTATTTACATAATTCATGTTGACATTATACAAATACTAGCTTTCGCCCGCGGCTTCGCTCGCGTTAAATTCGGTATAACACACCAAGCAGACCTGCAGTTTTTGCTCTTGCGCCTGATTGATTTTTAATAGCAACTTTAATTTTTCCCTTTTTTTTCCTCTTTCTCCCTCACATCCCACTTTTTTCAAAAAAAAGTTAGCCTATGTCCGTCTCCTGGTTCCCAACTATCTCTGTACCAAAATTCATCAAAATCGGTTTAGCCATTAAAGCGTGAAGAGGTAACAAACAAACAAACAAATAAACAAACAAACTCACTTTCGCTTTTATAATATTAGTAAGGATGTGAGAACGATGTAGAAAGACGTGCACAGTAAGAGCGTCCAGAGTAAATAAAATTAAAAATTTAAAAACACCCCCGACCCAAAAGAAGTACGCAATTATTATGACAAAAGGTTAAAAATGCTAAACCCTATAAAAAGCAAAAAAAAAACTTTTAACACTACGTAAGTACCAACTAAAGCATGTCAGACTATCTACTCGGGACTTTGTGCCACCTTTATGTCGGAGGCATAACCGCTAATTTTGAACTGCAAATGGTTATCTTGGCCTGCTGTTGACCGTACGTATGAAATTTTTGATTAAATTTTATAGGTCCCCCGACACGACAAAATTTAATCAAAAATTTCATACGTACGGTCAACAGCAGGCCAAGATAACCATTTGCAGTTCAAAATTAGCGGTTATGCCTCCGACATAAAGGTGGCACAAAGTCCCGAGTAGATAGTCTGACATGCTTTAGTTGGTACTTACGTAGTGTTAAAAGTTTTTTTTTTGCTTTTTATAGGGTTTAGCATTTTTAACCTTTTGTCATAATAATTGCGTACTTCTTTTGGGTCGGGGGTGTTTTTAAATTTTTAATTTAATTTTTATTTTATGCTTTTTAAAGGAGCTCCTTAATTTTTCATTCTTACATTTAATTTCTTTTATGTTTCTTGCCATTTAAGGGTAATTTTGTGTTTTATTTTTAAATTTTGGTCATTCTAGATTTTCAGCAAAGATATAAATCGGTTTATCCGTTTCATTCCGGCATTCCAGGGTTTCATCCGCCACATCCCATTTCCAGCATCAGGTCCTCAACAATTAGAAATATGAAGAGAACTAGTCAAGACAAATTCAACGAGCCCAAACTCGATGGGTTTACTAAAAGGCAGTCCAGGTTTACATTTCCTACCTTCGAGCCCTATCACCAGACCAGCTCAGAGGTTCCAGATTTCCAGCACCAGGTCCTCGTCAATTAGAAACATAAAGGAACTAGTTAAGACAAATTCAACGAGCCCAAACTCGATGGGTTTACTAAAAGGCAGTCCAGGGTTACGTCTCCTATCTTCGAGCCCTAACAGCAGACCAGCTCAGTGGTTCCAGAAGACATCAATGTTTCAAATGTCAGATCCTACATATGCTCGCAAGTAAACTGAGCGTGGAACATTCCTATCACACCTAACAAACGACCTGATGACCTTGAAGACCTGAACCGATTTCCACCAAACATAGCTAAGAACACTCTCGACTGATATACCTTTCAAACAAAAAAAACCGCATTCAAATCGGATCATCCGTTTGGCAGCTACGATGCCACAGACAGACACATACACATTTACACACACACACACAGACACGTCAAACTTATAACACCCCGTCGTTTTAGCGTCGGGGGTTAAAAAAGCAAAATTTAATTTTAAATCTAAATAACTTAAAAATGAACCGTGGTAGCTAAAAAAATGACCAGTCCCAACTGACAGCGCCCGTTCACGAACATGACGTATGGATCAGCCCCATTCAGTTCGACCATTTTGAAGGGAGCTAAATGACCCGACACACCCGCCACCATCAGCGAGACATTTAAGTGAGCATGACACTATCAACCACCAGGGCTTCGTCAAGTCAATAATAATACATAGCACTCACATATTCTTCCTCAGTGTAACGTTTATACATACAAAGTATTTAGAAAATACAGCATCGCGTCACTCGGAGAGTTACAAGTAGGTATGTTGAGGTAGCAAGTTGTGTCGTGATACGAAGCTTGTTGGTATTTAGAAGATTTAATTAAACTGTTGTGTCACCCGAACGAGTTTTGCTAGATTATACAAAGTTTTAACTCTTCTTACTGGAACTATGTGTTCTTACTGGAACTATGAGACTGTTACGAAAGATTTGGCTGGGCTATAAATATCATTTCAGTCGAAGACTTTTTTTGCTAAATGTTGAAAACAAATGTGATGCGCATGGTCTACTAGCATATATGCCCGCGGCTTCACTCGGCTCGAGTTCGGTTACTTTATTTTCGGTAATCCTTACTAATATTATAAAAGCGAAAGTGAGTTTGTTTGTTTGTTACCTCTTCTCGCTTTAATGGCTAAACCGATTTTGATGAATTTTGGTACAGAGATAGTTGGGTTGTGTGTGTGTTTTTAAAAAAAAAAGTGGGATGTGAAGGAGAAAGAGGGAAGAAAAGGGAAAACTTAGCGTTGCTATTACAAATCAATGGCGCAAGGGGAACTGTGTTACCCCGAATTTAACGCGAGCGAAGCCGCGGGCAAAAGCTAGTTTTATCTAATTATCTTTCCACTAAAAGTATTCTATGTGTTAATCCAGGTTATATACATCCGCTCGTCCGTTCAGTATTTTTTTGCGTAAGAGTAACTAATTATCCATCTTCACAAACTTTCGCATTAAAAATATGTAGTGGTAAGTTACGAAGTAAGATAAGTTATCACGGTTACTGAACACAGCTGTGACGGTAAACTTTATTTCTCATCTTACAGTAATCTAAACATAACTTTCAAAGCTACTAACCTATTCTATCTCACATGACATTTCCATAATAATCAAAGCAGTGGCCCTGACACCGTCCGACACGCAATTATGTTAAACTGGTGCTACAGTAGTTTGCAGATGTCTTCAAATGTGAGTTATTTACTTAGTAAGAGAGATGCCACACGAAGTGTTGGCGGTACGTTGCGACGCCTGTGAGACATGTTAGTCAGAACGACATGCCACACGGTACGTTGAAGCAACTTGCGGCAATGCAACGCGTTTGCGACTGACAACGGTCCAGAGAGACGAAGAAGTGAGCTGTACAGCGACGCCAGAGTGGCAACGCAATGCAGAGCAGTATTGGTAATTATATCGCAGGCTGCTTTTTAGCGCCGTCATTCCGTTTCGAGAGCGTTAAAACTAACCCGACGACTAACGTCCTTGTGTCATCGCTCTAAACAGCTTTCCGGAGATATCTCAGGTAGCGGTGGCATGATTTGTGTAGCACATGTGTATGTGGAGAATACGAATGTAGCCACGGACTGGACGGCCAAAGAATACTTATTCGTTCTACGAGAAGACAGTTCGTTATTCGTCCAACGATAGTAGACAAGACTTGAACTGAGCTAGTGTTCGCACGAGTACTTAGAATTCGAAACATACTCGAGTTAAACGACTAACTTAGTTTGGTTAGTGAAAACCTGATAAAGGAATGGTTAAGTTGATATTTGTGTTATTTTATGCGTTCAGATTTGCTCCATTGCTGATGAATGAGGGGTAATGGAGTGCCTTAACTCGAAAAGAACTGAACAAGGAATTCTGTAATATAAAATTAATTCAACCAAGAAAGATACAGAATGCGGTACTCTCGGACACTTTCTCTGGAGCCTTGAATGTCAATAGCTTCCAATCAAATCAAATTATCTTTATTGTGGGTCATAGGAAAGTGTAGATAATACAGTTGGTGTAAATAAATAATTTGTGAACAGCTATGTCCCGCCCTTGGACCTCCTCTACAGCCTTCTCAACCTCTACAGCTTGGACCCAGTTCCCGATACCGGTGGGCTACAATTGTTTTTGTATTTTTAAATGTTTTTTGTTTTATGTATAAGAAATGTATAAGAATGTCAATTTCAATTTACTCACACACCCGCAGTCAGTTAGTTTACCGAGGCTCACAAACTCTTGGGCTCAAAATCCTGAAAGTTACACGGTTTTGTAAGTCCAGAACATTTCGTCTATTATTTACAAACAACCACCACTAAATCCCATACAAACTCAATTTAAAGTTACACCAAGAGCAACTGCGTCAACAATTAATTTAGTGAGCGCGCTTATCGGCTCGACTAAGTGACATTTTAATTTGTGTAATTTACTCGGTCCTCGGTTCTAGTCCTCGACGGAGGTAAACAAAGCTAAGTTACGCGCCGCCAGTTTTTGTTCGCGCGTGTTTTGCGCGCAAGATAAACGCGTCAAGTTTACTGCATGCCGGCGCAAGTTAAGGGAGTATGCATCTGTGTTGCCATGGGAATTAATAAAACTTGCCAGAATGTAAAACTCGCGAAAGTGTTGGTTTTGGAGAACTTTTTTGCTTAATGGCTTGCTAATTGCTTTTGTTAGGCCTTTTCCAAGCGTTTCGAAGCAATTAAACAGAGTCTAGGTAATCATCAATTATTTTCCGTTTAATTTCTCAGTCGGAACCGCGGAGTATCGCCGCGTTTGTGTTCGGGTTACAGCAGTGTTATTGCAAAGGGCTTACTTAACTGGCAAAATGTGGGTGTATGAATATGGTTACCTCTGCCTCTCTTCAGAGATTACATGATGGTATGTTTAAGGTCTCAGTAGAAACGCTAAAGTTTCTCCAAGGCCTAAGCCCACATAGAGAAGCAACCTCTCCGTTTCATTCACAAACTTTCGTCCGAACATACATTGCCACCTAACCGCGGGATAAACTCTTATATCCGAAGTTCGCAACTTGTTCGCTACCTGTTTGTGGCAAGTTTTAGTTTATGTGTGGTCGACGAGGCGTGTTATTTATTTAGCAACAACCAAAGTAATGGAGGCGTGCGCTGAGGTAGTAGCGCGGGACTGCGCGGGACGACGGGCCTAATGTCGCGCTTGTGTACTAGCCGCTCGCTTTTTGTTTATACACGCAAATTTTCTAAAGGTTTTAGTAATCTAATAGACGATTGAGTATAGGTTAGGTAGAAAACAAATATAGGACAGACCAGAAAATCACTAAACTAGGCCACTTTTATTTTCTAAATCATGCGTGTTTTTCATCACAAATGTATGATTGGTTGTCACTTTGCCAGTCATAATTAGTCTTATTAGGTCGCGTGTAGAATGGAACAAATTTATTTTCATGAATAGAAATTCTGAATAATCCCCAGTAGAAACACCTTGGTATCTTTTTTACTACTACGAACTCAAGACGTCAAGATTGCCAGTAGCGTGACTACCAGATCAACGCGGCAATCACAGACAATCTCTTAAGTTATATCTAATCGTATTCGACTGTTTATTCGTTACTGTTTTATTTGAGTGTGGTAATCACGTGGCGAGACTCGCGTCACATTTTATCTATATAACATTATAAGGACTTTTTTTGTGTAAATGGGACAAAGATTTATTTCTGAAAAGTTTTCTTTCATATATTTGGATTTGGGACCTCCCACTTTATTTTGTCTTCAACTTATCGTAAAGTAGAGCTAAGGTTCTTTATAAGTTTATTTCTGGCATGAAACTTATTTCTCTTAGTGAAGCTTAAAGTTTTTATGAGGGTAGTCATGATGGTGGAAGCTAGAATTTAATTTCACCGAGTGAAGAAGTTATTTTATGTTTTGGTTTATTTCGTGTATGCTAAAATGGAGTATGAGTCAGTTTATGGCCGGAGATGTGCCAAGCAGAGGTGGAGGAAATGAATCCCGAATGGTGGGAGGTATGCTCACGAACTTGGATGATATAGGTTTATAAAGGTTGCCTGGATAATATTTACTGAAATAGATAGATCTGAATGCTGATACATTTATTTTTGTTTTAAGTATTTACTGAATAACCGAATGATCCTGAATAAAGCCATAGGAAACTGCTTTGTTATGGTTTAATTCGTGATCATTATATACTAAAATAAACCACAGTAAAAGAAGAAGTGTGGCAATCATTTAAATCACGGCTCTAATAGAGCATTCCAAGAAGCCACTTCATCCGTTGATAAAAGTAAACTGTCTTATTTCCCCTTTCACCAAAGAATATAAGCTGTAGACACACTTCATAAATCAATGTCACGTAATAAACGTCACGATAAATGTATATTTGTCGCCCGTCAAATGGTGGGAATCACGGCGAAATGCGTGGAAAACCCATACTGTACTTAAATAACACTAGACAAACAAAAACACACCCTAAGCTTAAAAACATAGAACACAATATTCCGTGGGGATGGAAATAGAAATACGTTAGTGAATATCGAATAAGGTCGGATCAGTGATTGATATCACTTTTCATGGCACATATATAGTGATATTGGGATTTACGTATAGTTACCTACGAGCATATAATGTACGGTCTAGTCAACATAAATAAGCAGGGGATGGATAGCCTAAGCCGAGCGCGGTCATCGAGTGGATCTGTGACGGAATACAATTATCGTGACACTGATAGCTGAGATTGTGTCTGTCGAGAGGACACTATTCTTAAAAACACTACAGACGTTTCGTTTCCTAGAAGTAAGTGTGTGTCTCAAAGGAGAATAAGGATTTTAATGTTTTCTGGAAGGCCGTAGTTTGGTGCCCGGTTGGCAATAGACTCGCCATAAATCTATACCCCAGCAAAAACTTTTTGATTAAGTGCCTGAAGCCGTGATGATGATTTGTTAATTTTCAATATAAAAAAATACAGTTTTTGTAATTCGACGCCAAACAGAAACTCCATAGCAAACTATCTTGGCTTCACAATTACGAATCAATCCAGAATTGCATCCGTCCGATACCGCAGTCGTTGCGACGAACAGCGACGTCTTAGCGATACAATCGCCGTGCCTCCAGCCAAGCACAATTTAGCCCTTAAGTTGTACTGCTTAGTGGTGAGATGGACGGCAAATGTAGTCGGTCCCGGGTAATGTGGACGTAATTGTGTGTCAGAGGCACACATATCCATTACTGATGTACGTCGAGCCAAATTAGTTTTTGAAATAGACACGATAGTGAATTGATGCCAGTATCGTTAGATGAGAACTCTTCACAATGTTATTGTAAGTATCACAATTTCTATTGGAAATGGAATACTCTTGTCAGATTTTGTTAGGGGTTTTCGACTTTTCAATATTATTTTCAGAAGTTTTTTTATATAAACTTGCTGTGTCCCGCATCTTCGCTCGCGTTAGGTTTGCGATCTGCCTTACCTTATAAGGTTGTTATAATTCTTATGCATGTAGACACAGGCGGAATATGGGCATAATGCAATATGGCTCACCCCCCTAAGTCATTATCGTAGTAATATATGGCATATGCCTTTTTTAAATTAAAATCTCTTTGCCAAATTTCATTACAATCCGATCAACCGTCCGCGAAAAGGTAACGAACATACTAACAAATAAAATAAATATAAGAACAAATAAATATAGTTATTAGAATAGAATATAGACACTAGAATTTTCTCGCGGTATCGCCAATATCATCTGTCTAGCCTTTTCCTAACTATATCGAGTTCGGCTTTTATAATATTAGTTTCGATATAGATTACTTTTGAAATTCGATATTGTTATAGCGAAAGATTTCTTCTTTTATTGAAGTTCTAAAACTTGTTAACTTTATAATTGAACCCGAGGGATGAACGGATAGCTAGCAGAGAATCGTCTAAGCACCTCGGATTTGTGCCGCGATGGTCCGGCGATATTGCCACAGACGTTGGACCACGATATCTTGCAAGTGTTACACCTGCAACCGCAGGGTCCTTGTCGAATGCAAAAACCTAGTCTACAAGTTTAGTAAATTATCTGACCAGTACCTATACAAAAATCTTGGCAACAATACTCAATATGAAGATATAGTGACGTTAAATTCAATAAGTTAGGCATTTAAAGAATAAAAGGCGCTCAGTCTTTTTAAAGGTAAGGTCAGGTGACTCAGGGATCCAAAATGATTGGATAACCCGTACCCGCATAAACAATCTCTATTGCCAACTACGCAAGTAAAACGAGTGTGCAAACACACATAAAGTACTTCAGTATTTCAGCACATCGACGAGGCAGCTCAATCACGTGTTGGACCCAACCAACCCTTTGCCGGAAAACCTACTGATAAATTATTCAACCCTAATACAGGTCTCAGATCTAAGTACCTAGGTACCTTTTTGACCTCACAAGGCTGACACTCACCGTAAATTAAATATGCCACGCCATTACTCAATTTTGCCAGAAACTGGGACTTAAAGAGCCAGAGGGCCCCTTATTAAACTTTTTACGAGTCAACTTGGCTGGGACATTAAAGATATTGGCTTCGCTTGGACGGAAGGACGCCTCTTGTTATGAAACGCTCTGTCTATTCGGAAGAGTAGTTTGAAATGTTCTTAAATAAATATTCGGCCTACAGTAACGAATATGACAATGAACTTTTGTTTCATTTGCATTGTCAGTTTTATGAAAAATTTTATACCAAAATATGCATGTCAATTTTCCCACGTACACCTACTCTAAATATAAATTTCTGTTGGGTGTGTAATTCGTCGAAGCGTATCTATTCCTGGTATGTTAAATTTTACATAAATCTCATCCTTGTTAAGCTTCTCCATTATGAAATTTGCATTATATTCGGTGAAACATTATCCAAGTAAATGTAACCACTAATAGTCGAGAGAAAATGGTATGATGTGAATAACTGGGATTTCTTAACAACAGCTAATAAGAGAAAATATGAAAGGAAACGGGTCAGGCTACGATTGATATAAATACAACGATATATATTATTGGCTGGGATAATAAAAATGTACAAAACAAAGATTTATTTCCGTTGGATCCCAGTTTTTGATCCCATTTTTTAGGTATTAACGATGGGTCCCATTTGATATTACCATTGAATCCCATTTTATGACAACATGTGTACATTTCAGAAGAAAAGTGATTTACTTTTATTAAATATTTCAAAAACACCGTGTGTGTATTTTGGATTTTTTAGGATTGTTGCCACTGGGGAATAAATGAGACAAATGATGTACTCCAAATAGTACTAGACTGGCATGAGTTAAAAATGATCAGGTTTATTTGTGATGTTTATAAATAAATAAATATGAACGCCTTCAAAACAAGCGCCTCTAAGCTCAAAAAAAAATACTGCCGTCATAATTTTTCCATATTTTTTTTTATATAATGTGGCCGTTTCTTGCACACAGGTCACAGTTTTAACCTAACCTTTTTTTTGTAAATAAGTAATTATCCTAATCTTATACTATGCTAAATAGTTCAGTTCCGGGTAAACAACTAAAAACAATCTCTTTTTTCTATAAATGCAAGTCGTTTGTGGCACTCGCCGGCCGCTACCGCGGCACCGCTCGCTCCGCTCGCTCGGCTCGTGCGTAGGAGGTCACAGTTTTAACCTAACCAAACCTAGTTCCCGGTTTCTAATAATTTGTTTGGGTAATGAAATTTTGTCCAAATCTTTTCGGAAAAACGGCAGGCACCCGTTATTCTAACATAACCTATCCACATACCCAAATTTCATCCAAATCAGTCTAGAAGTTTGAGCGTGTTGGAATAACAAACATACATACAAAATTTCGCCTTAAAATATTATTGTGATTTTGTTGTTGGATGTACCCGCATTCAGATGTTTTTAAACATCTGGGATCCAACGGAAATAGTTTTTGGGATTCAGTGGCAATAAAACGTATTTTTTTAGTATTTTTCAAATTTGGGATTCAACGGAAATATATAATAATGTTTTGTGGGATCCAACGCCAAAAATATTAAAGTGGGATCAAAAACTGGGATCCAACGAAAATAAGCGAAAACAAAGTGGGGCTGGTAACAAAGGCGCATCCATTGCTCTGTCACAAGCAGACAGCGAGGTTGTTACTGCCGTCGCCGTCGCAGGGATGCCAAACGACTTTGTTTTTCACAAACGTTTTTTGTGGAGCAGCTAGTTTTTTATTCCGTTGGGATTGACGTATTTTTTTTTCAGTTTATACAGAGTGTAGGTTTTTGAATGCGAGAGATATCAGACGGGTTGTTTGCGAGAGTGGTACTGAAAGCATGGGGATTGTAAAACGCGAAATGTTTTGCATCAAGATATCACAACAATTTTGTTACAGGCAGACGATGAGAATAGCAGCAATGGGTGCACAACTCAGCTGAAGATATATCTATCGGTGAAAATCTGACAACATATTAATTAGGCTTTATTGTTCCAGGGAAACATATTGTTTTGTAGAGGGTTATTAAAAAAAACACACACAAACAATAATAACATAACATAACGCCTGCAATCTTCGATAGATTAGGTAGGTGAGTTAACACATATTACGGTTAATATGTTACGGTTCCATGTAGACAGTCAAAGGGGGTTGAGCATCTTTAGAGAGTTGTATGACGGGCGGGCGAACAGATTGTGTCGGCGGCACTGACAATATTCAATGTATTTGTTGGGCACACACACGAGTGCATATAATTTTAGATTCCAGATATATATAGCTTTAAAGAAAAAGGTTACTTAGTTGCCTATTTTCCTTGGACAGCCCTTACCACACTTGTCACAGAGCTCAAATTGGCTAATATTTCCACGAACAAGATTTATCAATGAGTGACGTATTTGCGGCCTACTTCCGACTGTGGGCGTCTGTAACATTGTACTGACGAAATCATCACAATGGTTGTTATTAATGCAATAGGGCTATGTCATGGTCAGTGGGGTTAAATCCAGGATAAACGAGTCTCATCAATTCAATTTCTGTGCTACATAGTGCAGTGTTTTACTGCATGTCAAACCTCAATGCTAGAAACGTTTCAATTAATTGGTGGCTTTCAGCGATTTTTTTTAAAGATTCAAAATATGAGTTACAATTGTGAGAACTAAAACTAAGTTTATTGTTTGATAGTGATTTTGGTACAGTCTTAGAATTGCCGTTTTGCAAAGGTAGTGCGAGAACGCGCCCATACCGGGGCCCCGTGAAGGGCCATGGACCGCACGACCCCAGCGTTTAATCTACGTACGGTAGGAGGCGATTCAGATTGGGGCCTGCTGCTCCTGAGAGAAGAATACGAATTGAGGCCGAGGCTGAGAGTAAAAATAATCTAATAATAGTAATAATGTAGACATACACACATTCACAATTGTTACGCTTTCGTTTTAAAATTCTTTCATATTTTACTTTGATCCTTAACTTTTATAAAACGTTTTTAGGGTTCACCTCAACCGCCGTTTAAAATCCTAAATACGCTTCTCAAATCTCCTTTAAATTTTATTTGAATTCTACGATTTTTTTATTTCTATAAATTTTACGGTTTATTTTTACAACAAAAAATTAAAGCGGAGTGCCAGATAGTCTGCATATTTATTTCGCTACAGTAGGTGGTATAATAAAATTATATAGTAAGCAGTGGCGGCCTTACAGAGTGGCGTGCGGGGCACCCGTGCGGGGCACCCGTGCGGGGCACCCGTGCGGGGCACCCGCGCGGGGCTTCGCTCTTCTTCTTTGTGTTGACCTCAGATTCATTGTGGGCCCCACTCTTGCAGAAGCCTAATGTATTTAAAACTTTTATTTTTTTACTTAGCTATTCTGTAACAACAATAAAATGAAGTTGGTTCATTCACTGGGTAATTCTAAAACATGATTAAGAAATTCATAAAATTTACAGCCACTTATATTTTAATAAATTTATATTTCTTATAATAATTTGTGGCCATTTACCATTATACTTCAACTAAAAAGGCTGAAATAAAACACTTTTTTGACTTCAGTTTGTTTCATTGACCTAGATACTACCGCCTTCCGGAAGTAAAGTTATTTTCCACTTTTTGTTTGAACCAACGAAAAGTGAAAAATAAAAACCTTTTAGTCTGGGTAAGCTCCAAAGTTAAAGTAGGTATGAAATTAATTTTGAGGCGGCGCCAACATGTAATGATCGAGGATCAATAATGCTGACTATATTTCCTGTTTTACCTAATTAGTTTTCTTGCTTGTTTGGCGCCGACTTGAAATTAATTTCATACCTACTTTAACTTTGGAGCTTACCTAGACTAAAAGGTTTTTATTTTTCACTTTTCGTTGGTTCAATTTTTTGTTAAAAAGTTTTTATTTAGTGTTACTGTTGGAAATCAGTTATTTTTTTTTGCAAAAAGTTTTTTGTTTTTATTTGAGAGAACCTGTAACTGGGTCAGTTTTATTTTACAATTGTTACCTGTCTGTTACTGCTATTGAGTCTCTTAATCATTAATAAATAACTACTTGAATCTCGCGCGTCGTTTAACATACTTTCAAAGGCACGAACGAAATACCTAATAAAGATTAATTCCTCGTAAAAATCGCACGTTGCTTTAAATAAGTTGTTCTTAGTTAGCATACAGAACACCGACAGGCGACAACTACGCTCATCTCTCATACACAACGGCTTAACTCGCATCTCAGCCGCTACATACGGTCGCAACAATGAATATCACCACCACCGGACTAACTTTGCAACGCCTCGGGCGAACTCCACAAAGGTGCAATACCTACCCAAAGCCGCGTGGAAAACATCCTAACTATTTATCATGACTTAACCAGAATTGAACCTTGATGTTTGTGTATACGGTTTGAATTTCGTTGAAGCGATTTTATAAGTGAAATGTTCTTGAATGTTCCCAAAAGGTTTTGAAAGCGCGGTCTCCTGCCAGGCATGTTTATTCTGACTCTCTGCGGCTGATGTAAGAATGACCTCAATAGCCAACGGATTTTGTTCTTGTGCCGCACTTTGCATTAAAGTGCATTAACACCTCATTAATGACGTCACATTAGTTATTCTATGCATCTGTTATGATAGACGCGGTGCCGGTGGATTTTAGTGCACTATTACTGTAAATATTTGTGCACTGACTGCAAATATTAGTATTGGGGTGCATAATGGTTATGTTCGCGTTTGGCTAGCTGTTCTGTCGCGATTAGTTTTAATTATTCAGGCTGAACTCACAATTATTTATTTAATTATTCAGCTGTTTAGACTATTTAAGATTAGTTTACATTGATAATGGTCTGGTCAATATAATTTTATAAGTGGGGTTTTTATAATTTTTAGGTAAACTTACATTTTGGAATGTTTCTCATTTTTATTACAAGATGTCTCTAGTGCCCTGACGCCCTGGGTCTTTAGGTTTGTTCAAATGTAAATATAATAAAAAAGATATTATAAGTTACAATATTTACAAAACTAGGTACAATTTCCAATCCACAACTTTACGCCTAAACTGGATTTCTCGGTTCATCCCCATTCCCGGCTGATAGGAGCACAAACAAGCTGATCCGTTCGTTGATCGACCAGTGAACAAATACTATGACAAATATATTTGTGCCGCTGCTAACGGTGCCGGGAATTTATTGTGTTTTAGTGAACGTCAATAAATTCGAGGGCTTGTTTCGGCTTGTGATTTGATACTTTTTGTGAAACTTTTTGTTAGAATATGTTGCAAAAATTAAGTGAACTTTTATTTTTAAATGCATTTAAGTATATCCTAAAAATGCGATGAAATGAAAGGATGTACTTTTTTGTATGGGACAAGCTCATCACACTATTCCCAAAACCACCGCAACTTCTTGACGCCACATGTGGAACATGAGGTACAACTCTGACTTACTCTTCAGGAACTACAAGAAGTAATTACAAGCTCAGATATAATTACATAAATCAGGAGACAAATAAATACATACGTAGTAGATTAAAGTAATAAAGTTTCATAATCCACATTTATATATGTCAAGGTCTTCGAAGTAGTGAACCTCATAAATGTGATATTCATACGAACGTAAAATGATTTTACAGTATTGTGACATGACCGCGAGTCTCGGTAAATATAACGAGTATAATGTGAAGTATGTAGGCACAACACTACCGGCTCGTTCCCCCAGGCCCCGGGTTACGACGTCTCGGGAACATCACTACGTGATAAACTGAGATTAGCATGCGAATAACAAATTTATATTCATAGATTTAACGAATCAGGACTTGAATTAGCCTGTTCCAAGAGTAAGGAGAAAACAAAGTATGCTCTGAGAGTTTCATGTAAAACAAGTCGTTAAAGGGGATGACGGCAACTAGCTTGTTTTGTTCTGCTAGTCAGTCTTCCGGGAACCAGTGATGAACGACTTCATTGTTCGATGTTTTGTTGTGCTAATGCATCTTTTTTGAAAATAACCGCTTTGAGAGTAAAAGCTTATCTTACCGTTTGTTTTTTTTTTCGGGTGGGAAATCATCAAATGACTTCCCCCGCTCTGGGCGGAGCGGGGGGGCATGTCAGACATTTTTACTGACTAAAACCCACCTATGTTCCTTCTATTGCCCTTTACGTTCCGGGGCCGCGGTATCTTTTTCGAACAACCCGCCACCTTACCGTTTGGTTTAGACAGCTATTTTAAAGATATAGATACTAATAATCCAAAAAAAAGCTATGCAAGGAATGGACAACAAACTCCATGGGCACTTTCTTAAATGATAATATTTTTACGAGATCATGGGAACGATGTAGAAAGGCGTGTACGTTAAGAGCGTGCAGAGTAAGAGCAAAAATATCAGCCAAGAGATGGTAAGTCCCAACTGACAGCACCCGTTCACGAACAGGATGCATGAATCAGCACCACTCAGTTCAACCATTTTGAAGGTAACTAAAATATGACCCGACACACACGCCACCATCAGTAAGACATTTAAGTGAGCATCAAATTCTTTCAAGCACCAGGGCATCGTCAAATCATGTGTGAGAACCAACTTACACATGGGCTTTACAATTATACAATACTAGGAAATTGAGTCAATACAATGAGATAGTCTAATAATCTTCCACAATAATTTTACCCCTATGGTTGTGGAGCTGATGCAATAAATGCTTAGCTCATTGCTGGTCCTGCAATAAGCCAAGCATTTATATCATCAACTTATAACATGCAACATAGTGTACGTTTTATATACAAGTCTTTTACCTAGAAAACATTTTTAAATTCATTGACATTTTGTATTTATTAATATTTTGCTTTATTTTATTTTATTATTCAAATGATGTTTTTAATTAATTATAATTTAATATAATAATTTATTATTAGTGTTATAATTTAATTTAATATAATAATTTAATATTTGTTATCTTTAATAGTTACTCTTTTATTTTTTATTATAATTACTACTTTATGCAATTGTAATTAGAATATTTGTACGCCGCTCACGGCAAGACATAGCGTTCTTTTTATTAATATTGACATGATCTGTACCTGTGTTTGGTTTTTTACCTATGTTCTACAAATAAAATTATTTGAATTTCAATTTATTTCGTCTCACTCAGTTGTGGTACGTGGGGAGGTATTTTATTGTAACATTTTAAACAGTACCACATGAAAGATGAGTCTACGTTAGCTAACCTAAAAACCTGTCTGAACTAAATAGATGCAGTTTCGGAATGTACTGGTCGTGGGTTTGTACCCAAGCAGGCTAAAACTTTGTGTAATTTATTTCATCACCACTACTCTCAAAAGGGAAAGGATATATTTTCTTTTGTATATTTATTTTGTAAAACATGAGTGTGTATAAAGATGATAAAATTTGCAAAGTTGCTACATGTTTTGCCATCCAGGAATGGCGTACAAAAAGTATGAATACCACAAGTTCAAAAAAAATGTTATATTTACCGAGTCGTAGTGGGCCCGCGTTCTGGATGACAGCCTACAGCTTAAACTGGG